>CM053406.1:43020933-43032106 GCA_028644305.1 Xerus rutilus
AAGGGGTGACCAATATTGATTGATCTCAATATAAGCAATATATAGTTTCAAACCAAGTAACTCCTAATAGCTCCCAAATACTTTTACAGTTTAGTCATGATATACAACAATTATGAGTTCCTTTACAATCTATTATGTAAATAATAAGTTTGCATAAGGGTCTATTTTTTCTGTTGGTGGGCTAGGGAAACTTGAGGGTGGGGTGTAGGATAGAATGTTGGGGTAGTAGGAAGTGAGGATATGGTTATTACATCTTAGAAAGCATGAAAAAGGAATCCAAGAGAAGTTGGCTATTACTAGAAAGAGTGACAGAGAGTTGGGGAAGACCAGTAAGGAGGAAGAAAAGAGAGTACAGCGAGGAGAGATGATAGCAAGAAAAATAAAACATATGCAAGTGGGAGTTACAAGACTATATAATACCACTCTAGTATACAGTTCAGAAATCCCAATCTACCACGTCCCACTGTATAACAAATACTTGGTTTCACAACTGTTGGGGACTAGAGGGTAGGAAAAGAGTGAGAGAGAAAAAGGGAAGGAAAAAGAAAGAAGGGGAAAAAGAAAAGAGCAGAGAAATAAAACAAAAAGATTAAACAATAGGAATATTAGGAGAAATAAAGGATAAAATAAAAAATAGGAATAAAATAATGAAATAAATAAATAAATTAAAAAATTAAAAAAATAAAGATCTCAGTGTAAATAAACAGGTATGGTTTCTTTCACCTCCGGTAGGTGGCATTGTCTGTTGCTTGCTGGACTTTCCCGGCTGGTGTCCTAGGTGTGGGTTTCACAGCAGGGTGAATGAAGCTCTGGGCTGCTGGTGGATACACTGTTTCCCTGGTGGATACACTGTTTTCCCGTGTACTGTGTTGATTTCAAAGTTTGTTCCCAGGTGCTGTCTGACGCCCCCTGGTGCAGGAAGTTCTGCTGTGTTAGTTAGAGATTCACAAAGAACGGTAGCCGGGGGCCTGCTTAGGAGATGGTTTGTCCACAGGAGCAACTGCTAGGGGTCCTGTGTGGTTGGGTGGGCGCTGGAGCCAGGTATCTCGTGTAGAAGCAGGCCCTGCCCACCCGCCCTGGGCAAATCCTGGGCTTGAGCCCTGGGCTGGGACCTCGCACGCTGCAGCTGTGTTCTGCCACTTGCTGCTGAAGTCACGCTGTTTGTGGCAATCACTGCTGCCTGGTGGCCCTGCGTACATACACACGGGTGAAATTCCTGTGGGGGATGATGAGCTGTAGGATGATGTCGAGAACCTGGCCGGAAGGTGGTATTTCCACTACTTCCAGCTTCGGTCCTGGAGAGACTAGCACAGAGGAGACTGTCTAAGCCACCATGTTGGAACCCATCTTCTGTTTTATTTTTTTTCTTTTAAATATAAGTTCTACTAGTTATATTGTGATAACTCAAACCATAATTAACATCATTTATAAAACAGAGATAATAGCTGGGCGTGGTGGCACACGCTTATAATCCCAGTACTTAGGGAGGCTGAGACTGGAGAATCATGAGTTCAGAAACCAGCCTCAGCAATAGGGAGGCGCTAAGCAACTCAGTGAGACCCTGTCTCACAGTGTACTGAAGGCAGTATTTGTAAGGATTTAGTCAATGACACTATGAATATAAAAACATGCTAAACAAATATAAGTTGGTATTTTAATATGTGTCTCTTGCAGAGACTTGGAAAACTTGAAAGACACTGAAAGCTCATGGAGTTTTCCAGTTTCTCTTTTTTCTTATTTCCCACCCTGCTCTTAGTCCTGATAATCAACAACAGTAAAACAAGCATGATATATATCTGTCTTGTTCTTCAAGGCTGTCTGCAACATAGCTCCAACTTCCCTGTCTCAGGATACCTTTCACAAGTGCTACATATGACCAGGACTCAGAGATACTCTGCCCATAGGTGCTCTTTGTGCAAGCCTTATCTTACACTGGTGGCTCCTGCTGCCCTTGCTGCCTGGGATTGTCCACAGAACTCCCCCATCTTCAAGGACCTTAGGAAGCTTTTCCTAACACACTTCTCTTGTTCTGAATTTGGAAATGATTTTCTCTTTTTGGCTCTGCATATTTATTTAGTCTCTTTACATGTGTTTCCACTGGTACACTTGCCTTTACAATTACTTATACTCTCACAACATGAGCATCCTCAGCAAAAGGATTTTGTTATATTTAAATTTTGTATTTTCTGCAGAGAATACTGTTCATAACAGGTATTTAATAAATTTACACTGAATAGAATTAGACTAATGGAAGTCCCAAAGCCTTTTTTTAATTAGGGAGATAACTGCTTATAAAAGACACAGTGATATATGAGGTTCAAATTCTTTTGAAGTCTGAAAACAATTCTTTTAGCAGTATTATAGAGACAACTTCAAAAGAGAACTCTACATTTGCAATTTTCCTGTTAAAGTAGGTAAGTTTTGTTTTCCTCTCTCATTTCCCTCATTACTTCCTATAACTGCTGATACAAATGTCATGCAGATTTGTCCAGACTTATGCTTCCATGAACCCATTCAATGAGTTGATTCAATGAGTTGATTCAATGAGTTGAACTACAAACAGTTTGTTCATTTCAGAAACTTTATTTGGCTTTTGTTTTCTGGTTTTATTTTTCAGGAATTTGGTTTCATTTGCTGAGATTATGGAGTTGTTTTTGTTTTATTTTGTTTGTTTGTTTGATTTTTCAGAAGGATCTCAAGCCTTTAATTTGTGACTGTCAGTTAGATGAGGTGGTGATATGAATTCTATATCCTTCTTGATAAAACTTCAAGATCAGTGTGGAGTTGTGCTAAACAATGGGACTTTCTGTATTCATGGAAGTCATTCATTTTTGTGCTGTCCAGCACACTAGTCACTGGCCACAAGTGGACTTAGAACACATGAAATGTGGCTAGTGGGAACAAGGAACTTAAGCTTTTTCAGTCAAAGCTAATTTAAGTTTAAGTAACATGTGGCTAGTGAACACTGCATTTGACATGCAAGTGTATGTGAACTGTAAGTCAAGTCACTTTTGCCTATTTGGTACAATCAGCCCACAAAATGATAAATTTAGGGACATAATCTAAATAAAAGCAACTTAAATTACCCTTTTATTCCCCTAAGAAATATAAAATATGAAATATCTTTTATGTTTAAACTAAAGGAATAAGAAAAAATTTTGGTGAAAGACTATCAGTAGGAAAATGGAAACACAAAAAACATATATACAAAATGACCAATATATACTTAAGCTGAAAAAAAAAAGGAAAGGAAAAGATAAATAGAAGACTGAGGATTCTGAGGTGTTAATTAAATAAACTTGGGCTTGTATTTCACTTGGATTGTGTCTGCTCATTATGACTTCTAACTTTGTCCTTTTATATTCTTGTCATTCATTCACTGCTCATTGTTCTTTTTTTTATTCTTCTTCCCCATTTAAAAAGGAGGATGATTGGTGTGTCCTAAATTAATTCTAGAATTTTATAGGAATGAATTTGATTCACCATTTTGCCTATATAATGTCCTAAAATAGTATTCCTGGGGATGTGAGTCAATTGTTTGTTTTAAAAGTTAAGTCAAAGACAAATACAGATATGGTTTTATTCAAAAGCCAAAACAAGACATACCTGAGTAGTAGCATTTCTATTAACTGAGAAAGAAAAAATACTGTTTTGAACTTTAAGGGAAGTTTAAGTACCTATCAATGTCAGCTACTTCTTCCCTGATCTCCTTATCCTTTTAGTAAATGTTGCATGAAACTATAAGTCTAAGATGTTCATAATTGGCAAACATGCTTCAAAAAGGCCATTGCGTTCCATAAAGAAAAGTTTATAATTTTCACTCCTTAGTATTCTTTTATACTATGAATAATATTGATTCAGCTAAATCAGTGAAAGCAAATGGTAAGCCTAATGACCACTTCAACAATCATATCTACAGCATTGCTTAAAAACTGATATGTTCTTAAAGACCACTACAAAGGGCCAGAAAATAGTAAATTGGAAATATTGCACACAACTGCAGCTATCAATAACACATAGATGAAAATAGAAGAAACAATTTATGCTATGTATATCTAAGAGTAGTTTTTCTCAAACCTTTCAATACCTGGAAAATCTTTAAGGTGTAATCAACTATGACATTACCATACTTTCACTAAAATTAAAAAAAAAACAATGGAAAGGAACTTTGAAGTGAACAATCATTATTAAAAAGAAAAAGTATCATTTTTTAAATTCACGATCCGAGAACATTGTGAAATCAATCTGGAGGGTCTCAAGAGCAGTGAGAATTTCTTCAGAGAAGGATAAGGTAAACCAGAGCTTAGTGTATGTAGTAAGGGTAAATATTATTTTGTATAATTTTGTTTTATTTTTCTCGATTTATTGGTTATAGTGTACTATGTTATTCTATTGTGAGTTACCTTGCCAAACATGATTCTAAATAAACATCCATCTGATTTAGTGCTAGTTCAACACAGGGCTGAACACACTACAGCACATTTTATTTTTTTATGGCAATAGACAAAATGTTTTAACACATTCATGGAAACTTCTTTGTTGATATTTTGCATTAAAATGATAATGAAATGATTAGGGTTTATTTTATTGAAAATAAAAATAAAGATAGGGGATATGAGTCCATGTCATTTGATTTTTCTGTAGTTCGCTGGAGCCGGATACTTTGTGGCTCTTTTCAGTCTTGAAATATATGACGTTTAGTTCTGGATATTTACTTAAAATACTTTTTTGATAATTTTCCCCCCTCTGTTTCTTTTGTTCTCCATTCTGAAATTTCTTTTATTTGGACGTACCTCTAGTGGACTAGATATAATTTCTCAGCTTATATTTTTTACTGTTGTGTGTTGGCTTTATGCTATACCTTCTGAAAGATTTTCTCATCTTTATCTTCTAAACCTCAATGGGATATTTTATTTATCCTATTACACTTCTACTATCCAATAGCACCTAATTTTTTCCACGTTCCCTTTTTATAGCATCTGGATTTGTAGTTGTGATGTGTTAATCATTAACAGGTATGCCATTTTCCAGGTTTTCCATCTTCTTGCCTTGGTTTCTTCCACAGTGGCCTTTTGTGTTTGTTTTGGACAAGTGTTTACAGTGAATGCAGTTGTGATCTGGCTATGACTACTTGGCACTGTTGGCATGTATCTAAGAGTAAAGTGCTTTTGAAAGCCTGATGGAAGCCAAGCTATGGAACCAAGGTGTTGAGAGTGACTTCATGTAGGAAGAGCACCCTGAGCTTTGTCTTTGTGGAACGACTGGACCTCAGTGTCTTGAGACCTTCTGATTTCCTGCTCTATCCTTAAGTTGACCTATAATTTCATGGAAATTCTAGAATGTGTGTTATCCCTGATCCTTTATACAAATTTCATATACAATTTAGAATTATTTGTTAATTTCTACAAAAGGAAATACTAGATGGATTTTACTTGTAATTTTCATTCCTTAAACACAACATCCACCCAATTTATTTAAGGTTTTCTTGTTTTGAATAATGGTTTATCATTTTAACTATAAAGATCTTTCATTAGATATACTCCTAGCTATTTGATATTTTTTGATTGGCATTAGAAAATAGTATTTTTTTTTTAATTAGAATTACTTGTTGCCAGTATATAAGGTTATAATTAATCTGTGTGTACTGACTTTTATTCAATACACTTTGTAATTAACTTTTTAATTCTTTTATCAGTGTATTCTTTTGGAACTTTTCCCAAGCAGTTATGTTGTCTGCCAATAAAAATAGTTTCCACTCTTCCCTTGAAATCCATACATACTTTTCATTTCTTCTGTTTGATACATTGCACTGGTTTGATCCATATAGAGTAGAACTAGCAGTCATCCTTCTCTCGTTCTACTCTCAAGAGAAATTTATTCTGTATTTCAACAATAAGTATAATATTCATATCTCTTTCCTCTTAATATACTTTAAGAGATTAAAGGTGCTACTCTCTGCACCTTATTTAAAATGTAATTTTTAATAATTATTGGATCCAAATTTTATCAAAACTTTAAGGCATCTAAGATTATCATATGGTACTCTATATTATCCCGTTACTGTGGTGATTTAAATTGATTGATTTTCAAATTTCAGATTGAATGTGCAATCTTTGAACTAATTTCATTTTGGTGATGATTGTCATCTCCATATTGCTATATGTTGCCAATATTTTGTTTATGATTTTTATAGTATGTTTATATAAGTAATCGGACTGGAATTTTATTTTCTTTTAATATCCTTATAAGATTTTAGCATCAAATTTTTCCGGTCTCCCAAAATAGTATTTCTGTTTACTTGTCCCTAAGAAAATATGTGTGAGATGAGTTCCATACCTTCCTTCCTTAAATGTTTGGTAGAAATAAATAGTGTATGGATCTGGGCATTGCTTTATTAGAAAATTATTAGTTACAGATTTTACAAAATTGATATGATGCAATTCAAATATTTTATTCCTTCTTGTATAGTTATTGATTATTTCTGTTATTCTGGGAGTTTGTCCATTTTACCTGTTTTTCAATTATAATAGGCTAAATTTTTTGTAATATGTTCTTATTGACTACTTAATGACACCAGGATCTTTAGTAATATTACCCTTGACATTCCTGATAGTGAAAATTTGTGTTTTTCTCCCCTTTTTTATTAATTTTGTCAAGGGTGTATCAATTTTAAAAGTTGTTTGAGAGAACCCTTTGGGATTTTTTCCCCCACCAACTGTGTTTTATTCTTTTATTAATTTCTGCTCTTATTTATCTGAGTATAGTAATCTTGGATTTATCTTATTTTTACAATTTCTTCATATTGAGTCTTAGATTATTAGTATTTATATATTCAAATATATAAGTTTTTCTTTAAGCAGGGCTTAAACTTCATTCCACAAATTTGATAAGTCATAATTTCCAAAGCACTTTATACAAAATAATTTCTCATTTTTATTGTGATTTTTTTCTTTTCCTCAGTTATTTAGGCATTTAAAAAAATTCCAGCAATTTGAGGCATTGTTATTATTATTTTTTTTTGATCTTCTCACTTCTCTGGTTGTACACAATGTACAGTCACACCATATGTGCAGTCATACATGAACCTAGGGCATTGTTGTCCATCACATTCCACCATCTTTCCTGCTCCCATGTCCCATCCCTTCCCTTCCCTCTCCTTTGATCAAAGTTTCTCTATTCTTCCCATGCCCCCTCACACATTATGGATCAGCATCCACTTATCCGACAGAACATTCGGCCTTTGTTTTTTTGGGATTGTCTTGCTTCTCGTAACATGACTTTCTCCAACTCCACCCATTTACCTGAAAATTTTTGATCCTCTCTAGCATAGTGTTTCTGTGGCTAGTAAAATATTCTGGTGAAGGTGTTCCCTCAGATGCAAACCTTAAGACAAATCTACTTCCAGAGCAAGAACTCCCAGGTCCAACTTCTTTGAGACTGTTAACTAACAGTTGACGCCAGGGACCAATGAAAAAAACTTTCAAGAAAAATTTTCATGCATTTACATAATCATTTAAATAAATTTTTTTACAGATTATGTTTTAAAGTCTGCAAGAGAAAGGAATCAAATTACATATAGAGGAAGAGCATTTGGATCTCAGCAGATTTTTTAAACCAGACGCTCAAAGCCAGGAGATCCTAGAACAACATATACCAAGCTCTAAAAGAAAATGGATGCCAACCAGAAATCGATGTACAGCAAAATTAAGCATCAAATTTGATGACAAAATAAAAACTTTCCAAGATAAACAAAAGTTAAAAGAATTTATAGCAAGAAAGCCTGCACTACAGAGCATTCTTTGCAAAATATTCTATGAGGAGAAAATGAAAAACCACAATGAAAATCTGCAAAGAGAGGAACCACACTAAAGGAAAGGTCAGTCAAAGGAGAAAGCAAGTCTAGTTAAATACTAAAAATAAACCAAAATGACTAAGAATACAAACCATGTCTCAATAATAACCCTGAATGTCAATGGCCTAAACTATCAATTAAAAGACATAGACTGTTGGATTGAATTTAAAAAGCCAACAATATGTTGCCTTCAAGAGACTCATCTCATAGGAAAAGACATCTACAGACTGAAGGTGAAAGAATGGGGAAAAAATGTAATACTCACATGGGCCATGTAAACAAGTAGGGGTTTCCATCCTTGTATTAGATAAAGTAGACTGCAAATCAAAGTTAGTGAAAAGAGATAAAGAAGGTCATTTCATACTACTTAAGAGAATCATACAAAATTAGACATAACTATATTAAATATCTATGCCTCAAACAATGGGGCATTATGTATATATATATAAAGAAAAAACCCTTCTCAACTTCAAGAATCAAATAGACCACAACAAAATAATACTGAGTGACTTTTACATACCTCTCTCACCACTGGATAGATCTTCTAAACAAAAATTAAACAAAGAAACTACAGAATGCAATAAAAAATCAATAATTTAGACTTAACAGACATATATAGAATATTCCATCCATCAAATAGTGAGTACAGTTTTTCTCAGCAGCACATGGATTCTTCTCCAAAGTAGCTCATATGTTCTGCCACAAAGCAAGTCTTAAGAAAATAAAAAAAAATAGAGATACTACCTTGCATTCTATCTGAACATAATGGAATGAAATTAGAAGAAACCAATGACAAATCCATTTATTGATTGGGTTGTTTGGTTTTTTATGGCTTTAAGCTTTTGGAGTTCTTTATATATCCTGGAGATCAGTGCTCTACCTGATATGCATGTGGCAAAAATGTGCTCCCAAAATGTAGTCTCTCTGTTCACTTCATTGTTGCAACATGAAACTAAACCTCTCTCATCCTGCAACAGAACTCAACTCAAAGTGGATCAAGGACCTGGGAATTAGACCAGAGACTTTATGCCTAATAGAAGAAAAAGTAGGCCAAAATCTTCATCACATTAGATTAGGTCCTGATTCATAAAGTGCAAGAAATAAAATCAAGAATCAATAAATGGAATTGATTCAAACTAAAAATATTCTCCTAAGCAAAAGAAACAATCAATGAAGTGAACAAAGAGACTACATTTTGGGAGCACATTTTTGCCACATGCATATCAGGTAGAGCACTGATCTCCAGGATATATAAAGAACTCCAAAAGCTTAACACCATAAAAAAACCAAACAACTCAATCAATAAATGGGCTAAGGAGCTGAACAGACACTTCTCAGAAGAAGAAATACAATCAATCAACAAATATATGAAAAAATGTTCATCATCTCTAGCAGTTAGAGAAATACAAATCAAAACCACTCTAAGATTTCATCCCACTCCAGTCAGAATGGCAGTTATCAAGAATACAAGCAACAATAAGTGTTGGCAAGGATGTGGGAGGAAGGGCACACTCATACATTGCTGGTGGGACTGCAAATTGGTGCAATCCATCTGGAAAGCAGTATGGAGATTCCTTAGAAAACTTGGAATTGAACCACCATTTGACCCAACTATCCTACTCCTCAGTCTATACCTTAAAGACTTAAAAACAGCATACTACAGTGACACAGCCACTTCAATGTTTATAGCAGCCTAATTCACAATAGCTAAACTTTGGAACCAACCTAGATACCTTTAAAAGATGAATAGATAAAGAAACTGTGGTATATAAACACAATGGAATATTACTCAGCACTGAAAAAGAATAGAATCATGGCATTTGCTGGTAAATGGATGGAGTTGGAGAATATCATGCTAAGCAAAGTAAGCCAATCCCATAAAACCAAAGGCTGAATGTTCTTTCTGATAAATTTATGCTGATCCTTAATGGCGGGTGGGTAGGATGAGTATAATGGAGGAACTTTGATTGGGCAAGGGGGAGGAAGGGGAGAGGAGAGGACATGGGGGCAGGAAAAATGGTGGAATGAGAGGAACATCCTTGCCCTAGGTACATGTATGATTACATGTATTGCAATGCTACATAGTGTAAAACTCCAAAAATGAAAAGATCTGGTACATTTGTGTATAATAAATCAAAATGCATTTGTTGCCATATAGATCTAATTAGAATAAATAAATTAATTAAAAAAGAAAAATTTTCATGAATTTACATAATCATTTAAATAAAATTTTTACAGATTATGTTTTATTATATTTTCATCATATTTTAATTTAAAAAACATATTTAGTGACAATATTTTATTTTTAAGACAGTGTTCAGCTCACATATGACATCACAAATATGATTTACTATAATAAATTTAAAAGTTACTTAAATCAGCCATATGTCATTTGAACCTTTTTTTTTTTATTTATTTTTCTTATTGTAAGTAAAAGTGTAAGGGTAATTTTTATAGGAGCTATGCTACAGAATTATGTCTTAATAAACATTTTTATTCTATTTGGCATTATGACTTGGTCTACTCAAAGTTTTCACAATGTTTTACATAATTGTAAGTTAGTTGAATCTAACATTTTGATTCTAGGTGCACATAGTACTCATAAAGTCTAACGATTAGAGCAAACAAAAATGGTGGTATTAAGAACTACAAAGCAGTATACATGGACTGTGGTTCTTTGTTATTATATTTTGGACTGGGATGGCAGTCTGTAGCTTCCTGCCTTTGAAATGGTGCTGGTTTCCTTGGTTCATCTTTAAAGAGCCTTCTGCCTCTCCAACCAAAATTAAACAAGGCTCAACATCTAAGCCTGCTTTCTCTACCCATGGGCTTTAATAACCATTGTCACTGGGCATTTTTAGGAATATGTGCCATCCTAAATCAATCAATAAATTACATAGTATCTACTTTCTACGAGAAAATTGAAAGAGCTTTGTGAGATTGAAATTTTTAAGTATTCAGATAAGATCATGTACTTTGGGAAAATCTATAAAACCTAAAGTTGTAATTAAATTAACAGAAGAAAAAAGATTGCCAAAGGCAGCAATATTTCTTAAATCATGAAGAACAAAGCATGGAGATTTCTTCAAATTCATAATAAGGTGATATAGAAAATGAAGAAGACATTCATTGTTATTAATACTTAAATTAAAAAGCTAAATGTAAATTTCAAATGTTACAATTATTGATGTATTTTAAATTTTAAAATAAAGTGAAAAAAACTCCTATCTTATTAGCACATTTCTCAGAAAAAGCAAAAAGTACGAGATTGCATTATGTAATCTGCAACATGCAATTTTATTTTATTTTTTTATTTTTTTA
>CM053406.1:43032206-43046034 GCA_028644305.1 Xerus rutilus
CCTTGCCATTGCTGAGGCTGACTTTGAACTGACGATTCTCCTGTCTCAGCTTCCCAAAGTGCTGGGATTACAGGTGTGCTCCACTGCACCCAGCTTGGAAATAAATTTTTAAACGTTAATGACCTACTCTGATTTGAAAATGCACAATTAGCAAATACAGAATTTATTAGATATTTATTCACTGGTTAGAAGTAATAATATTGATTTTTTGGTATGTAACATTCCAGGTTTTGTATGCATGTTTATACATTTTATTTTTTTATCAAAAGTGAGGTCTTCCTCTACCTATTATACCTAGCTTGTTTCATAATGTTATTTTCCTGTGTCATTAAATAATCCTCTCATGTTCTTGTAAAAAAAGAATTTATTAGATTACAAAATTGAGATTAAATAGAATATACAAATTATTGCTATATATTTATAAAAGAGCTTCCATTTTAATCTTCCACTTTTTTCTTATACTTTTACTTTAATAGTCTCTTTTAATCTTTTGTGAATATGTACAAGTGTCTAAATTAGCCTCATTTAAAATACCATCCTTTAGAACATTCACAGAACTATATTATGAAATAAACTTTCACATAAATATTTGTGATTAATGAATATTCTTTTCAAAGTAATAGTAATGGTTGGGCAGTCATAATGTATGAGTAATGGTTAGGATAGAGCTCTTGCACCATAAAGGAAATTGTGGTATAAATATACAACGTGGTATATATACACCATTGTTAATGGCTATCTAGGCTTATAATCTCAAAAAATGTTTATAATTAAGCATAAGCAGGTATTTAATGTGTGTTACAAAGTGTACCAAGATTCTTACAGGCAGAGTATCATTTTTTAAAATTTTTACTTGTTCTTTTTAGTTAGACATGGAAGTATAATCTATTTTGATGTATTTATACAAGCATGAAATATATCTTATTCTAATTAGGACCTCAGCTTTGTGAATGAACACAACATTGATATTCACTGTGGTGTATTCATATATGTACATAAGAAAGTCATGTCAGATTGATTCCACTGTCTTTCCTATTGCTCTCTCTCCTCCCTTCCCTTCATTCCCTTTTGTCCAATCCACTGAACTTCTATTCTTCCCCTCTCCTCCCCACCTTGTGTGTTAGAATCCACATATCAGAAAGAACGTTCAAACTTTGTTTTTTGGGGATTGGCTTATTTCACTTAGCAAGTCTCCAGATCCATCCTTTAACAGTGAATGTGATAAAGTCATTCTTCTTTATGGCCAAATAACATTCCATTGTGTATATATACCACAATTTCTTTATTTATTCATCTATTGATAGGCATCTAGGTTGGTTCCATAGCTTAGTTATTGTGAATTGTGCTGTGATAAATATTGTTGAAGCTGCATTGCTATAGAAGGCTGATTTTAAATCCTTTGTGTATACAACTAGGAGTGGGATAACTGGGTCAAATGGTGGCTCCATTCATAGATTTTTTAGGAATTTCCATACTGCTTTGCAGAGTGGTTGCACTAATTTGCAGTCCCACCAACAATATATGAGTGTATCCTTTTCCCCACATCCTAACCAACATTGATTGTTGCTTGTATTCTTGATAATTGCCATTCTGTTTGGAGTAAGGTGAAATCTCATTATAGTTTTAATTTACATTTCTCTAATTGCTAGGTATGTTGAATATATTTTTATATATTTGTTAACCATTCACATTTCTTCTTTTGAGAAATACCAGTTTAGTTTCTTTGCCCATTTATTGACTGGGCTTTTTGTTTTTGTTTGGTGTTAAGCTTTTTGAGTTCTTCGTATATCCTGGAAATTAACACCTTATCTAAGGTGTGGGTTGCAAAGATTTCCTCCCATTCTGTAGGTTCTCTCTTGATTTTCTTGCTATGAAGATTTTCTGTTTGATATCACCCAATTAGTTGATTTTCAATTTTAGTTATTGCACTTTAGGAATCTTGTTAAGAAAGTCAGTTCATAAGCCAACATGTTGGAGTGTTTAGCCTACATTTTCTTCTAGTAGGTGCAGAGTCTCTGGTCTAATACCTTGGTCTTTGTTCCACTTTGAGTGGAGTTTTGTGCAGGTGAGAGATAGAGGTTCAATTTCATTCCATTACATGTGGATTTCCAGTTTCCCCAGCACCATTTGTTGAAAATGCTATTGCTTCTCCAATGTATGTTCTTGGCACATTTGTCTAATATAAATGTATTTATGTGGATTTGTCTCTGTGTCTTCCACTGGTCTTCATGTCTGTTTTGGTGCCAATACCATGTTGTTTTGGTTACTATAGTTCTGTAATATAATTTAAGGCCTGGTATTGTGATGTCTTCTGCTTTTCTTTTTTCACTAAAAATTGCTTTGACTATGCTGGGTCTCTTATTTTTCCAAATGAATTTCCTCTTTTTTATATTTCTATGAAGAATGCCATTGGAATTTTAATAGAAATTGCATTAAATTTGTATAGGATTTTTGGTATTATGGTCATTTTGACAATATTAATTCTGCTATCCAAGAACATGGGAAATCTTTCCATTTCTAAGGTATTTTTTAATTTCTTTCTTTCATATTCTGTAATTTTCACCTCTTTGGTTAGAGTGATTCCCAAGTTTTGTTTAATTTTGTTTTGTTTTGAGGCTATTTTAAATAAGATAATTTTCCTGATTTCTCTTTCAACTGATTCATCATTGATGTATAGAAACACAATTGATTTATGGGTATTAATGTTTTTTTCTGGCTACATTGATGAATTCATTTATGAGTTCTAGAAGTTTTCTGGTGGAGCTTTTGGGGTCTTCTAAATATAGAATCATCTTATTGATGAATAGTTATAGTTTGAGCTCCTCTTTTTCTATTCATATCCCTTTGATTTATTTCTTTTGCCTAATTTCTCTTGCTAGAGTTTCAAGGACTATGTTGAATAGAAATGGTGAAAGAGGACATCTTTGTCTTGTTCCAGTTTTTAGAGGCAATGCTTTCACTTTTTATCCATTGAGAATAATGTTGACCTTGGGTTTAGCATAGATAGCTTTTATAATGTTGAGATATATTCCTACTATCCCTCGTTTTTCTAATGTTTTGAACATGAATTCATGCTGTATTTTGTCAAATGCTTTTTCTACATCTATTGAGATAATCATGTGATTTTTTTTAAGTCTATTGATGTGATGAATTATATGTATTGATTTCCACATGTTGAACCAACTTTAAATCCCTGGGATGAACCCCACTTGATCATGGTGCGCTATCATTTTAATATGGTTTTGCATATTACTTGCCAGTATTTTATTGATATTTTCCCCTATATTCATCAGGTATATTGGTATGAAGCTTTTTCTTCTTGATATGTCTTTGGTTTTGGTTTCAGGTGATACTAGTTTCATAGAATGAGTTTGGAAGAGTTCCTTCCTTTTCTATTTTATAGAATAGTTTGATGAGGATTGGTGTTAATTCATCTTTAAAGGTCTACTAGAACTAGGCTAAGAATCCATCCAGTCCTAGGCTTTTCTTTGTTGGTAGGTTTTCTATAACATCTTCAATTTCTTTGCTTGAAATCAGTATGTTTAAATTTTCTATGCACTCCTGATTCAATTTGGGTAGGTCATATACCTCTAGAAATTTGTCTATGTGTTTAAGATTTTCTCTTTTATTGGAGTATAAATTTTCAAAACAGTTTCTGATTATCATCTGTATTTCAATAGTGTCTCTGGTGGTATTTCTTTTTTTATCACAAATTTTAATAATTTGAGTTTCTCCTCTCTTTCTTTTGGTTAGCTTGGCTAAGAGTTTACCAATTTTGTTTATTTTTTCAAAGAACCAATTTTTATTTTGTTGACTTTTTAGAGACTCATTTAATGTTGTAATTTAAATACTCATTTAATATGTAACCTCATAAGAGAGGTTTTATTTTACCACCTTCAAAGACAAGAAAGCTAATGACTACAGAGGCAAACATTTGCCAAAGTTAAAATGAGTAGTACTGAGATTTAAATCTAAGAAATTCTTGATTCTTTGCTTACAATGGATTATTTTTAAAAAGTGTGTAATTAAAGCAATATTTCAGTTCTCTATGATTTACACAAATGAAATCATGCAACTCAGTGTTATCTTCCAGGTAAAACGTATTTACAGCTCTTTAAATGCCTGTTGAAGCTTTCTGATTTTGGGGATGATTTTGAACATGAAATAGAGATTATTTGAAGTTTCTTGATACCACTGAGTAAAAGTAGCTGCAAGTTTTTCTTTGTGTTTGAATATCCTCCTATTTAGATAATGTTCTAATTTTAAATATTGTTAGAATTATGTTTTTTGGTAGCCAAATGAGTAATGATCTTATAGATATCAACAATATGGATTTCTACTGTTTAAAATAAATCCTTTACTTCAATACTCATAGTTAACTGTTGAAAAATGCCACCCATATTTGTAGAACAACTGAGCAGGTGATGAAAATAATTAAAATTGCTTCTTTTTAGGACCAAGAGTACTGTTAATACAAACACATCTCTATTTCTAAATGTCATACAGATCTTAAGAACTTAACCTTCTCCTCTCATAGTCTTTTAGGTTCAAGTGCTTATTATATCTCAGGATTTTTGGACAAATATTTTAGTCACATAGCCATGGCTGCCATTCCTAACTCCTCTCCATTAGATTTACACTATTTTTGTTGTATTCAGGGACAGAACTGGTTCCTGGTTAAGTAAGGATGATGGAAGAAAATCATATCCCACCCAGAATGTTGATTCCTGTTTCAGAAATCCATTTTATTATTAAAATAAATTGCTAGAATGTTGGTGAAGAGTCTATTTGAAGAATATGTTCAAAAAGAAATGTGAAACTTAACAGAAGATTTTTTTTTAAATACTAGGGTTCTATGATTTCAAACTGGTCTCTCATAAAGGAAAGGAACTCCCTTCTGAAGCATAACACAAAATGTCTATTAACAAGCACCCACAGGATTGCTTTTTGCAATCCCAGTGCTTTGTAGAAGTAAGAGATAAAAATAATGCTCTTGGCTTCTTTTTATTATTGTTTATAGCAAAGACTGATGCTGTGCATGCATGGTCTTTTTACTATGCTGGCATCTCAGTTTATCCATAAAGAAGTGAGTTTATTATCAAGCTTATATATCTTCTTCTAACTAAATTGGAGTGAGAAGATGTAATCATCTCATGCATTTTATTGCTATTGTATTCTCATGTGATCACTCAATATGGAATGTAGTTCACTTGAGGACTTCATATAATTTCTTCCAAATTTATTCAATTTGTCTTTGCTCTGGAATTCACATCACCATGACTGTTATTCTTAAATATCTTTACCTCATTTTATTCCCAATCCATTTCCAGTTTTATTTTTTCAATCTCCTCATAAAATGAAGCCAAAAACAAAGCAACAAACTAAATAAGGGCATTTCTTGCAAGTTTTTTATTGTAGTGGTTGCAATAAATGAGTTTTTTTGCTGCTAATTTTGAGGCTATCTCTAACAGAAGAGTTACAATCATCTAAGTGATGGAGATGCTATAATTTTAGCAGTCTTGCTCTGCTTTATTGAGAACCAGAGCAAAGTCTACAAGACTCTATTTCTAACATTTGCTAGCACCTTAAAATCAGTCCTTAGAGTTCAACGATGTGTTCTATGAACAAATTAGATTCTGTCCAAATATAAGCAGGTCACACTGAGTCAATGCCTTAGAGTTTAAGAGCTGGAAGAGCACTTATAGCTCATTTAGTTCCAGCTGTTTGTTTCAACATCAGGAAAATGGAGGTCAGAGACACAGAAGCTGTGACCTGCTCAAGGGCTGTTCACAATGTAGCAGGTCTAAGGAATTGACCTAGGTTGCCTGACTCTCAGCCCAGAGGGCTTGTTAACACATGACTGCCTTCACTAGAATCTAGATATATAGATGTACATACATTCATGTCCTAGAATGCAAATAAATATGCTTTATGGCTCTTTATGCTTATAAGGTACACTTATTACTAGAAGCTCAAAGCAAGTGAATCAAACAAAGAAGAGGAAAGCATGGAATTTAACCAATATTTTAAAGATAAAAGCAAGGACCTCTGCGACAAGCGAAAGCTATTTTAAGCCATAAAGGCCATCATAAATGTATGTTCTATCAACAAAAAATTCAAATGAATTGCAAGGTAAGGAAAGTATATTCCAGGAAAATTTTAGTAAGCTAAAAAGCTTGAGGTAGAAATGAACAAAATGAACTTTGTATATGGAAAAGTGGATGAAAATATTTAAAGAATGTGTTTTTGTTCTGCCAACTAATAATTAAAATAATTCATAATGTAGCATTGAACAATGAAAGTAAAATGATAATAAATTATTTATGTGAACTGTAAGAATCACTGCTTAGAAAACATAAAGATGTTTATCTCCAAAGTTTTTTTCTTTTCTCTAGAGACATCTACTTAAATAATTCATTTTCCTAGTACACTTTTTATCCTTACCTGAGAATATTTCTTATTGTCTGAAATACTATAGAATTGCTTTTTAAAATATTTAAATATATATTAAATATACATTTGAACTATATCTTGCACCTCCTTATACCTAGGATCACAGTAACAACTCATTTCCAAAGCACTTTTCATTTGAGAATGCTAAACAGTGAGTGCAAGGACTTGAATTGTATATAGTCTTAACAAAAGTATCCTGAGGATTTCAAATTGGTAATTTTTCATTTTTCTCTAAGTGAATATAAAATGTATTTTAAGCATGACTACAAGTTAGCAGAGAAGAACACAACATGATAGTCAATGACATGCCCATTTAAGGACACCTGCAATCTCTAAGTATCCGTTAAGTATGCTAAAGTTGAAAATAACCAAATATTTGCCCTTTAAGAAATTCTTGTTTTGAACTTAAGATCCTCAAAGCTCTTGAACAAATCTTCTCCACAGAAAAAAAAACAATTTTGCAGTTTGGGCGTTGTTTGTGGGTTATTATGTAGAAAGGTGGTGGAGAGTTCCTTGCCCAGTTCCTGCTTCCTCAGGGTCTCAAGAGTTATTGTTTCCTCTTGACACAAATTCTGAAGGTCTGTCCTGCCCTGTCACCTTGTGTGTGCTTCAGAGGAAGGGAGGGGACGCCCCTTTTCACTCTCTGTGCTCTGCATTCAGATGGTGGTGTGGTTGAGGTATGCTCTGTTTTAAAGAGTCTGCTTGCCTACAAAAGGAAGCTCCCTCCAACTGCTGAGCTTTGATCACTCAGCACATTGCTAAATATATCTATCTCCAATTCTTGCAAAATATTACCAATTGTTTTAAAACCTTCAATCAATCATTTTTCCAAAATCTAAGGATGCGCTGTAGAGACTATGGATTATTTTATAAGAAAGTAAGCTGATTATGCAAAATATTTTGCAGGGACATCATGCTCCAGAACAGCTCCTCTTCATCTTAAAAACTATATTATATTTGATATAGCAATCATTTTTAAACTATCCAAGGACAGTTTTTCTGATGAGATCCCCATGACATCCACCCTTGTCAAAGCACTTATAACCCTCCATAGGAAAGTTTCTTTTTACTATTTATCTGAGAATTTGAAAACAAAATTTGATTTTTACCTTTTGTCAATCTAAGTTAACAAATCTTTTTAAATTTTTTAAACTTTTATTGAATGCTTATTATATGCTGGACACCAAGCTATGTAATAAGAATATGGAAATGAAGAAAAGCATAGCCTCACAGAGCTTTCTAGTATAAAAGGTGAATTTTTTATGCACCGGTACATATAGGCATAAAAATGTACCTACACATATTATTAGTGTGATAATTATAAATCCATAGAATAATTGCAAGTATATATCAGGCACCAAGGAGGGAGACGTGAAGGGTGATTGGGTTGAGGAGGACTCCAAAGGAGGACAAGTGTGAACAGGTTTTTGAAAAGTGAATAATAATTCACCAAACAGGAAAGAAGAAACGGGGTGGAAGTGGATTCCAAGTAATCCAGGCAAGGCAATGGTGTTAGGAGTTGAATAATGTCCCTGCCTAATTCATATGTTGAAATCTGACACTCAGGACTTCAGAATATGATCTTGTTTGGACATAGATTATTTACCAACCTGCAATGAGGTATTAGGGGAGGGAGACTATAACTCTAGATGACTTGAGTTCTTTTTAAAAGGTGAATTTGGAGAGAGAAGGCCATGTGAACATCAAGGGAGAAGTCATCTACGTGCCAAGGAACACCAAAGATTTCCAGCAAACCAAGGGAATCTAGGAGAGAGGCATGGAATGTGTTCTTCCTCACAGTCCTCAGAAGGATCCAACCCAGCCAATAGCTTGATGTCAGACTTCCAACCTCCAAAAAAGATAAATTTCTGTCATTCAAGCCACTTTGTTTGTGGTTCTTTATTACAACAACCCTAGCAAACTTGTACAGATGGGCAAAGTCTTGGAGATTGGGAGAAAATATTGAGTTGTTTCAGGACTCAATAGTTATGGAAGCTGAATTCATAGAAGCATGAGATGAAGAATGCTTAGAGGTAAAGATATGTGAGAAGATGGGAGTGGTCTCCAAAAGGTCAGGCCCTGGGGTCAGACTTTATCAAGTAAATAATGGGGAATCAATCAGGAATCTTAACAGAATGTTGTCATATTTTTTCTTAAAAAAAAATCATCCATGGGTAAAGAAAGAGCATTTGGAGGAGGGGTTGTAAGCAAAGAGATGATTTGGCCATACTTATTAGAGGCCATTGATATGTGGACAATTGAAAGGTAGCTGCTAGGGAAATTACTGATGGTACCAAAGAGTATGTCCTGCAGAGACCTATACCAATTTAAACCATGAGAAAGTCCATTCATGTGTTTATTATCCAACATTAAAAAAACAAATAATAAGGAACATGCTGTCTGAATCTTAGAAAAGATCAGTATTTCTTTCCTCCAGATTATAATCATTATACTCCATGAAAATAATTACTAGATAGGGATTTTTCTTGATCTGTAAGAAGTGGACCCCATATAATAAGGTACACTTTGCTAATCGCAGACTCTCTTACTTACTAATGGACAAACCCCCAAAGAGCTAACCACTGCCTAGCATTGGCTCTTTATTAAGTAGCCTGCAGTGTAGATAATCATTTTCACTGCATCTGACATGCAGCCTCATTGAGCCAGTCTAGAGAAAATCACAGGTTGAAAAGCCAAAATCTTAGATGTGAAAATTACAAAGCTGGGTGTACTTTGAGCCAGTTGGTCTATTCAGTACCAACTTGATATTTGACAATATTATAAAGGAGCATGACTGAAAATAAAAACAACTCTAAAAATACATTTATGGGTGCTTGGCAAATTATTACTTTTAGCATAGCTGTTTAAGTACCTCTTTGTGCTTTGCTCTTTTTTTTTTTTTTTTTTTTTTGGCATAGGCTTGGTACATACAACAATATATTGACATTTTCATCTATGAGGTCCCTGAACAGCTGTGCATAGCCTTACTGCTAGCAAATTTTCTTGTCCTCTAAAGATTTGTTCTTTCTTTATTTGTGTGTTTATATAGGATACATAAAATATGTCTACATATCTACTTATCTTTTTGCTATACACACACATAAAAAAATATACACCCTTACATAATTATTTCTTATGTATTTCCCAGAAGTCAACTTGCCTCCCAGTCCACCAATAAGTTTCTATAACTGGCAACAAATAAGACCAGATTATCAAGTAAACTGTGAATATAGGGAACATTTCTGAAGAGTTTACTTATGAAAAATGAATAATACAAACATAAAATCTGTAAAATAATTACATGACTAAATTTTATCTTATGTTCAGGATATTATTTTTCCAAAGCACTTTCAGATGTGAAATAGAAGGGTTAAGAGGACGATCATGGTTTGGGTGCAAGATATACTAACAATGTACAGCACCTACTGCATCTTTATTATATACTGGACATTTTACCAAGCTTTTTAGGTTTTATTTTATTTAATTCTCTAACAAATGTGTATGGGATTATGATTGTTATTTCACTTAGAGAAATAGTATTAGAAAGTCTTAATAAACTACCTAAAAAATTGGTAAATGGTGGTGAAGCTGATTTTTCATGGCAAAACATAGGAAAACAATGTAAAATATTCATAGAAAATAGTGTGTGTGTGTGCACGCCTGTTTGTGTTTGTGATGTGTATGACATGTTCTGTGTTGGCTTGTGGTATGTGAATCTACATTAGAGCCAGGCCTGAGAGAGGACAGAGGAAAATTCTTTCTTCATTCTTGAAGAGGCTGCAATATCCTTGCAGTAAGGTAATGTGATTTTTTTTTTGTATTTGAGGAAACGTGTCAGTATTTTGTAGGCCTGCTCAAATGAATTGTCCCTTGAAATAGAAGCTTCGCTGTAGTCATCGATTTGTGTTGCACAAGTCTTTTCCTTTGCTTCAACTCCCCATTCCCACAGGGAAAAACTCATGCCACCTGCAACTCTATACAATTCCACAAACCAAGTGATTCAATGATCAAAAAACCTAACAAGGAACTCCCTCATAAACTGAACAAGAGTGACCACATTAAAATGAAGCTGGCCCATGAACACTGTATGGACATAGAGAATGCACTTAGCTATGTACCTGTAGCCCCAGTTTGTGCATGCGGCTCGGGTATGTATAAATTCCATCAATAGTTTCTTCTTGTTGTGGTGACTCAAAAAAAGGAGAAAAAAACAAAACTGTACAGCTGAAGGAAGACCTTGTTTCCAACAAAACCATAGGGTTTTGCAAATGGATAGGCTCCTAATTGTAAAATCCCTCTCCCCATAGAGGCATATATTGGTAGTTTAACACTTCTAGACTTTTGATGGAGGATTATGTTTTCCCCCAACTTCAAATATTCCAGTCACAGTAAAACTCACACTTCTTTTTGGTCTCCTGTTTTCCAGATGGAAACTTTTATTTGGCAGAATTCAACTTATCTAAACAAGTGTAAGATATTAAACTTCACAATAAAGCACTAGCAATATATTTCACTCTTCACACTCTCTGTGACCTTGGGAACCGTCTGCCAGTTGGCAGCTGTCGCTAGCTTTATGGAATGATGCTGTTGACCTCCGTCTCTGCTTTTCCAAGAACTCTGATGGTAACAGAGCTCTTCATTGGGAAAGGGATTCCTTCCTTTGAACACTTTGTTTTCAATTCCCTCACACCTGCTACTGGATCCAGGGAGGAGGCTTGCAAAAACTCAGAGAGATACAGTGGGAGAGATCTTAGGTCAGGGCTATAAAAACAAGTACTGTTTGTTTGTTCTGCAGCAACAAAAAAATGGCCACTTCCTCTCTGAAGAGCAGTGATAAGAACGCTTAAAGGCCTATGTCGGGCTCTTAATGAAATTAATCTTTCTATCTTAAGTCTCTGAAAAAGCCTACACTCTTCATTGTTAACACAAAGTTCACACCCCACTTCCTCAATACCACCCTTTTTTTTTTTCACAAGGCTTTTTTTTTCCCTTAGGGCCTCAACAAACCTAAGGAGGGTGAAGACACAAAGACAGCACACACCCAAGTGTGCACACAGACACATGCATGCACGTTCATGCAAATATACACACAAATGCCTCGCACCTCACAGTAGTACAAGGATTTTCAGAGATGAACATTTCAGTTTGCGACCGGCTATTTAAAGTGAGGCAGAGAGATATGAAGGGAGCACCCACATTTCTTCCTCTCCGCCTGTCATGAACTTGAGCTGGATGATGTGAGAAAAAAGTAGTTTCCTTTCCATAAAAATATGCAAGATTTACTTGTTTATGGCAACAAGTATTAAATGTAACAGTAGCGTTCACTTTGTAGTAAGAGTGGTAATTTGGTTTTATAACATTCACAAATTTAAAAAAAATTAGTATAAATTTGCTAATTCTCAGCCACTTTTAAGATGTAGATGAGAATGTAAGAGTTAATTGTTTCTTTGTGACAATAAATTTGGATTCTACTTATTATGTGCAGCTTCCTAAAAGAAAATTTAAGTCAGAAAAGCCTTCTGGGGCTGTCATCAGCAGCATCAGCTCTCCAGGAATGAAGTAGATCATGCCTCTAATAGCCACCCTAATATAATTGAAAAAAGAGGCAGTGGTTGACTAGTGGAAAATTTATGTCTTAAACTATTTTATGAGTTTATGTTCAACTTGTAATTCACTAACAGAACACAAATCCCGAAAAAGGGAATTCTAGGGCTCATTCTAACAGCATTTCAAAAAAGAAAAACACCAGTTTTAAGCTATTTTAAGTCATTCTGGTCATCAATTTTACAGAAAATCTAGCTATTATTTTTCCTAAGACAATCCTCATTCATGGAGGATAACTGTTTCAAATCTAAATAGCATGTGTAGGAAATGCATAGTTTCCTCTGTTTCTGTGTTGTACATTGAGATTTTGAGTACTAGAAATGTGATTTATTTAAATTGAGATGTGCTATAAATATAAAATTCACATTGGATTTCAAAGAGAAAAAAGTGTATATCTTACATATCATTTAAGAATTAGCTCCATGCTAAGTGATAATATTTTGAATATATCGGGTTAAATGAAATTGATTATCAAAATTATTTTACTTGTTTCATCCTACTTTTAAAAAATTTTCTTCTAAAATATTAAAATTACAGAAATAACTCACAATCTATTTCTATTAGTGCAGTGTTCCTTTGAGTGATTAATTTTTACATGATGAGCGATGACGATATATTCTGAACAAGAGTGTTTTAAAACTTTCTTTCTCCAAGGCACACTCATACATTGCTGGTGGGACTGCAAATTGGTGCAAACACTATGGAAAGCAGTATCACAATCCCTCATAAAACTTGGAATGGAACCACCTTCTGACCCAGTTATCCCACTCCTTGGTTTTTACACAAAGGATTCAAAATTAAAATACTACAGTGATGCAGTCATATCAATGTTTATAGCAACTCAATTCAGAATAGCTAAAATATGGAACCAGCCTAGGTGCCCTTCAACAGATGAATAAATATACAATACGGAATATTACTCAGCCATAAAGAAGAATGAAATTATGGCATTTGCCAGTAAATGGGTGGTACTGGAGACTAGAGTGTTAAGTGAAATAAGCCAGTCCTAAAAAAAAAAAAAGACTGAATGTTTTCTTTGATATGTGGATGCTAATACACAAAAGTGGGGGGCAGGGTAGGGAAGAACAGAAGTACTTTGGATTAGACAGAGAGGAATGAAGGGAAGGGAGGAGGAATGGGAATGGGAAAGACAGAATGAATTGGACATTACTTTCCTATGTGCACATATGATTACACAACCATTGTAATTCTACATCATGTACAACCAGAAGAATGAGAAGTTAAACTCCACATTTGTATATGTCAAAATGCATTCCACTGTCATGTATAACTAATAAGAACAAATACAAAAAAATGAAAGAAAGAAAGAACTCTTTCTTTTTCCAAAATATACAATTTTAAATTTTTGATTAAATGTTTAATGTTACATTTTTTTCCCTATAAAAGTACCAACCAGTTATTCAGAGTGAAGTAGTTAAATTAATTAATAATTTGTCTTTTTCTATGTGTTTAATATTGCTCTATTATGTGTGTGTGTGTTTCCAATATGACTATTAGTCATTCTCTGTATTGTAATGCCAAGGTTTTGCTAAAAAGTACTGTATAATCTTATTACTGACAACCCAGCTGCTTCCCACCCTGGCTCCACTTTTCTTTCTTAGATTCTTGCATTTCTTTTGGCCCTAAGAGTTTTGTATTTTTAAAACAGTTTTTGAATAATAGCTCTATAGAGTGCAGCCTACTCTGCCCTGGAAAGCACATAGTAGTTAGTATATCTGTCAATCTACAACATCCATTAAGTGCTTTCTTT
>CM053406.1:43046534-43093770 GCA_028644305.1 Xerus rutilus
GTATTTGTCAAATGAATTCCTTATTGGGAATTACAGTAAGCCAGCAATTTTATTAGCTATCCTCCACCCTAAAGCAATATATTATTAATTTGAGGTACATTATCCTTTTAAATAGTGGATGATGGAATTGTCTTGATAATAAAAAAGCCAATAAGGAAGGAAAGAAGGAAAATAATAATTTTTAGAAATGGATGTATTGTTACAAGAAAATTGAAAATCTCAATTGCATTAACTAAACAATAATAACAATTATTAGAATAATATGTCACTTTCAAAAAGAATTGATACATTATTTTTTAACCATATGTATCAGAGTGTTTCAGTAATAAGAAAATTACTGAAATAAGTAATTCTTATTACTTATTAAGTAATAAGAAAAGATGTTTTTAGAATTTCCTACCACCAAACAATAAATTGCTATTGCACTGATAATCCAAGGCCATGTCAACAAACACATTATAAATACATACAATGACATCTAGGCAGATGAGAACAGTTGTCTGAGGGAGAGGAAATGATCAGGTCAGATATAAAATAACTGAATTCTATTTTGTTTTCTTTTCTGTATATTAATTTGCCAGCTCCTCATTGGTCAAGGACTGACTAACAACCAACTTTTATCAATCTCTTTATATATAATGAACAGTATTCTAGTTTATGTGAGGCATAGTGAAATACAGAACATAGTTCCTGCTTTCAAGAAGCATTCGAGGAGTCTTAGGATTCAAGTTGTAAATAGAGGATGCTATTTGGTAATATGCAGTTAAGTTCTGTAGGATTTTAGCAAAATTTAGTGAAAGTTCTGTAACTAGGATAGCCTAACGGATGAAGCAGAACTTGAGCTGGACTCTACTACCCACAAATGGATACACACACCAGAAAGATTTTAGCAGAAATAATTCCTTTTCACTTAGCATTTCACCATTTTGTGTTTCTTTTGAAGAGTGTGACAAATTATTCATTACAATTTTCAATCTACTTCTTTATCTTTTATAAAGGAAATAATATTTATTTTTCTCTACAGTGCTTTTAAAATAGAATGTTAGCAGAGTGATCTATCTACAACCTAGTTCTTTCATATATGAATAAGTTGAAGTCTGAGAAGATAAATTGATTTGACTAAGACTACTTAATTGCTTCTAGATGTCTGTAAAGAAAAGAAATTTCTAGCTACTATTTGGCATTGGTTGTACAATTGGCACATTAAGTATATTTGCAGGATATGAGCTATGGAAATGTATCGGTGGGACACAGCAAAGACTTTTACGTTGACATTAAAAATATGTTTAAAAAGTCAGAATCTTGGAAGTGTCTTTATACTGATTTATTTTTTTTACTAATGCATTTGTATTTGTCATTTTAATTATACATGACAGTACAACGTATTTTGACGTATTATACATACATGGGTATGTAGTATAGCTTCCTATTCTGGTGGTTGTACACGATGTGGAGTTACTTCTGCTTGTATATTCATATGCGAACATAGGAAAGTTATGTCTAGTCCATTCTACTATCTTTCCTATTCCCCTTCCCCTTCCTTCCCTTCATTCCATTTTGTCTAATCCAATGAACTTTTCTTCTTCTTTCCTCCTCTTATTGTGTGTTAGCATCAAAATATTTTATTGCTATTATTTTAAATTTATATGAATGAGTAGGACATGGCAAGGCATCATGATCTTTCTAGAGTATATTAGCTCTTAAAATCTTTGGTATTCATGTTCAAAACATAGTTTGCTCTTTACATTGAAGATCATGTTTATATTTTCACTAAAAGAATCTCACAGTAACTTTGCATTATTCACAATTCATTTAAAAGTGTGTATGTTCTTATCAGGCTTAGCTTCTGAAGTGCACATGCTCTTTATTGACTGAACATCTGGAGCTCAGCATAGCACTTTCTTCCACTCCACAGGTATGGGTGGAGGTAGAACCAGGCATGAATATGCAAAAGAGTCAGGCAACAACCATAGTGATGTCCTGAAGCCTTATTTCTGGATTTTGTCCTTCTTGTAACATCCTAAAAAGCAGAACTTCTTGGGAATCCATGTAAAAAAGATCACACACAGATAAGAAAGGTGGTGTCTCTGTCCATCAAACACACTCTACCAAGTTAGATTAGCACTGCTATGGAGAAAGTTTCCCCAAATTAAATAAGCCATAGATTTGTCCAAATCCTTATAGAAGACCATATTATCTAAGTATAAATTTTAATGGGAACATTATTATACAAGAGATGCTACACTAGTAAAAGGATATAGAAATGATCTATTCATTTGAATGCTGTATTGCAATCATTCAAAGCAATAGCTTTGATCTGTATCTGCATTTCATCTAAAATGCTGGTAGAACATTTAGTCCATGCAGAATGAGAGACAATACTGGATATTTAAAATGTGTGTCCTTGTCATTCATTGAAAAGAATTTTGTAATATTCATGACACAAAACAAAATAAAATATGAATAATTATTTGTATATCTTTAACCAAGTATGGTCATGTGTACGTATGACTAAAACAAATCTATTATGCAATGAAACTTTGAATTATAATATCTTTTGATGAGGTGGGTTTACTCTCCAGTTATTGAGTCAATTCTATCTGATATTGAGTTAAGTAACTCCTTTGTTAATGACTCTGCCAATCATAATGCCAAGCCTCCAGTGCATGCTAAGTGAAATGAATTGATGAGGATGATATGGCTTTAATTTGTCAGTGCATGAAGAGAATGACAGGTCAGAGCTTTATAATAAGAAGCATAAAAAGCTTATTTTTACCAGACTCAACTAAGAATTTTGGCTTAGCTTTGACATGTTGTTTGGATCACCCTTGCAAAAGATAATAAATGCAATTTATTTGTGTTTCATCATTTTTTTTTATTGAGGACAGAAACATACTTCAACAAAAATCAGAGGGAAGAGTGGTCCCATGATAGGGGCCTGACTGCCAACATAGTTGGAGATTATAATTGTGTTCTCTGCTTTACCTGTAGTATTGTTTAATTGAATAATGGAATAATGGGGACAGCAGCTGAATTCCCCACCAGCTTGCTACAATAAGGCTTTTCATTATTTGTTTATGCTGTATGTTTTATCAGAAACACACTGAGAAAATAGGTTTTCTGCCTGAATTATGAAGTCAAATTCTCTGTTGATAGTTCATGAATATTAGTCACTGAGTGGCAGATTTTGTTGTATGTGTTTGTATTCACTGATCTATAGAGTGGTTGTTATATCTTGAATATGCCAGCTGTCTCTTGGGATCACCTCACCAAATGAGAGATTTTTTTCCCCAAAGGATAGTTTTTTTCTCCATAAAGTGTAAGTGAAGCTCTATTTTTCTCCTCATTATCTGATAAAAAGTAAATATTGTGAAGGAAAATAATTTCCTTTTCAAATTATTTCTTTTATATAATTAACATTTGATTCTAGTATTTTTGCATTTTTCTCCCAAACAGAGATGAGTTGCACAAAGGACTCTGACTCAAATATAATGGATTTAGACAGTAGACACTATATATAGCACATAGAATCCTCCTCAACCATGACATACAATAAGACTTCTATATCAATAAAAGGTAATGGAATAGAATCTGCAATGTCTAAAATTCTTTATGCTTAGCATTTACTCCCCCAAATAAGAAAGAGATATCTTGTTGAGAGAAAATGTGACATATACAGAATCTGAGAATGATAATTGTGTCTAAATAAGAATGTTCGCATTTCCCCTCCTGTGATGAGAAATAGCTGTGAATCCTAAATAAGGAATAGTTGATATTAAATCCACATATATTTTAGGACAAGTGAGAATCATGGTTTGAAGAAAGGATCAGACCATCTGGATAAAATATAGTGAATACGGAGCTGAAACAGGTAGGTCTCATGTGATGACACTGAAACCAATGTTTAGGAGATATCAGCAGAAACAAGGCCCTGGACCAGCGCCCATCTGACAGGTTAGCGGGAACAGCATCACTTCTAAAACAGACTTAATATTGGAGGTTTCCATACTCCTTTGCAAAAATTCATGGCTGACAGAAAGTTCTTTATCCAGATGATGAAAGGGTGAAAGTATCACCTCCAGAGCCTGGTTAGCCAGTACAACTGGGGATCAGCTCAAGGTATAGAACAAAGCTAACTAATTGCAATCCATCCCATGAAAGAAGAAGAAAAATGAGCAATTTTGAAATATGACTCAAAAATGAAGGCCTACTTTACAGGAAAATATCTTGACTGGATTGACATTAAGAAAGTATTTTATCTCCAGTACCCTGCAAAATAAAATGAAATAAAATAAAAATAAATTAATAAAAATAATAATAATAAAAATTCTTGACTTCCAACACTTTTGTTCCAAAGAATAAACTGGGAAAAAAGAAAGCATATGTTTTTAAAAGTTCCTTTCTTGGTTGTTCAAGAGGAAGAAAATTCTTGTTTTGTGGTGATATTTAAATGCAGAAAGATGGTATCTGCCAGCTGATGGGAGTTCATGCTCCCAACCAGTTGTTTTCACCTTCTCCCAGTTACAAGGTCAGAATGGATTATTTAGAAATCATTTTTTGGTTTTTCTTCTGGATGCAAAGACAGGGTCTCTGCTGGTTGAACCACATGATCTAACTAAAAGGTTACTGCTTACCCTTCTGCTTCCTCAGGGACACATTGGGTGAATGTGTCTTCACTTGCATTACTACAGGGTAATTACCAGAAGCTGGGAGTAACTCCGTCCACATGGAATCAACTGCATCTTTGTAATGTTTTTTTTTACTTTTATTTTTTATGGAACAAGTTCTAAGGATTACTGTTGTTAGCATTTGCCTTTTAATTTTGGATATTATAAAAAGGAGAGCAAAAAAGGCCATAGGTTTTGGTGGGTGCTAAGTGTACAAATATTTGTTGAGATATCACATATCAGTTTTTGGGGGGGTACAGGAGAGTGAATTCAGGGGTACTCGACCACTAAGACACACCCCCAGCCCTATTTTGCATTTTATCTAGAGACAAGGTCTCAGTGAATTGCTTAGTTCCTCTCTTTTGCTGAAGACGGCTTTGAACTCGTGATCCTCCTGCCTCAGCTTCTCAAGCCACCGGGATAACAGGCATGTGCCACAGTGCCCAACTCAAATATTTTAATTGTTAAAATATATTAATAGATTTCTCAAGACCTAACCAGTCTGATATTTCTCCAGGAAAAAAAAAAAGAATATTTCTTAGGCAGTTTGCAGCATCTAGCATAAAAATACAGTTAAGAAAGGATATATGATTATTTCATATTGGAAAAAAAGGCAGAAAGATGATTATATTCATGTTTATAAAAAGTAACATCCATTGAGAATTTTGTGTGTCAAGCGATCGGCTAGATACTTTATAAAACAGTACCTTATTTTATTGTCCCAACACCTTCATAACCTAAGTCCTAATAGCCAACTATTTCTCAGATGTTAAAATTACTGAGGCTCTGAAAGTATAAATAAATTGCCTAAAGTCAAACAACTGCTAACACCAGAGCCAACTTTCCAACTCAGGACTTTTTCCTGAGTCTGAGTTCTCAACAGCTTTTTACACTCACTCTTTTATTAACTATAAAGATACAGATTTGATTTCACAACACTTGAAAAGTGTTTAAATGTCTAAAACACTGTAAATAAATAAAATAATAATACTGTCACTAATTTTGTACTTTTTATTTCCTAGACACATTGCTTAGTATTTATGTCCATAACAAGGTTTACCATCCCCATCTTGTATTATGATAAAACTAGATCTCAGTGATCTCTTGTAGCCTATCCAAAGTCACATAGCTAGTAAATGAGGTAATTCAGATTTGAAACCAAGTTTTGTTAACTTTAGAGCCCATCCTCCTGCTGAAAGGCTATTTTGTTAACAACCACCTGGAAAAAATATTTGCTTCACTTGTAACAGGCAAATGGTTAATAACATTCATATATTAAAATGGCAATAATAAGGTGCTGAAAAATGTGCAGAATATATAGAACAAGAAAGTAAGCAAAGAAAACAATGCAAATAGATTAAAAGAAAAACAAGCAAAAATGAGATAACACATTTGAACAAAATAAGTGAGCCACAGTATTTTTTAATAATTTCCAGTGACAGTGAGTATGTGAAAAAATAAGTTTGCTATTCAGTACCCATGGCAAAATTAATTGACACAACCTTTTAGAATAGTGCAAAATCAGAAGAAAAGTAAATGTCTAGCAGTGGGGATTGGTTAAATTAGGGTGCATTTATAAAACGAAATGCCATGCAAACTTGAATGCAACAGTTCAAACGTATATGCATTGACAGAAAACGAAGTCACAATGTAGTAAATGAGCAAATAAGTATACTTAAACAGTATGTACCCCAATGCCACATATTTTAGTTTTGTTAAAATATGTTTACTCACAGAAAACTCTGACTATATAATCACTGAAACATTAATAAAGATTTTTTTTAACTAGAAGATTTCTGGATATTTTCCCTTTTCTGCTTCTTGTATTTTTAATTTTTCTCAACTGAGAATGTTTAATTTAGAAATACAGTAAATAAGGGATGTGAAATTGCTAACAAATTTCCTCAGATTAAAAAAAAATATTCTTCTGGATTTCCAAGTGATTTAGTATCTGGGAAATTAGCTCCTAGACACAATGTAATTAAAAACTAATAAAACTTATCTTAACACTGAGACACTAGCATAGTGTGTCTCTTTACTAACTTAGAGGAAGACTATTGAGATGAAAGAAATAGGGTTGTTTTCTGACTGAACCATCCCCAGAGGGGATGAATGCTGTATCCTCACATGGTGGAAGAGATGGTAGGGCACAGGGGCCTAAACTCTGTTGAAGTCCCTTTTATAAATGCCTTAATTTTATTCTTGAGAAAGGAGTCCTCATGACCTGATCATCTCCTGAAGGCTCCACTTCTTTTTTTTCCTTTTATTGTTGCATTATTTTTATACATACAAATGGGATTTTTAGTCTGGAAAAAATGTGCACGAAAACGAGCACTTACATATTTTTGGTGGAATGTAAATTAGTGAAATGAATATGGAAATCATTGTGAAAGTCTACCAAAAGAGAAGGAATGGAACCACAATATGACCCAGATTTACCACTTCTTGGTATTGATCCAAAAGGACTACAGTCAAAATACCATAGTCATGCATGCAAACCCACATTTATAGCAGTATGAATCACGATAGTCAAGTTATAGAACAAGCCTATGTGTATGTCAACAGAGGAATGGATAAAGAAAATTTATTATACATACACAATGGACTTTTACTCAGTCATAAAGAAAATGCAGATTATGTCATTTGCTGGTAAATGGATGGAACTATATATAGAGTATTGTACTAAGTGAAATAAGTCAAACTCAGGACATCAAAGGTCATGTTTTCTATCATATGTGAAAACTAGAGAGGAAAAAAAGAACACAATAAAATTTTTAATTTTATGAAAACGTTCTTACTGGTTATTTAAGTTAATGGAAAAGTCTCTTGGATGTACCTTTTTCAGTGATATCCTCATATGGGTAATCTTCATCAGATACTGCAATTGTAAATTGTTTTATTTAATAGCTTCAGAATATTTTTCCATAGTAATTCATATTTCAATCAATAATTTTGTAGGATGAAAATAAAATTTTAGTGTTCAGGCTTAAAATTTTTTATAGCACAAAATAAGAATAAAATAAAATTAGTTTTAAGATGTGATTCTTCTGCTAACAAGACTTCTGTTTATCTGCTGCTTTGTCATCTACCTATCTACTTATTTATCATATCTATCTAGATTATCTCCTTATCATTGATTTAATCACATATAACATCTATTTAGTGTCAGGGAAATATGACATATATATTACCTTCCCAATTACATAAAAACACTCTTTTTGAAAATATATTTTATGAATTAGAATGAAAGTCTCAGATTTGAAGACTCTTGTCCATTTTCTCCTGATTCAGTAGCTTCTCCAACTCTAAAAATATGTCACAGAAAAATTTAAACAATGTATCTTTTGCCATTGATTTACAAAGACAAGCAAGTGTCAATTCACTTTATCTGTTGGAGGTACATGTTTTTCTATTACTTTTCCTGCCATTTCTTACTGTCTACTTGGAAATTACTTTATTAATATGAACAGACTTCTCAGTAAAAATGTTCTGAGGATGAGAATTCCTTAGTTTGAATAAAAAAATCATTCCTTCTGAAAAAGAAAGAAAAAATAAAGTGAAATACACACACAAAAAAGAAGAACAGCATCAGGAAAAGGAAGTTGCCCTTAATAATGACAAAAACTAGCCTGGCATGGTGGCACATACCTATAATCCCAGCGGCTCTGGAGCCTGAGGCAGGAGAATCACAAGTTCAAAGACAGCCTCAGTAACTTGGTGAGGTTCTGAGCAATTTAGTGAGACCCTGTTTCAAAATAAATTTTTTTTTTGAAAAAGGGCTGGAGGTGTGGCTCAGTGGTTAATCACTTCTGGGCTTAATCCTTAGTTAAAATAATAATAACAATAATAATAATAATAAAATTAAAAAATGGAGCTCTTACCATAAGGCCAGAGAAAGTGTTACCAACCAACCCTGGCCTTCTACCCATCCTTTCTTTCACCTTCTGTTAGGCAACTGAGGTACAAAGCAGGCCTAGACCACCTTGTCTCTATGATGCTGTCTGACTTAGTCCAGTCATAACACTGAAGCTGGTTTTCCATGGTCAACTCTACGTGACTTGAGCCTCCTCTTTCCCATAAGGGATTTGCTCCTCTAGTGGCATTTGTCTGTTCACTAGTGAAAACTGCTGTGTTGGCAGGCCTTGTGTGGGGAGTGCAGACCGTGCCTTCCTCTCCAGCTGAAAACAGACAAAGGAAAGGAGCAAGTCTTCCTGTGCCGGCTCTGCCCTCCTGGTGGGCCTCTCCGCTCTCTACAGCTGCAAGGCTGGCCACCTGGGCCGGCGGCTGCTTCAATAGCTGGAAATCCTGTTCTGCTTTTCGGCTGCTGAGCTGTCCAGGATGATCGCCTGGGAAGTGAATTGTGACTTTCCAGGGTTTTAAGTTTGCCAAGATTAGTTAGGAAAACAGTTTGGGGTTATACAAATTCCAAATCTTCTGGCTCTCTTGTTGCCTGAAATATAAGGAAAGGAAAAAGTATTTGTGGGAGTCCTGAATGTATATATGCTCTGAAGCTAGAGTTTCTGTTGAAAGTCTATAAATTATCAGAATGCCTTTTTTAAATATGCAAGCCAAGATATTCTTTTAAATGGTACAATTAAAATGTACACACTGCCTTAGTGCCTCCTGGATTGAGCAGAAATTGTTCTCAAAGGAGTATGGCAAAATAAATGCTGAATGTGAAAGTTAAAAGACGTCTTTGAGACTTGGTTGAATATTTAATGCATTTAAATTTTAGAGGAATATTCTTAATTTGGAATTGTCTTGATGATCGTGGTGGGGGGAGTGATAACAAGAAAAACAGTTATTGTGGAGAAAGTTTATTTGTGTGCCTCTTCTCTGAAGATCCTGATATTTCACATGTAGGCTCTACTGAGGGATAAATTCATGTGACCATTATTAGCTTGGAAGATCTTTAGATTGCATAACATGAAAAAGTCTGCCGCAGCCTCACTTGAAATGTATAAAAACATAAATTTTCAATATTAGGAGATCAGATCTGCCAGTTTCTCTCCATTTGATATTGATTACAGATAGTTTGTTTATATCTCTGCAGTTTCCAAATATATTTTCATGTTGTTTCAGGTCATGTTTGCAGTCCTAAACTTTCTAGTGAAAAAAAATTGCTATACATTAAAGAATATTTCTGCTTTTTTTTTTTTGGTTATGATTTTGGTTTAGGGAGTGTCTTTAATGTATGTTAAAACAACAGTATCAGCTCATTCATATAGACAATAGTTATTCCAGAAAAAGGGAATGTAACCTTTCCATTTCTTGAGGAAGTTGGCCTGTGCAATTGACTTGCATCTGTTTGGAAATATAGCTTACATTTTCTTTAAAAAGTTAAATACTATCAGACTCTACAAATGGAATATTTAGTATTGTTTGTAGCTTATAGTTTAAAATTTCTTGCACCATAATTTGAAAGAGAGAATGACAAAGTAAATGTATCAGTGAGTATAGCAAACACACCTCCTTCTAACTACCTCTGGCCCCACCCCCAGAGCAGTTTACAATTTCTGTGCCAAGCATTCAAGGAGACACTAAAGGAGGTTATTTATGGCAATAGTTTCTTCCCCTTCTGTATCCACACTTCACTTTTCACTGTGCCAAATCAAAATCAGAATGACTAATGTTCTGAGAAGTATATAAAAATCAAATTTATCAAGAATTCACTAAAGACTAGTATTAATTTGCAAGTCTGAATTTTTACATGTGACTTATATAACTAGATCTTCTTCAGAATATTGTAGTTTACTTTGCTAGCTCTAAGATAATAGAATATGAAATATGAAATATAGAGAACCAAATATTTAACCTTTAACAAGCTCAAAGAGGAATAATGATTGTTTACTAACATTAAATTTCATAAATTCCACTCTGAGAGTAGAATATTGGCCTCCAGTATTATTTACACTAAATTTATTGTTATAATGTGAGTGGCCAAAACATTAAATATTTTTAAAAAATTTTTTATTTTTATAGTATTTTAAGATAGTTTAATTTGAAAAATCTATTGAGATTATAGTACATAGCTATCAAAAATTATTTTTCAAATCCATCTCTAAATGTATTTTTAAGAATTAATTGTATAATGACAACCTCTAAGATATTCTTTCCAAGAATGAATTTTTATGTCTCATCTTTCAAATTTTGCACAGGGTTTATTCAAAGCTCCATCTGAATTGTGAGGAGCTGTTTCCTAAGGGTGTACATGTACACAGATGCACATTCATGTGCACATATGGGCATATTTGTATTTGCAAATATATTTATATATTTTTATATATCAGACACTTTTATATTTTTTCTACTTTTAGTGTCCCATTCTACCATGATTCTCTGTAACTTGACTTCTTTAAACATTCACACTTTGAGTTTCAGAGTTTTATTGCATTAGCAGGGAAAAAAATTGCCTAAGAACATGAATATAATATAATTTTAAAAGGACTCAAGTCATTTTTTGATAGATACATTTTTTTCAACAATTCATTTTCTGTAATAAGGATTTACATTTAGATTATGATTTTGTACGTTTATCATCACATTACATATGTAGATGGGTTGGATAGGTTCCTGACAAAGTTCTTAATAAATATTAGGTAGAATTTTAAAATAAAGATAAAAGATATTAACAAATACATTTTATGAAAGAGGCTCTCTCAATATGAAAATAAAATATTTCAAATGAAAATGAAGACATAATTATTGGGAAATTGAAATTTTCCCCCATAATGTACATTTTGTTGTTATGTCTACACATATAATAACATTTCATATACTATAGAAATACAGGAAATACAATTAGAAGCTCAGCATGGAACACTGGACATGAATCAAGGATCCCAGACATGGAAAAAAATCTGCCAAATTGAGGCAAAAAATATAATATTTTGATAATATATATCTCTGAAACAATTGAATTTACGATTGTGTTTACTTATCTCTTATTGTGTCTGCAAATAACTGCCTTTACTATTTACTACTTAATAAGTAGTAAGTTTCTATTAACTTAGAAATAGTAGTTGTTAGAATGCATATTTTATGTTGTATATAGTTTTAAAATTTATTTAGAAGTTGTAATCGATTTGAACATCTTTTCAATAAACATTACTAAACTAAGTTTTATGTATAGATTTTAATATCTTTGAAGCAGACTAATATATCAACTAATATAGAAAAAGATTTTGTAACTTAGAAAATAATTCACATTATAGGAAGCTCAGAAGTAACTTGATTATTCACTCGACTAGGAATAAGACTCCTTTCAGACAAGGCAATCTGGGGCCAATCAGAGTTGAGATGACCTTCTTTGTGTTTGGTCACTGCTTAAAACCTAGGTACAGGAGCAGAAAGAGGAAAAGCTGAAGAAATGGGTAACAGACACCTGAGTGAACAATATCTTTAACTCAATAACTATTTGAGTATCCAAATGGTTTAGATATTAGGATTTCCTCAGAAGTGTAAGACAATGAAAGAAAGTTTGAAGGTGAAATGATTGGGGTTTGAGACCCTTAACCCAATCAATGAATTAATCTCCTGACAGGATTAACTGAGTGGTGACTGATTGCAGGTTGGTCCTTGAGGACATGCCTTTGGGGTGAGCTTAATCCCTCTCCGCTTGGTGGTGCAGTGTCTTCAGCCTCTTCCCTCTGTCACACCCCTTGGCCCTGATGTTCTGCCTTACCTCAAGCCCCAAAGAACATAGTCCGCTGTTCGTGGACTGAGACCTCAGAAATCATGAGTTCCCAAATAAACTTTTCCTCCTCTAAAATTGTTCTTGTCAGGTCTTTTGGTCACAGCAGTGAAAAACTGACTAGAACACCAACAAATATAAGCTGTAGTATTATGTTTTGGATTTTATAAAAACATCTTTTCCTTCTGTCTTATGTCATAAGCAATCATATATCTGTCCCCAAAGACCACCATCAGAAGCCACTTTTTTCATTTCAGTATTATGATGATGCTATTTATTAGTTAATGAAACTAGGGAAGACTCACAGGGATTTTAAAACCATCTCCCAAATAAGGCAAAGTAACAAAGGCCCAAGTCATTAAAGTGGCTTTACAATTTGTCAGTGAATAATAATTTTAAATGTTTCTTTTTGAAGCTTTATACATGCTGTTTTCTAAAATTATGTATAGGAACTTTTCTTCTAAAGAGCTTAAAATTTTCAAGGAATCTGAGGAAACAAGCAAAGAAAATAAAATACTGAATATAGGCAAGTTTTGCTCAAAATATTTTGTCTAGACCTAATAAGCTTTGTATTAGTAGGGCTGCTATAAGAATCTGCCACCTATTGGGTGCCCTAAAGAGGAGAAATTTATCTTCTCACAGATTTAGAAGCTAGAAGTTCAAGACCAAGGTGTCAGCTTAGTCTCTCCTGAGGTATCTGTCCTGAGTTTGCAAAGGACCCCTTCCTGCTGTATTCTCAGATCCTTGGTGAATCTTCACTGGTCTGAATTTTCTCTTCTTCCAAAGATATTAGTCAAATTGGATTATAGCCCTCTCTGCCTCATTTTAACTTAATCATCCCTTTAAATTCATTATCTTTAAATACAGTCACATTCAAAGGTACTGGTGGTTAAAGTTTCAACATATAATATAAATTCTGGGAAGATACAATTTAGCCTATAGTAATCTCCTAGGAAAAAGTGAGAAAATACATGTACCTTAAAGTAATTTTAAAATTTTGTTTACAACTCTTTTAACGTTTGATATTATCTTATTTGAAGTTAGCAGTGTCCTTATTCAATTACTTAATTCTTCTCACACATACTGAATAATAATGATTATTATTCTTTCAGTAATCTAATAATAATAGTAATAATATTAATGGTGGCAACAGCAGCAATAGTAAAGACATTTATTGGCCTTGTATCACAGGTTCTCATTTCAATATTTTCATTTCATAATCACACAAAGTTATTGTCATTCCCATTTTACACACAAAGAAACTGTAAGCCAGACAGTTTCCCTTATTTGATGTGAGCCATTGAGTTTAGAACAAGGATTGCATCAGTGAAGCTGAAGTAATTAATAATTGGGTATTCTTGAAATGTGAATAAACATATTTTGCGGAGAAGTTGTACCAGGGATTGGACTCAGTAGCACTTGACCACTGAGCACATCCCCAGCCCTATTTTGCATTTTTATTTTATTTAGAGACAGGGTCTCACTGAATTGCTTAGTGTTTCACTTTTGCTGAGGTTGGCTTTCAACTCGTGATCCTCCTGTCTCAGCCTCCTGGGCTGCTGGGATTACAGTCATGAGCCACTGCACCTGGCACCATGTGTTCTTTATACAACATTCCTCATGACCCTGGGTTAAGGATATATATGAATTCATTCAATCATTGAAGAATATTTGTTGTCTACTTTTTATGTGTCAGGACTTAACCTAGGCATAATTGCCAATGAGACAGATTTAGAATTATTTTTATAGCTTATTGCTGCTTATATATTTCAGTCTTAGTCATTACTTCTGTCTTTGGTGTTTTTTGAGTTTTTGCATTTTATTGTGTTGTGGGGGTTTTGTTTTGTTTTTGTTTTTGAATAAAACAAGAATTTCAGTGAGTTAATTTCATGCCAATTAAAGTGTTAAAAAGTAGTCAAAATAATTATATTGTTTTTTTTTTTAAATTTTCTTAGTTGTAGGTGAACAGAATATCTTTATTTTATTTTTATGTGGTGCTGAGGATCGAACCCAGTGCCTCACGCATGCTAGGCGAGCACGCTACCACTGCGCCACAATCCCAGCCCATAATTATATTGTTTTAAGAAAAATTTTTTAAAAAATAAGTATTTACTTAGAAAATAAGTTTATATTTTAGAGCTTAAGATTTGGGGAATGAGAAAAAATGAAGACAAGATAGCCTATATTCCAACTTTTTGTCTTTTTTGTTTTAATAATCAAGTTTTTTTTTAAATCATGAAAAAGCAAAAAAGTACATTGAGTGTCTATGATTAAAAAGAAATGTCAGATGAAAAAGTTACGATGAGAGTTTTCATTTGGAATGGAAATTATTGCAAAGGGCTTGTCCTTGTCTCATTTCTTATTTTATTAAATTCATGCCATTATTGAACACTGTGTCCTAGTCTGACATCCTACTGAATGAAAATTGATAGCTAATGATTTGATTATGGTATAGAATTATATCTGATATGTCAAGATGAATGTTAACACTGATAGAGAATTTATGGATTTGTAGACAGTATTTAATTTTTGGAAAGAAGTCTTTTATCAGAATTATTAATCATTTATTATTGTCAACAAAACTGTGTGGCAGGTTTCATTACACTGCAGTAAAAGATATTGAATATAAAATCTCTTCCCAGCCTGACTGTCACACAACACCCAAAGCATTTTGAAGAGTCATAATTTAAATCCATCTTTTCACAAAGATTTATACCATCATCAGTTTTATATGAGGAGAAATCCTGTATCTAGAAAGAAAAGATAAACCTGCAAATAAAATGTGCATCAAAAGGAAACATTAAGAGGTCACAGGGGCTGGGCTCTGTTTAATAATCCATCTTGTATTTTCACCAAGACAAAAAGGATATAAATCTAAATATATTTTGATAATTAATAAGGTTGTTTGAATGCAAAGTAATTATTTCCCACATATATGTTTTAATTAATTACTGCTTTCATTTCAAATAAGAAACTCACTAGTGAGAACTTGTCTAGTCAATATCAAACATGCCAGTTAAAATGTAAAATATTAACTTTCAAAAAGTTTTCAGAAACTGGACTATTTTAAGTACAGCCTCATTCTTTCTCATACTAACTGAAATGTGGCTTTCTACTAATTCTTTGAATACTGTCAGTACTGTCATAGGAATATAATGACACTTTTTTTAGCAAATTAACTCTTCTTTTGGTGCAGAATAAAACAAGCAAAAAAAAAAAAAATCCAAAGAGACTCATTACTTGGCAATATAAATTGGAAACTTCCACAATTAACTTAAATAATTATCTATAACAAGTACAAACAGGTGATTTGTTTTCTCAGAATTATTCTTCTTGAAGTAATTACATAGAAGATTTGAATCATATATGCTAAAATCATGTGAATCAAATACTCTGCTGAATCATTTGAAAAACAGTTACTTCTGTATACTGAAAACTGAATGTTAGTTATCTAAAGGACTTAATGTGTTTTTAAAATGAAAAACAAAAAAGACCAGTTTACTTCCTGGTAACTGCCCCGACCCGCGGGGCAACAACGGGGATGCGCGGGAACCACCTAAGAGAATGAAACAAACAAGGGGCGCAAAAGAACGGAGGCAAGACAGGATTCTGATCAAACCTCCGAATTTTATTAAAGAACAAGGGTATATATGCATGCTCAGGAGGGGAGGGGAGGGGAAGGAGCTGTCGCAGGACGATTGGTCAGTGCGAACAGGTGGTATCGAAAAGGGGAGGCTCATTGCTTTGGTGTGCACGGGTAACTTTGGCGCGCGCGGGGTTTTTTGGCGCTCCTGCTTAACCAGGAAGTGGAGCCGATCAGGAGATGACTCAGGGCTTTTTGCTCCCAACAGGTAACAACTTATACATTGGAAAATTTGAATTGAAAAATGAAAACTTGTAAATGAAAGTCAATCTTTCACATGTTATTAGCATAAAAGCCTATAGAATATACACAAGGTAGCGATTCAGGTTGGAGTTGAATTCTTTTGAAAAAAAGATCATCTCAATTAGATCTAAGAAAATGTTTCAACAGTTAAATTATATGGATACATTCATAATGATAATTTATTGCAAATTATTTTATTTATGATAGGAGAAAAAAGAACAATTGAGAATTTGGGATTTATATGACTGGATTAATGATGTTATAGTGGGAGCGGTCAGTTTTCCCAAGAGCATGTTGTTAGGAGAGCTAGTCTGCCTGCCTCTTAGAAGTTTTATTTGTATGTGCTCTCTTGCCTTTTCATCTTCTGCTATGTTAGGACAGCCTGAAGGTCTTCCCTAGATGCTATCACTTTGCCCTTGGACTCCCACTCTTTAGAATTATGAGCAAAATAAACATCTTTTTCTTTATAATTTACCCAGTCTGTGATATTTTGTTGCCATCAACAGAAAATGGACTAAGACAAGTATAATTTAGGTTAACAGAAGTCTCTTGACCTCTAGGAAGCTCAGGAATATTAGTTTGAACTCTGGTTCCCACATTCCATCGAAGGCCAAATCTCTCCAATATATTCATGAATTTTGGAAGGTAAAAAGGATTGTGTTCTGATGGTCACATCTGTCTTTGGTGTTCCTGCTTCCTTGAGTGCCAGATGTGTTTGTACCAGCTGAAAACAGAAGCAACATCTAATCCTGGCCATTTTTCACCACCAACAGTCTACTCACTCAAAGTAACTGTGAAGAGGCAGTGTGTACTGATGATTTTTGAGTCTAGTAGGAAAAATAATCATATTACAGAAATGTGAAAAGCAGCAATGAAACGAAACTTCAAATGGGACATTGTGACATCAGTGTTCCTGTTTTAAAACATCCTCTGACCATATACCACAGGAGAATTTCTGCTAGTTTTTCCCTGAGTGCTTTGTCCACTCACATTAACTCTATGGCGTCTGCTTCTTTCTCTTTTCTTCTCCATCCTTGCTTTTCCTCTCTCTTTCTTCCTATTAAAAATAAAGGAATTTGCCCTCTTGTGTTCTACTGAGTGATACAATCTTGGTTCTTTTAAGCATATAAGTTCCTTTGTATTCACTCTCTCCTCTCAAATGGTTCTGCACGGTATATTCCCATACAGAGACAGTTCCTGCCTTGGAGAGGAGTTATGGCCAGTCTTTACAATTCTTATATTTCTGCCTCACTAACAAAGGTCAGAAAAAGAATAACTGCAATTGGTGTAATAATGATGAACCTCAGAGTATGAGATAAAAGCTGGTCATTTCTCTTTACCCACTGATAGGTATATCAGACAGTCTTGTGAGCGGAATTGGATTCTAATCTGCTTGAGCATAGAGACCATAAATGACTTTTCTATTAATGTATTTTCAACACTTAGCCTAATTTTTGGCACATAATAAGTGTTTACTGAATTTTTTAAAACTTTTGAATCAATGAATGAGTTTGCAAATTTGGCAATGCAAACATCTGATCTAATCAAATCAATGAAATACATGATCAGCTCAGGGGAAAAAAAAAATCCCTTAATTCACTTAACTAAAATGAATGGTTGATTTATTAACTGCAATCAATTGTTAACAATCCAGAGACAGTAAAGCAATTTCACAATTGGTTGAAAAGTAGAAAAATCAGTGAAGAAACTTTTTCATTGCCTTTGGAAAAAAAATTTCTATTTTGACTACTTACCTTAGAAAACTGCTAAGGTAAGTAGTCAACATAGACCACTTAGATTTATTAAGTAACTTGCTCACTTAGAAGTGAGTGTTAGGTCAGTTCAGGGTCCAGGGTGTCCAATTAGGGGGGTGCCGGTCAGGGCAGCTGCGGAACAGAGCGGCCAGCCCGACGCTGACGGCACCAGTAGAGGCTCCTGTCAATCAGTGAGTTTTTCCTGACTTATCCAGGAAGGACTCTGGCCTTCTCTTCCTGCCCTAAGCCCTCCCCTTTCTGACCGGGCCTTTTAAAATTTTCTTTACCGCGGAACACTTGCGCCATTCTCCTGGACACACTCTGATGGACGGGAGAGTTCAGCCCGAGAGTGAGTATTTCCAATAAAGCCTTGCCCAGAGGTTTTAATTCACTGCCTTTTGGTCATCTGGCTTTACAGTGAGCATTTACATTATTAGGGATCTGTGTTACCTATTTAAGCATCTGTTACTCATAGGAGAAATTTGTACTTTTACACAAATACAAATAAGCACTTTATCCTAAATACACTGCAATAGAAGGCATATAATTGATTTGGATGCAAAATTAATATTAAAATGTTAAATTAAAAAGTAGACATTTTTCTTAGAAATTTTTAAATTATTAAAGTAAAGCAAGTGAGCCTGTAACCAGATGCTTTAGTATTGCTAACACTACTTATTCTGAGTTACACAAAATGTTAAAATCCTCATTTGTTTCAACAAAGAATTTATAAATACATATTGTCAACATTAGCAAAGATGTAGAAGTGATTTCTTTCCATACCAAAGTTAAGAGTATATCTTTACTGGTAACAAAGGTAGATTTAATCATCAATATATGTAAAAATGCATAAAAAACCCAGAGCCTTAACCGCACAATCCCAATTATATTTAAATTTCACTTTAGTAGGAATGGTTTCAGAGGCTTTCATCATTTAAAACATCTCTTTTTGTAGTTTTCTAGTTTATACATACACATACATGAGAAATATTGTAGTCTCATTTTGCCTTTGGGAACCCTGGAAACAATGTTCTGGTATTTTAATCCATTTCACTTATTCTTCTCATACATTTACTTTGTACACTCTTTAAATTCAGAGTCAAAGAAACCATCCTAATGATTTTCTTATTCTGTTGGTAACAGAGACAATTATAGATAATTACATAATGAGATTCCGGTTTCTAACATTCAAGAGAACATTTAATGCCTATTAGTAAAAGACTAAAATGATAGAAAGTCTAGATACTATTTCAGTTCACTAAATCTTCAAGTTAAATAATCTTGAAAACATTTAAAGCCTAGCAATGGATTTCCTTGTAAAACATCCCCTTCAAGTATTTGTTCTTTTCCTTTCCATTTGCAGAATTTTAAAATGTGGACTGCACATACTTTTTTTCCTTCCTGGTCCTCATTTTTCATTATTTCCCCAAGTGTGGCTCAACATCACAGCTCTGTTAGCTGAAGCATGCGTCTGTTTTGTGAGGAGGGTAAATGCTGGCTGACGAGCGTCTCTGATTACACAGATCCCTGCTTTGCTCTTTTTCTCAGGGATAGCAAGAGTTGCCAGCATTCCATTTGGGAAAAACTCTAAGGAGGAAGAGAACTAGTCTGGTGTGGTGAGAGGGAAACAACTTTTATTTGATTTGTTGATTGAATCATTTTTTAAATAAATTTTAGAATGCTTGTAATACTAATAAGTGAAGAATTCATTGTAGCATGTCATTTTTTAGGAGTTTTGGAAGGTTTGAAAAACTGAAATAATTGCAAAAATGTATGATACAATTTTTTCTTCTGCAAGTCTTCCCCTCACCCCACCTCAGCCTTCTCCTACTTTGTCTCGCATCATTTATTATCCAAAGAGACTCTGTTGACTTTACTTGGATTATTTATGGCAACACAGTCTGTTTCTGACCTCCCTTGGAAGAAAGGTGTCTGGGGAACATTTTTATACAGGTCTTAAAGTTGCTGTATCATCCATGTCCTTTTTCTCTATAATGAACACTTCAGTTGTGTCCATACCACATCAGATGTGGCTAAATTCAGTATTTCAAAGTAGGATAAGCCTACCATTAGGTCAATAAATATCAGCTAAAGGAAATAATATAAATTTATTTATTTATTTTTGATTAACTAATTGTTTGTTTTATTTTCTCAGATAAAATAAGATTACTCAGGGCCTGTCCTCTCTCAGCAAGCTGTCCCAGTTATAATCTCATGGAAAGAAGGTCATGGGAGAGAGCTCCCACTGAGCTGAAAGAGTTCAATCAGCTTCCAGAGGCACCTCCTAGGATGTAATTTATATGCATAGAAAATCCACCTCATTTTTTCTTAAAGACCCGTATGTGCCAACTCACTATTATATTTTTAACCATTTTTTATTATCACAAATGTTGGAAAATGAAACTCTTATTCATCCTACCATTTTCTCAGAAGTCTGTCTTTTCAAGACATCCTGTCAACTCAACCTAGTGAAATTTCAAGTGGTTCCGAGGTATTTTATCACCGACTTGAAGAAATTTCAAATTAGCTCTCCTGAGATTTTCCTCTGATACCTATAATTAATCCCTCAACCTCACTGAAACCAGTTTTCCTAAATCTTTCTCACATGTTGACAGTCTTCAACATTTGTGGAGTAGAAGAGCTAAAATTCTTTTATTTGTCCATAGAATTTTAAACAATTAACTTATTAGTTTTGAGTATTTGTGTTCTTTGAACTATTAGGTACATTTTGCTGCATTAAGTCAAGAGTATCTATTCTACATTTAATGGCAGAAATGTTAATATTGGTTTGCTGTTAAGAAATGTTATTGAATTATGTATACATCTATATAATCTGTTTGTTATATACCTGCTCTGTAGGTATTGGTTAGTTAATGTATCTTTCCAATGAACTAGTTTAATTTTAATATAGTTTTATTTTCCTTATTTGCTTTAGTCAAAAATTAAATGTATACCTTGCCCAATTAAATAAATATAATATTCCTGAACTTCTTTAACCAACAATTACGGAGAGTTAGCCATGCCACTGTTTTAAGCATCAAGGGATACTTGACTCAATTTTAGACAATTACTTTGTCTGTAGCAGCATTTAATCATTCTTAAAATTTCAGCTAACTGTCCCTAATGTATCACTGCAAATGAATACTTTTTCTCCTATGAGTAATACATGCTTAAATAGCTAACACAGATGCTTAATAATGTAGATGCTCTCTTCTAAGCCTATCCATATGTGTTGTTAGAGGAGTTTGCAGAAAACATGTGATGTGATATCAACAATTTTCACAAAGTCAATTAGTGTGGAGATTATGTTACTCTTACCATAAACAATTAGCTTTAAGGCAACTTGATCATTCTTATATAGCATAAAATGGTTGAAATCCAGATATACGGGTCTTTTTTCCCTTTGCACACTTTCTATTGGTAAAGAAAAGTATCAGGACTGGGATAAAGAACTTGACTTCTTAAAATTTCTAAAATTTATCTTAAATTTATGCTATCAAATTCTTTCCTTCTGAGTTGCTCTTCACTAGAACTTGACAAACCTTACATGCGAATGGTTTATTTTCTTGCCTGAGAAAATAATTTTTAAAAGGATTAACAAGTCAAAACAATTATAGATAAAATGCTTTTCAGGCTATGAATTCCAGCACCATAACAAGTTAAGTCATAACGTAAGTTGTTGGTTGTTTCAAGTTGTGTCAGTTTCTATACTCCAGACAACAGGTCCTGTGCTGAAAAGAATAACTCACTTCTGTGGCTCCCTGATCTGTTCTGTAATATCAGATCGATCTCACAGAGGCTCTTGCTCAAGAGAAAAATAAGAGACACCATTCCCAAAATTGAATTGTGTAATAGTTACTCAAGTGTTTGTGTGTGTGTGATATATTGTATATATAAAGAGAGTTTCTCTTATAAAATGGGCTGAAGCTTCCAAGGGAGGCTGAAAATAGCTTTTAAAGGGAGAGAAATAGGAAACAAAAGAAACAAGTACAAAAAAAATTCATGTGAATATTAAAGTTAACTCATTGGGTTGGGTATGCCAGTAATCCATCGACTGGGGAGATTGAGACAGGAGCATCACAAGTTTGATGCCAGCCCCAGGCAACTTGGAGAGACTCTGTTTCAAAATAAAATATTAAAAATTTAAAAGGCTGGGGATGTAGCTCAGTGGTAAAGTATTTCTGGGTTTAATCTCCAGCACCAAAAAAAAATAAATAGATAAAGTTAAGTCATTGAGACCTGAAGCATTTTTACAAAAGTATATGCTTGTTATTAATTACGATTAATTTCAGGCTAATTGAAAATAAAGTTTCTTTACAGACTTTGTGAAATTCTAAGAATACACACATATATGTATATATGTGTATTTATACATATATATTTATATATATAAATGACACACGTGTGTGTATATGTCTATGTATCTCATGGGGAAATTATTAAATTATCCCAGGCTTTAATTTACTTTTTCTGTATGTTTTAGTCAACATAGAAATCAGAGTGGAACTGCAATGACCTTAAATTTATCCTAAACCTTCACTATTAGAATAACAAATGATTCTAATTATATCTATTCAGTAAGTACATATCATAGACAAATTGTAAACATTTGGATATTAATAGTAATTAGGTGCATACTAAATTTTACTGTTCATTGGATTTACTTAAAAATTTTATAATGAAATACACAATAATAGGGACAAGCTCCTGGGTATTTTGAATAACTTCTCAAAAATCAGATTCATTTCTCAATAAAGATGTCTTAACCAAATATATTGAGTTCAAGTATTAACAAATTTCTCTGCTAAATTACTAAACATATACTAATAGTTTAAAATATATTGCATTCATCATTTTGTGAAATTTGGCACATTGGAAAAATATCAAAGCGATCAACATTCTGTCCCGCTTTTAAATTTGTGAGATCAATTTTATGCCACACAAGATTCAATTTTATAGTCTCAGAAGTGTTTCATGCTCCAGAAGTGTTTTAGAGATTCATTCCCTGTACATGACACCATTGTCTGTCCCTATCTAGGCAACAGGTTTATACTTAGATGTTAAATAATCTCAGACAAAGCAATAGCTATAGTATTTTTCAGACAGCTGTAAAATTCTTGGTTTTCTCACAAGGCATTCACTCTGATGCTTAAGAATTCTTACTGTCAAGCCATCTGCTTAGTTATAATCCTTCATATTGAAACTAAATTGCACTTTTTTCTTTGCACCCTCAATAAAAACAAGTTTCTGACATTTGCTTAAATTTCAATATTTTTTATTGAATAAATGAATAAACAAAGAGCTAGTTAAAGTGTTTTGCTTATGTACTTCAATTGGCCAATATTTAGCTATAAAAATTAGTCATTTAAATTTGACCTTTCTTGTTTAATTACATTGAGCTCTGTTGTAATATATAAACTATAGTAGCAGCCTACTGAAGCTGAGCGTTTCATATATGAAGTTTTGAGATGCACAATGTTCTTTCTGCTTCTAAGCCCATGGCTTTCCCTTTCTGTGACATTCGACTCTGTCTCCATCCATCCACTCTGCTTCCCATGTAGTCTTACCACCAGCGCATTCTATGCCGCTCTCCTGCTTCACCAGTAACACTGCTTTCTTTCCTGCCATTGCTTTCTCCCTCTTTTATTAAAACAACAAATGTGGGAACACTTGCTTGCCCCTCTACTTTGTTCCAATTTAGACCTCAATTCATTAAAATCTAAACGCTTCCAGCATCATTCAATTTAAGCTGGTCTGCTGTTTTATTACTGGCCTCTAACCTTTTCCAGCCTTCATCTGATTTGACTTTCCAGTAACCTTGACAGGACAGCCAATGATTACATCTTCCCTGTTGGAACCTTGCTCATTAGCTCCCAGGGAAACCACTCAGTCTAGTGTAAGCTGCTCTCCTAATTCACTAAGCCTTGCTTCTCAGGTTTAGATAGTCTCATTTTCTTGATCTTGCCTTAAATACTTGCCTCTCTCCCCAGACAGTTTAATCTTGGGTCTTCATTTCTCCACATCCGGTAAACTCTCTGTGAATTCATCCATACTGACAGCTTCCATGGTCCCTAAGAGGGATGATGACTAAAAATATCAAAAATTTCTAGCCTAGAATTCCTTTGGGGGGCATTTAGGGGGATGCTGGAGCCTATAATCCCAGAAATACTTCTTGACTGACCCCTTCAGCTTTTAGGAGGTAATTATTATAGTTCTCACTCCAAATGGCCTGGTTAAACTCTTCCTATTTATGGAATTGTTTTTCCTACTCAATTATGTGTGATTTAAAACAAAAATAAAACAATTTACTAAGCCTATAAATTTTATAATTCTATTATATATAGAAAATTAAGATTTTTAATTATATACATGTTAGTAAAATTGTAAAATCATGTTATATTTATAATATTTATTGTTCTCAAACATTTTTGTTCTCAAAGAATATTTTCTTTTTTATTCATTAAACCCTCACAACTGTCATGTAACTTTATCATTCTTATTACTTATTTAGTGTAGCCACTATAGGCTTCTAGGGACTTGGGGGCTTGTACATGATCACATACTACCAAGTGACAGAACAAGGACTTGAAACACTAAGTGGGATTTATATAAGCATAAATATTATATGACATTTAGTTGTTACTGATCAGGAATTAATCAAATACTGCTCCAACTCTGAGAGTTGTTTCCTACAGAGAAGGAACTATTGTTTAAGTTTCTTTTTCTTTATCGATGTGTACATTATTTGTTAGGAGGAATAATTTAATTCTCAGACACAAGACAACATGAAAGATTAAAGATGGAAATCAAAAACTACCACTTGGAAATTAAATTTTATATTCAACAGTTTGTGGTATATTTATGCTTCATGTTGCATGAAGTTCTAAGTAAAAATAAGTTGAACGATATATATCTAAAATTGGAAAATGATTTTTTAAAACTATTTTTACTAGATATTCTGATAGTTATTTTTTTAATATCTTTATTTTATTTATATGTGGTGCTGAGGACCAAACCCAGTGCCTCATACATGCTAGGCAAGAGCTCTACCACTAAGCCACATCCTCAGCCCTGGAAAATAATTTTTAATTTTTTTTTCTTTTTGTAAGAGGCTGAAAGAATTGCTTCCCCAAGATCCACACAAATTGCTTGTCCTTAATACATGTGGCTCAGTTCCCTTATATGGCAATGGCCTTCTGACATTTGCCTTAAGGGCCTCTGCTGATCTTGCCACTTGTTCCATATGTTTAAACAAAGCATGCACTTTGGCCAGCATCCTGCCAAGGACAGGGAAACAGTCTCTGGATCAGGCAGAAGCCGAGATCCCAGTTCTTCAGAGTTATGCTGGGACGAGACTCCTGTCTAGCAATGACAGAGCAATAGCATTCCTTCCTGGCGCCTGCTGAAACGAATTTCAGGAATGGTAACAGACTTGTTTTAGGGTTTTAAAACTATCAGTCTGGAATCAGCAGCCTGTTCTGAGAGTCTGCGGATGCCAAATTCCAGCTGTCACAACTTGCTTTTGTGAGAACCTCGTGCTCAGACAGTCAGAGACTTGGAAGATGAACTTCATTAAGACCTTGTGCCACAACCCTTTTTATAGACAGACCGAACCCAAACCACAAATCTCCCTCTTGAAAACCTCAGGCTTTCCTTCCTGGTTGGAATACAGGGTCAACACAAGGTTATCTTTAGGTTGGGTGTGAGCACCCAAACAAAATATTTAGCCAACTGTATGACGAGTATGTGGTTTCAGGTTTTTATTTCAAAATCCTTGCAGCCCATTAATCACTACCATGAAAGCGTCTTCATGGAGGAGTTCACACTCAGTTCACTTGTTGATCTACAGAATTCAGTGTTAGTGCTCTCATTGCACAGAGAAAAGCAATAATTGGCCAAATAGAATTAGAGTCATGACTAGAATTTGGGAATAAGGATTTTTCTCTCTACAAAAGTTTCAGTTATCTGTACATGACTGTTCAGTAGCTACTTGTGTAATATTAGTTTCATAGGGAGGGAAGGGTAAGGTTTCAATTCCACGCGCACTCTCCCAAGAACAGAACCGTGACTAATGAATTGCTCAAAGGGAAGAAGAGCAGATCTTCAAAAAGTTGCATGCTTTCAGCTGCAGCGAGCATTCTACATAAATACAGTGTTTATTGGATTTGAGTGGACTCAATTACATTCTTTAAACAGAATTTCCTGAATTATTTTCAGGGACAATTAAGTCATAGTTAGCAATTATCCTGTTCTTAATAGGAGCAGGGCACTGTTGTGTGTCTTGTATTAGTGCATTTAGTTCCCACAACACCATAGAGTAATAGCCACTTTCATTATACCTATTTTATTAATGAAAAATATTAGTCCAGAAAAGTTGAATAATTTGCCTAGGACCTCACAGGTAGAAAATAAAAGAACCAGCATTCGGTTGAACCGATGTTACAGTTCAAAGTGATACAAAGCAATGGTTAGAAGTCTTTGTTTTTTATTGTGGAACTTAATCACTCTTTTGATATCCCCCCAAAACTTATGTATATGTATATGTGTGTCTTTGAAACAATAGTATGATCAAATAATTGATATCATTCATTATTGTGGTTCAATTTTGTCATATGAATAGGAATTTTCAATAAGACTAGTATTCTTGGTCAGTGTTTCTGATGATAGTGGAAGACCTGCACACTAGATTCTCTGCTACCAATGAACTATATTCTTACTATTGTGAGCTTTTGTTTCCTTTCTTATGAGAATAAAGATATTTAGCTCTGGTCAACTAAGAGAACTACTTTATATATCAGAGACAACTATGTTAAATATTTTATGGATGTACATTGTTACTAATTTCTAATAAACAACAGTTATAAAGCCATGAGAGTAACTTATACAAAAACTAATAGCTACTTCTTATACAGCAAACAATTCTGTCACATATTATATTAATTAAAATTTTGATAAAGTACAACTTGTCAATTTTATCTCTAGTGCTTTTTGTGTTGATACAAAATTATTTTTTATAATTTTATAATTAATTTTTATAATTTTTATAAATTTAAAAATACAAAGTCACCTATTTATATTCTGTTTTACTCTAAAAGTTTCAGAGTTTAGCTTTTTACATTGAAATCTGTGATATTTTTACAATTAATTTTTGTGAAAGGTATAAAATTTATGTTTAGATAGTGTGTATGCATGAATGTCCAATTGGTCTAGCACCATGTTTTTTTTTAAAAAAGATCTTTTCGCGTTAAACTGCCTTTGCTATTTTGTCAAAGAGAAGACAAATTTGCGTATGTCTGTTTCTTCAATCCTGTTGCATTTATTTTTCTTTTTAATCAGTCAATTGATTAATCAATACCATGCTTCATTGATTACTGTAGTTTATGGTAATTCTTGAAATAATTTGTATAAGCCTTCCAACTTTATTCTTCTTCAGTATATGTTGACTATTCTAGAACTTTTATCTTTCGATGTACATTTAGAAATAATATTGTTAATATTGACAAAATATCTTGTTGGAATTTTGATTGAAATTATATGAAATCCATACAAGTCAGAAAGAATATTTTAATCTATGAATTAAAATATTACATCTTTTAATTACATCTTTTAATTACAGTATTACATCTTTTAATCTATGAATGCACACAAACATAAACATCTACATATATATTATGTATATATTATATCTATAATGTAATAATATATGCAATATAATATATGCCTATATATACACATGTATATATAGTATACACATATAATGTATATATTATGTGTAATATAATATATGTATGTGGTAATATATTATATGTTAAATAATGTGTGTGTGTGTGTGTGTATGTTGAGTAAGAGGGAAAGTGACAAAGACCAAGAGATTTATTTTAAGTTATTGCTCATACACATAGAGGTTGAGAGTTCCCAACGTAACACTGTGGTGTTGAAGTGGTGAGAATAGTGGACCTTACCTTGTTTTCATCTTAGGAGGAAAACATTTAGTTTCTCACCATTTTAATTATGTTGTTAGTTGTACAATTTTTGTGGATATTCTTCGTCAGGTTGAGAAGTTTTTCTTCTTTCATAGTTTGCTGAATGTTTTCATTGTCAGTGAGTTACGTTGAGTGAGGGCCTTTTTCTTCATCAATTAATCTGGTCATGTGACTTTTCTTTTGCCCTGTTGATATGATGGTTAACATTGATGGATTTTCAAGTGTTCAAACAGCTTCACTTGCGTGGAATCAATTCTACCTGGTTTCAGTGCAACTCACTTTAAACATTGTTGGATTGAATATGTCAATATTGTGTTAAGGAAATTTGCATCTATGTTCATGAGAAGTATTAATCTATGATTTTCTTTTCCTATAATGTTAATGTATCAAAAAAATATTTCATAATATAAATTAGAATGGGAAACTCAATAGACAAAACCAAGTTTTGGGTGCTGGTAATGTTTTACTACAATCTTTTTTCTCACTTGCTGATCAATAATATCACATCTATTTGACTGTTTAACTCACTGTAATGGAATCCAGAAACCAAAGGCAAATAAATTTTAAAAAAGATAAAAAGCAAACACTCATTAATGAAATACATAGAATATCACCATCATAGTTTATTTACTCCTACTTTATATAAAATATTAACAGTCTTGGTAATATGACCTTCATACACAAAGACTGGAAAATACAGATAATTTGACTGAGGTAAGTGGAGCTCCTAAAGAACTTTTATGTATTGAAGTGAGAAATTATAGATTCCAATGCCAAGCACTGCCAGCATTGAACACCAACCATAAGAACTGGAAAAATAAGACCAGCAATGTTGGTCTATAATTAAATATTTCTCACTTGCCATCAGGCAGTAGAGGTACAAATGTGTTCTAATCATATACCTATTCATTGCTTTCACAGTGGCGTCACAGAGTTCTCAAGAAAAGTTTAAATCGTTTCTGTTTTGGTGCTACTTAATTATCCTTATTAGAAGAGAAATAGTTGATTTGATGTGATGTGATCATCAGAAAAACCTGCCACAAAAAACAGTAAAATCAACAAATTGTTGTATGATGCGGTAAGTTTTAAAACTTGCAATGTGGAGTACTTATCTTTTATTTTTTTTTGTTTTTATTTTCATTTTTTGGCTCCAGGGGTTGAACTTGGGGCACTCGACCACTGAACTACATCCTCAGCCCCATTTTGTGTTTTATGTAGAAACAGGGTCTCACTGAGTTGCTTAGCGCCTCACCGTTGCTGAGGCTGGCTTTGAACTCACGACTCTCCTGTCTCAGGAGAATCAAGCCTGAGCCACCGCACTGGCTGGAGTACTTATCTTTTAAACATTGACAGCACAGGTAGCTTTTAGCAAATCATAGCACTACATTTGATTTTCAAAAATATTTTTTGGACACAGCCATTTCTGCTAAACTTTTTGTTCCTATGAAAGCAAATTTGAATCGAGGATGCAGGAAATGGCAGGGAAGGACCAGGTGGATAGCACTACTTGGCCTCTACTCCCACAGGACCAAGTCATTGAGTGAAGTTTCTTGAGATCATATTTGGCATTTGGTAGCATCACTTCTATTTTCTGGTCAACCAATATGGATCTGGATTTTACTTCCTGCTGTTTCACTGAAATCATTTACACTGTTGAATCCAAAGGATATTTTCCATACTTCTATTACTTAAACTTCATGGTATTTGGTCACTATTGACCACTTTCTTTCATTTCTTTCTATTTCGGTTCCTCAGAAGTTAGACTGTCATTAGTTTTTATCCTGTACTTCTACACAAAGCCTCATGTTCTTCCTCTCAGTCTCTTCTTCCTAGACTCACTCATAGTGTCCTTCTGCTGGTCTCATTCTCCATGCTACCAATGAATTATTTTATCCAAACACACAATTTCAATGATCTATGTACAACTCAGGGTTCTCTTTGGACTCCTGATTTTCCTATCCAACAATCTTTTGTACGGTCCCATCAGGAGACTGTAGATAACTTCAACTCAACCTGATCAAAACCATTCTCATCAATCTTCCCCCTAACTTGCTCTCCCATCTGTATTTCCCACTGTGTTTGTTTTCCACTGGTGTTCTAGTCACTCATCACAAACTCCATGACAATACATCACAATTTATTGTCTTTATTTTGGAAGTCAGAACTCTGAAAGGGGTATCACTGGGATATCAATCGTGTTGGCAGGACTATATTCCTTCTTAAAGTTCTGGGGGAAATCTGTGTCCTTCTCTTTTTCAGGTTCTAGAGGCTACCAGAATTCCTTCATTCATGAACACTTATAAAACCTGTGCAGCATCTTTATATATCTCTTTGATTCTGACTTATTTTCCTGACTTATTCTTTCACTTGAAAGGGCCTAATGATTACCCTGGGCTTACCAGGATAAACTACTTCTTTTTCATGTCAGTTAACTAGCAACCTTGATTCCATGTACGACTTCATTTTCCCTTTCCAAATTATGTGACATTCTCACAGAATCCTGAGATTAGAATACAGAGTTTTGGAGGGAGCCATATTCTTGCCCACTAAACTTACCCTTGTAAAGAGCAAACCTATAAGCCAAAAGCCCATGGTTATCTTAGATTATTCTTTTCCTCAACTCTGAATACTCTGTGCTACCAAGACTTACCAGTGCGATGTTTTGGTTTTAAATTATTCTCATCATCCACACAGCCTCTCACTTTTTCTCAAACAAAGTTCAGGTTCAGCATCTCCTGCTCAGGGAATAGAGGTAGATTCCTCATTGTTCGCCCTGTAGACCGTCTTGTATCATCCTTTCTTGCATAACATTAATTTCCTTGTGTGTTTCTACATCTGTCCTATACATTGAAAAATATATGCATAGAGAAATTTAGTTATATAGATAGATTCATATCTTTTATTTTCATTAATTCTTTCAGTGGATCGTTACACTATCAGCTGTGAAGTTCAAATACTTGAGATAGCCATTTGAAGCCTCCATGTCTGGTTCATGCAAACCTATTCACCCTCAATCCCAGCATCCTCTCTGCTACATGTTCCATGTTCTAGCTACAGCATGTTCTGCCCAATTCCTGATTAAATAATTCTGCTTCTTGCTTTGCCTTTGTACTTAATATAGACCTTGTTAAATGACTGCCTTTCTCTATCATTTTTCTAGTTATTCATCCTTCCAAGATTCTATACCCACAACTCTTCCTTCAGAAAGACAACCTTGACTGGTCTGCATGAATAGCTAGCCCTCATCTGTGCTCACAGAAAACTATAATTCTATTAGAATACACACTTTTCTATGTTGTGATGTTGATTATTTGTCAATGTCCTGCATGACCTCTTTGAAGACAAGAACTATGGCTTCTATTTTGTACCATCAGAGAGAGTGGTAGAAAGTAGATACTGAGAACCTGAAGAAGAACAGATCTTTGTGCTATAAACTAACACTAGGAGCTAAAGGAATATTTTATCTCAAGTTTGCTACATACAATGCCAGAGCTAATCTAGTCTGCTGGGCTTTCAACAAGTAGAAGAAGAAATTTGAATACCCAACATCCTGAGAACTGGATAGGAATTCAGATGCTTTCTATAAGAGGAGGTCAGGAAAACATTTCCTCTGGCTCCAGTTGAGATCTGTAGACCATGAAGCAGACATATGAAAGGCAGCAAGGATGCATATACCAGATAGATTTTACAGGAGTTGAAATGACATTTCCCTCTCTTCTCAATTCTTAATTGGCTGTTCATGGTCACTGGGGTGTTTATACAGCCCCAAGGCTGGCTCCATTCTGCTGCCATCTGTCTCAGTTATAAGCTCACTACAAGTTCCATATGGCTCCTTAATTCCAATGAGCCTAAAGCCTTCTCATGTTCCATAGGGCCAGTTGGGACAAATGACTTACCTTATTTGTTTTGGGTTTAGAATAGCTAAGAAGTGAAATTAGTAGTACCCTACATATCTAAAAATGCTTTTCCTTTAATAGAAGAGGTTGTTATAGGCACCTGGCATCTCTGCTGCATCTTCGCATATGTTTATTCTCAAAATAGAGAACACATTTTTGCTCTGTCAATAATGAAAAGAAGGTCACATTTTTACTTGTATTGAATAACGCTAGCAAAATTTCCACCAGATCATGCTCAGTTCAGTCTTTACAGTACAAATCATCCTTTTTATTTTGTGGTGATGGAGCTATTCTGTATCTGGGCATTTCATGTTCAGAAATTATTTATACTTTTATTCAACTAAAGATTTTTTACCCAATGCAAAGGTTTTACAGTTAATCACCTGACTTGTTCTTTCATGAAAATTCTCTGAACTTTCATTTCCCTTACTCTTCTATTTCATAACTGGCTTGTGGAATTCTTCATCTATGCAACAATGTCTTACCTCTTACAACCAAACAGTGCTGAAGAATTTGCAAAACAATGCAACTTGGACTCATTATAGATTCACTATCTCCCTGGTCCATTTGGTCCTCAGCCTATTATGAATCCTTTTCTTCTCCTCCTAAATCTCCTGTCTCATAGTCTCAACAAAAATTCCAAAGCCTTGCCATTGTCTTCATGATCCAAACTATTTTCTTCCTCTTCCACAGTCCCTTACAAATTCCGATTACTTGTACACTGCATCCTTATCTCCTTAATTCGAGTCTGAGAAGATTAATTATTCCATTAATTATTCCAAAGCTAACCCATCTAACTATTCTCTTAAATATACCCCTTAACTTCTCAGGGGACTTTGCTTAATCAGCCCACCACTCTGTCTTGAATCTTGATTCACTCCTTTTCTGTTTGTTATATTCTTCTTATGTAAAAAGCATAAAACAAAGACCTATACTTAGATCACACCAATATCTTACATTCCTCTGTCAATGGAAGTTCTTCAAAGTTCCCTTAGATTTCTGTCATCTATGCAGGCTTCCTTTTCTAGTTATCCCTGAAACTATCCTTATTTCTTAGTTGCTGCAAACTGATCCAAACCAATTATGCAATTCCTGACCTAAGGTTGCATTTTTTAGTCAGTAAGAGTAGTTATCCTTCAAGTTTGAGATAGTAAGAATCTGCTACTTCCCCAGTCTTGCTACTAGATTATAATGTAAGCAAGGCACAGACCAAATTCTGCACGTATGCAGACTACAAACATTTATTCAATAAATATTCATTAGCAAAGCTGGCATTAAACAGCTCTTTATAAGATTGTTTTGGTCTTTCATTTTTACACTGAAATCCATCTGCTTGTTTCTTTAATTTCACTGGATAACAGAATTTGAGTTATTTTGTATGGGTGTGTGTATGCAGTGGGTAAATGCCTGTGTGTCTGTGAATTCTTGTGTGTTTATGTTGGCATGTCATGAAACAGGTGGAGAATTCAGTGACAAAAGTCTTAAACACATTCCCACATTCTTCTGTGTTAACTGCAGAAAAATAAAGGAGGAGAGAGAGAGAGAAAGAAGAAGATAGAGTGTATTTAATTTTATAAAAAATCTGTTCCTTTGAAAGTGAGCTAGCATCCAAGACTAGTGCATCCATGTTCTTGCAACTTAAATAATAGCTATTGGTGTTAGTCACCCTGGAGTTGCTATGTTTCTCTTTGTAAACTTAGAACAGATTCAAATATTTTATCTGAGCAAAATCAGAGTTATTTAAACATATTTGACTTTTATAATTATGTTAAGAAGTTGAATGAGACATTATTGGTTTCTATAAAGGAATTATTTATTCTACATGCATAATTCCAACAAATTAACTGAAATGATTATATAGTCACTATAATATACCAACTTACCAAATTAAAATAACTTAATTTTTAATAATTCTTTTTGTACATGTAAATAACAATTTTATAGTTGTAACTCTAAAAACATTTATTTTTTTCTAACATTCTAATATTTATTTATGCACATTGATATGCTACCATCACTATATCATATAGCAGAAAAACATCTTTTTATTTACTTGTACCACTATTTCTCATCATTTGCCTCTTCTGGTTGTTTCTATTATGAATATAGTGTAGTAAACATTCCACAGATGACTTTTTATTTCCTGTTGGATTATTACTTAAAATAAATTCCCAGAGGTGTTATTCCTAGATCAAAAATATAAATATGTTTATAATTCTTACTGTGGACTGTACATTATTTCCTCAAAGGTTAAAAATGATTATAATAATAATTTATTGATTATAGAATAAATTACAGGAGACATATTGCTGCCAGATATACATAAATGAAAAAGAGAGTCCTTTCCCTGGGGGAACAAATTCTACCTTCTCTCCTTGGGTGATCTATCTACTGACGTAGATGAGAAAGGCATTTATCAAACTTCAGTGGGCTTATGAATTACATGAAGTATTTCAATTAAAATGCAGATTTCAGGGCCACTCTTGCACAGATTTTGATTAAGTAGACCTGAAAGAACACTTTAGATATCTGCATAACAGTGTTAGATAACACTTTAGATATCAGTTATCTACTAAGTTATTATACTGGAAACTTCCACAAATTGTGATCCTATAGTAAAAGTTCAAATGCATTTTAGGAAAGTATATTTTACATACACATATATGTGTGTCTGTATGCAAATTCATACTTACATAAACAAATTTATAACAGAGTTTTACTAGGATATAAATGACTAATCTAAACATAAGAAACTGTGCTTCTTTGAGAAGAAGAGGAAAAAGCCATTTGAAATTTATTTTATTCCTACAGATTACTTAAAACTAAAAAAATAACAATAAAAGTAAAAAATAATGTTGTTTATTTTTTTACTCAATATCTTTGGAAGACTAATTTTATTGTCTTTCACAATAGGTAATGTTACTATTTGTTAAATCAGTACAATTTAGTTTCTTTTCTTCACCAGCCCAGTTTTAACTGCATTTAGTTCTCTTTAATTCTCTCAGCTATTTCTTAAGTTTATGCATTAAAAAATAAAAACACTAACATAGCCTCTTCTATCTTTGCACTTCTATATGCCATTTTACCTCACTATAGCCACCTTCACACTCACAATGAAATTGCCATTGTTACTATCATAAAATATTCTCATTTCTTACTTTACTTCACTTCTGTATTTATGAAAATTATAATGCATCTGGCAGAGATTTACCAGAGTTTATTCATATTATCATAAAGTTCATCTAGCCATCATCTCTTTATTGAAATCTTTCATGAAAATCTATTTTATTGATTTCTAGACCATAATTCTCTTCTAGTTTTTCCACCTCTTTTTCCTGGTTTCTCCTTCTCCTTTTACCTATTCTTCTCAGCTACAAAGGCACCTATTTCTTTACTCATATCATAGCCCTTCCTCTTTCTTAGAGTTTTTTCCTCAACCTCCATTTGATTCTGATTCCCCTGGGTCAATCTGATATGGTACCAAATGTTGTTTATGTAATGTTATCCACCTCTTCAACTAATCACTACCAAATACAAGTTTATATAAATTTTTATTCATTATATTTACACAATTACAATTCTCAAAGGTACTTCCAAGAAAGCTAAACCAATGACCTAATCATTACCCTACTACCTGGATATGTCTTATCTTCTGACTTTCAAATAATGCTATTTATATGGCAAAATAAAGAGCAACAACACATTAGGTCTGTTAGTCAGCTTTTTATTGCTGTGATTAAAATACCTGACATGAACAACCAAAAGAAGAAAAAATTTACTTTGGTTCATGGTTTCATAGGTTTCAGTCCATGGTTGGCTGTCTCCATGATTGCTTTGGGTCTGATGCAAGGCAGAATATCACAATGAAAAAGTATGGAAGAGGAAAACTGCTCAGCTTATCCCAGCCAGAAAGCAGAGAGAGAAAGACCAGAGAGAAGACATAACTCTGAATAACATGCCCCCAGTGACCTACTTCTTTCAACCATGGCTCACTTGACTACAGTTCCCACCTCCTGCCAGTAGACCATTCAAATTATTAATCCACAAAATTAGTTAATCCACTAAAGAAGCTGGAACCCTCACAATCCAATCACTTCTCAAAAGCCCACCTCTGAACATTGCTACAAGGGGAACAAATCCAAAGTAGGCTTTGCATGGATACCCCAAATCCTAACCATAACACTAGGAGCATCAAATTCTTAACTTTTCACACACAGAGCCAGTAAATGAGCCATGCAAAGGATATACTCATAAAAAGAATAATGGTGTGTGGGTACACCTTGAAGTTGGGTGGTCAGTAGGCACAGCAGTAAAAAAGCTAGCAAGCATAAAACAAAGTACACGGGTGGAAAAGATACAAAGCATAAAAGAGGATGGCTGTTTCTTTTTAATTGCAGTAGTGGTTGCTTTTATGTCATTAGGTTTAGATAGATGCTATTGCAGCATCCAAGTCTATACCTGCTTCCTTCATCCACTTCCTTTGGCTGCATCAGACCTATAGCAACTTGGCTCCAAACTTCCAAACATACCTAGCAATTTATGGTCTATCCAAGTCTACTTTTACAGTAATCAATGATACCTTATTCTTCTCCCATTGCCACATACCCATTTTAACAGTTTCCTATGAAAAACCTTGCTCCACATCTCCTTTGTAACATATGTGCAATTCTAGGCTACTTTCTCTGGGTAGAATAGATTTTACTCACTTTTTTTTTTGGCCTGGATAATTTATGTCCTTCTCAATGTTTACCTGCTAGTAAGAAACCTTTCTTCTCTTCCTTATTTCTCTCTGGTCCTGATGGAATATTATTTTTATATACTCTCTTTCTCATACCATTTATTATATTTTTTTCTAATTTCCCTTCTGATTGATAATGCCATGAACTTCTTGAGGACAGGAATAACATCATTTTTTGTCCAAGTCTTCAATGCTAAACACAGTATCTTTGAAGTGTGATCCTAAGAGCTAATACTTTCCTTCATATGTTAATATTGCTATGAAATGTAACATAGAAGGATGTTACATGATGACCCATGAAATTTTTTACTCCATTAACAACGTGTCATTCTCAAGTCTTAACTTTCAAGTCAAGGACTGAAATGATTCTGTTTTGATATTTTCTAATACTATTTCCTTTGATGATCAAACAAGTTTTAAGTCATTAGTAGCATTTTCAGAAGGATTTTATATTTTGTTTAAACAAACAGAAGTTCCCAATGTTCATCTTCTAGGAACACCCTGGACAGAAAGATACTATGTGGACTTCCAAGAGCAAACTGCAGCTTCCTGTGGACCCCTGATGGCATATAGAGTATGATTTCTCCATGCACAGAATACCTTCATATCCGCCTAAATAATTATAAACAGCAGTACAAAATAGAAGCTAAGAAGGAACTCATTAAACAGGTTTTAGAAAAATGTTAAACTGGTGAAACATTAGCAGACTGGCCTAGTTTGAGGTTTTGACCCATTATGCCTGCCATTCCTCTGGCTATCTTGGTTTTGCTCATGATTTTATATTCATAAGTGGCTATAACTATCACTATTGGATTTCTTTTGGTCTAATAATATTCAGCATCAATAGCATAGGTACCATGTTTATTCTGAGAACCATAACCAATTAAACTTAATAGCTATAATACGTTTTAGGTTGGCACATTTTAACTTCATCAGTTTTCTCTGATAATAATGATTGCATTCTTGTCTTCATTCCAGGTAAAACAATGAACATTCCAAAAGGTGCATGCTAAGTTATTTACAATACCCTCTAAAGGCAAGAGGCAATAAGAATGATGGGCTTCATTTTTCACAACAGCAAATAAGTCATGTTGATGTTTTATGACTCACTCATGGTACAGATCAGCAAAAACCAAGGAAGCAAACTGGCAGCCCGATAACTACTTACAGATTCCTGAACATACCAAACTCAGTGGCAGGCATGGTAATAAATCACTGAGAGTTAAGAACCTTTTTCCTTCAAATACTCCCAAATGGAATTTTCCTCAAAAAGAAACATTTTCTTTTGAGAGAAAAATAGGTATGAAAAAGAAAGTCTTATTTCAGACAACAGTTATATCTGTGCTTTTCCAATTATGCGTGTGTATAAAAAACAGGTAATGCATAAATGTAGTAAAACAATTATAAAGTACAAGATGTATATCATAAAAATGTCTTGCTCACATCTCGTCTTTTTTCCTATTTCTATCCAAAGTCAGTTACTGGCTTCTTGACTGATCAGACCTGTGTTTACCCATTTATATGCACATATTTCCTTGTCTAAGGGACTTAAATACTTTCTAGTTTCAATTCAAAAGCTTTAGCTGATGCAATAAGGTTGATATTAGAATAATATCTACTTCCTTTTTAAATAAAACCATGAATTCTGAGCCACTATCAGTCATAACCAGTTATCTTGCTTTAAAAGAGAACATACTTGTTTCAGTCAAAGCTGGTGGGATATGCATGGGACACAGAAATATTTAAAGAAACAGCAAAAACTGCAAAGTAAAAATAATGACTGGCTGGGCTTTCACATCTTATGTTCATATTAGCTGCCTCTTTCAAAGTTATTCTGGAAAGTTCTTAAAAAGTTCTATTTATGAAGTAAATTTTATTGCCTAGTTTTAGAATACTGAATGTGCTCAACTTCTTATTAATTGGAAAATGAAGAGTGTTCCAACATTATTGTCAGCATACAATAAAGTAAAACAGAAAGCTCACTTCATTTTCCACTCCAGGAAATCCTCTGCTTGTTTGTTTCTTTTCATATCTAATGTGAATCTACAAGGCAAAGAAAAAAAATGTAGAAAACAAGCAAGAGGGAATCGTATTTGTTTTTATTAACTACTAATTATAAATGTTTAGAATAAAAAAATTACTTCATGGATTATTTGGTTGAAAAGTTAACTTCATTTTGAAAAATACTGAACTTAGAAAAGTATTTCAAAAGAGGAAATAATTAAAAATATCTTTTACATCTCATGGCAGGGATAAATGGATAAATGGATCTTAGTAAAATTGTAGTTCCTGTGGTCAGGATATTGTTCATGATGGTGGCATTTGGTCTCTTGGGAATTGGAGAGATTGTCCAAACCCTAACTAACAGGAAAAACAAAGTGTGATTGTAGCACAGTAGACAGGAAACAGCCATGTTAAGAAAACATTTGGTAAGGGATGCCACCATAGACTTTGGTCAGTGTGCTTCCAGGTCAAAATTCACACTTGGATTGAGCCCACTTTTGTTCTGTTTCTCCTATTGTAATAACTATCTTGTCCTGTAAGTAATATTGCTCTTGCTAGTTTAACAGAGGTATAATTTCAACTAAGTGAGCTATAACAAATTATTTTCTTAGTGTTAAATTTTTGTTATATAAAATGCAATATTTTTAATGTAGCTTTATGTCCTGCTGAGATTCTAAAATTCAGTGAGATTACTGGATTAAAATGTATGAACTCTTTAGTAGTTCTTAATGCATAATGAGACTTTCTTTCCATGGAGGCTAAATATGCTTATACCAGCAGTGTATAAGATTTACTGTTAGCTCTCTACCATCGACAATTATCAAATAAATCCTGATTTTACATTAAGGAGAAAAATATGTCATTTCTTTAATGTGTAGGTTTGTTTCTATGGCAATCATAAATTTCTAGAAAGTTTCTTGGAGTTATTTCTATTGTTTGCTAATCCACTAGGATATTGTTTTTTATAAATTCTTTATGGCATAGAATTATTATGCTTTTGTCTGTTGTAGTTTATAAACTTGTTTTTCTGGTATCTCTTAAAATTACATTTGTTGCCTGGTGGATGTTTGGAATTTTCAAACTTTAACTTTGTAATTTTCCCTTACCATTTCAAAGCAAAGGAAGATATTTATATTAAAAAGTAATTAAATATTAAATTCAATCATTTTGAGTAGGTTTTCTTTTGATTAATTTTGCATAATACATATTCAAATTACTAAGATTAGTTTTGTTTTAGTATAGTTTGTAAACCTCTTTTCTTCATAATTTTTTATCTAGTTTTAACTTAAAATTTAGTAAATAATATTCTTTTTTTTATTTTTATAATGCTATAGTACTTGTCATGATAGATGATTTTCATGAACACGTTTTTGTGATCTGTTGGTAATGTTATGAAGTTTTAATTATGTTACCTTATAATAAGTCATCATAGAGTGCAGTCATTTTTATCCAAATAATTTGCAGAGTAAAACTTTTAATTTTGCTGAAACATAATTTATCACATTTTTCTCTTAATGATTGTGTGATTTGAGTATCAAGTCTCAAAAATTCCATCCTATTTTAGCTTCCCAAGTTTTTATCCTATATTGTTTCTAAAAATTTTGTAGTTTTGCATTTTATACTTATCTGTGATCCATTGAAGTTTGTGTCCTAGATCTGAGATCTAAATTCATTTTTTGCCAATGGCTGTCCATTTCCTCCAATCTTATATACTGATGAACTTTCTCCATTGAATTGCATTTTCATCTTTTTAAAAAATTAGGAATATTTGTGTGTATAATTTTATGGGTCTGTATTTTGTCCTATGAATAAGTTTACCCTCACCCAAGGCCACATAGTTTCGATTAGAAGCTAAAAGTATCAAAATAAGGTACACTGATTCCTCTTACTTTATTTCTTTGCAAAATTATTCTAATTTATCTAGTTCTCTTGCTTTTACAGATGAATTTTAGAACAAATTTTCTATATAAAAAGAAAATTCCTTTGGAAATCTGTAAGGAATTGTTTTAAATTTATATATCAATTGATGGCAAATGTAAATACCAATTTGTGGAAAGCTTAATATGTTGAGTATTCCATTATTGACTTTTTATTTCTCTCATAAGCATTTTATAATTTTCACTATGCAAATTCTATACATGTTGTGTTAGATTTAAGACTGAATATCACATTTTTGAGACCGTATAAATGGTATTGCATTTTTAGTTTTGGAGTCCACCTGAACATTCTTAGAATATAAAATTATGATTGGTTTTTCATGGTAATTTTATATTCACTGATTATACTAAACTCAGTTATTAGTTCTTTTTTTTTTTTGGTAGACTTCTTGGCTTGTTCTATGTAGACAATAATGTCATATGAAAATATGAACAGTTTTATTTCTTCCTGTATGTTTTTTCTTGCCTTTTAGCTCTAGCTAGAACTTCTAGTCCTATGATGAATAAGAGTTTTCAGAAAAGAAATCTTTGTTTTTTTTCTCAATTTTAGGGAAAAACAATGTCTTTCAACAATAAGCATATTAACTGTAAGTATTTTATGCATATTCTATCAATTGAGGAAGTTTTCCTCTATTATTAAATTGCTGAAGGTTATTCTCATGAATGTGTTTTGAAATTTTTTAATGCTTTTTATATAAATTTATACAATCATGTGATTTTCCTTTATAGTCTGATCATATGGCAGGTTACATTGATTAGCTTTTGAATTTTGTCAACTTTGCATCCCAGGAATGGAAAAGAAAAATAAAAAGCAAAAAGAATTAGATGTGATATATAATTAATTTTACATATTGCAAAATTTTATTTAGTATAATTTGGTTAAGTTTTTGTGTTTATATTCAGGAAGATAATGGTGTATAGTTGTCTTTATTTTTACTGTCTTTGGTTTTGGTATTAGAGAAATACTAGCTCATAAAATGAATTAAAAGTTATTCCCCACACTTTAATTTTCTAAATTAGATTGTATAGAATGAATGAAAATTATACTTTAAAAGATTGGTTCCATTCTCTAATGAAACCATCAGGGACCAGAGATCAATTTTTTTATATCTTTCTCACTGAAATATTTTTAATTTTGAGAGAGTTGTGGTAGTGTGTGTTTTTAAAGACTAATTTATATCTTATAGATTGTCAAATGTATATGTGTAAAATTACTTAAAGCTTTACCTTATTATCATTTTGATGTCTAAAGAGTCTGTAATGATCATCTCCTATTTATTCCCAATGTTGATAATTTGTGTCTTCTCCATTTTTCTTTGTTAATCTTACTAGATTTGTCAATTTTATTAATCTTTGCAAAGAACTATATCTTTGTTTTATTGAGTCTCTATTATGGTTTTTTATTTAATTTCAGTTCTCTTTTACTTTTCTTTCTTTTTTACCCCTCTTTTGGGTATCTAATATAGGGCCTTAAATATGCTAGGCAAGCACTGCTGTACCACGCAGTTGTATCCCCAGACCTACTTCATTGATTTTTGCTCTTATATTTCTTTCTTCCTATTGTTTGGGTTTTTTTTAAAAAAAAATATTTTGATAGGTCCTTGAGATAGGACTTCAGATTATTCTGAAATTTCTTTTATTCTAATGTATTCACTTATTGGTACTAATTTGAGTTTCAGCACTTAAAGCACTTTTGGGGCCAGATAACACATTTTTTTTCCTGCCAAATGGTATGGAAATCTTGGCTTCCTACTGGGCCTTCTCTGGTATCCCTTGGTGGTGGTGGTGGAGAAGGTGGTGGACTAGAGTGCCTCATTGCAGCATGGCAAAGATGGATGTCTGGGTTCACCATTCAGGCTTTGATGATCTGGGTGGGGATGGGGACACATTTTGCTGCTGTTGTTTTCCTACAGAGTTTGGATAGAGTATAGTGGGTATTTTCTAAAGTTCCCTGCTTTGTTATGATGCTTTTCCTATGTCCTTTGACTAGAGAAAGTAGTTTTCATTATTTTCTTCCTTACTCCTTCTTTCCTTCCTTTCTTCTTTCTTCCCTTACTTTATCTTTTTTTCTCCTCACTTTTTCTCCATTTTTTTTGTCTATACCTCTGACATTTCTTGTTAACTTACTCAACTCCAGGTATAATATGTATGAGATGAAAAGAAAAGCCAGGGAATGTATTACAGCATCATTCCTTGGATTGCCAGTCCTAGATGGTCTGCTTTCCCCTTCAACCTCTCAAAGTTTTTGTAAGCTTGTTTTACACACAATGTGTAGAGGTTTTAGTTGTACTTAATAGGAGAAACAGGAAAAAGTATAACCACTCCTTTGTCCCAGAAGCAAAAGTCTGGAAGTATTTGAAACTTTTTACAAATATATAAATTACAATATTATAATACAAAATAATTTAAAACCCTTGGAGAAGAGCTGAATGCATATTTCATTGGTGTAACAATCCAATATTACTTAAGATAATAAATCTGTCTCCTAACTACCTAATCCTTGGTGAAATAACACAGATCTTATTTAAAAGTGTGTTATTTACTTCAATTGGGAAATGACCCAATAAAGCTCATAAAGTACATTTGTTAAAGAATCTCATGTGATATCATTTGTCTTTCCCCATTGTTATGATTTGGATATGAGTTGTCCCCCTAAAGCTCATGTGTAAGACAACGCAAGAAGGTTCAAGAAGAAATGATTGGCTTAGGAGAATCTTAACCCAATTAGTGTATTAATCACTGAAGAGATTAATTGAGCAGTGACTGAAGGCAGGTGAGGTGTGGCTAGAAGAAGTGTGGCATTGGGGGCATAACTATGGGGTATGTATTTTCTATACGGAGAGTGGAGTCTCTCTCTTTGCTCTCTGATCATTGTGTGAGTCACTTCCCTTTGCCACACTCTTCTGCCATGATGTTCAGGTTCACCTCAACCCCTGGGGAATGGAGCTGGCCTTTCATGGACTAAAACCTCTGAAACAGTGAGTGCTCAAATAAACTTTTCCTCCTCTATGATTGTTCTGGTTGGATCTTTTAGTCACAGTAGTAAAAGAGCTGTCTAAAACACCTATATTTCTGTTTTCTTAAAATTGTACTAATATTCCTCACTTGATTTTGTATTATTTCATTTGGGGAAAGTACAGCTGCAAAGATAAAACCCTAGAATTTTATATTTGCTAGAATTTTTACATTATCTTTCTTTTTTCTTTTTCTTTGTGTGTGTCCTCATTGGGCTAATATAAGATCGAAAACTCAGTGCTGCTTATATTAAGCCTCCAGGTTGGTAAGACAGTAGATCAGGTAAAAATCAGAAACTTGTTTGAGAACTAATGGGAGAGTATATTTCCTCTGGAGGACTTTTTCCCATTTGGCTCATGAACAGTCTTTGATAGGCTTATGCTGCTCTGAATGTATAAACATGGAGCAGGTGAACCAGAGGGAACTAGATTTTCCCAAAATTTTAAGGCTTCCTTTGAATTTCAGGAGTTTCACTGCTGGAAGAGGTTCTGCCTTTGTTCTTAGAAGCCAGTGATCTACTGGGTCTATGAGGAGGGCTGTTGTACTCTTGCTCAGAAAATTATCTTACCCTTCCCCAATTTTCTCACATTTATCTATCTATCTATCTATCTATCTATCTATCTATTTATTTATTTATTCATTCATTCATTCATTCATTTGTTTATTAATTCATTTTTGGTGTGGTGAATGATGTTAGCTTTCTTTTCTTTTAATTTATTTTTTTTAAACAGCAGAATGCATTTCAATTCACAGTACACATATGGAGCATAATTTTTCCCATTCCTCTGGTTGTACAAAGTAGAGTTATACCATTCATGTCTTCATACATGTAGTTAGGATAATGATATCCATCTCATTCCACCATCTTTCCTGCCCCCATGCCCCCTCCTTTCTCCTCCCTCCCCTTTGCCCTATACAAAGTTTCTCCATTTCTCCCCTGCTCCCCACTCTCATCCTCATTATGAATCAGTATCCATTAATCAGAAAAAATACTCAGCTTTTGTTTTATTTTTTAGGGGGAGAGGGTGATTGGCTTACTTCACTTAGCATGATATTCTCCAACTCCATCCATTTATCAGTAAATGCCATGATTTTATTCTATTTTAATGCTGAGTAATATTCCATTGTATATATATACCACAGTTTCTTTATCCATTCATCTATTGAGGGGCATCTAGTTTACTTCCACAGTTCAGCAATTGTGAATTGTGCTGCTATAAACATTGAAGTGGCTACATTACTGTAGTATTCTGTTTTTAAGTATTTAGGGTATAGACTGAGGAGTGGGATAGCTGGGTCAAATGGTAGTTCCATTCCAAGCTTTTTAAGGAATCCCCATACTGCTTTCCAGATAGGTTGCACCAGTTTGTAGTTTCACCAGCAATGCATGAGTGTGTCTTTTCCCCCACATCCTCTCCAACAATTACTGTTGCTTGTAATATTGAAACTGCCATTCTGACTGGAGTGAGATGAAATCTTAGAGTAGTTTTGATTTGCATTTCTCTGATTACTAGAGATGTTTTGAACATTTTTTATATGTTTTTTTTATCAAATATATTTGTTCTTCTGAGAAGTGTCTATTCAGCTCCTTAGCCCATTTATTGATTAGGTTGTTTGTTTTTTTGTGTGTGTTAAGTTTTTTGCGTTCTTTATATATGCTGGAGATCAGAGCTCTATCTGACATGTATATGTGTTGGCAAAAATTTGCTCCCAAAATGTAGGTTCTTGCTTCATCTCACTGATTGTTTTTTTTTTTTTTTTTGCTGAGAAGGAGCTTTTTAATTTGAATCCATCCCATCTATTCATTTTGATTGTATTTCTTGCACTTTAGGATTCTTGTTAAGGAAGTTGGGGCTTAATCTGACATGATGAAGATTTGGGCTTACTTTTTCATCTATTAGGTGTAGGTTTTCTGGTCTAATTGCTATATTCTTGGTCAACTTTGAGTTGAGTTTTGTGTATGCTGAGAGACAGGGGTTTAGTTTCAGTTTGCTGCATATAGATTTCCAGTTTTTCCAGCACTATTTGTTGAAGAGGCTGTCTTTTCTCCAATGTGTGTTTTTGGAGCCTTTGTCTGGTATGAGATAACTGTATTTAAGGGGGTTTGTCTCTGTGTCTTCTATTCTGTACCATTGGTCTACATGTTTATTTTGGTGTCAATACCATGCCATTTTTGTTACTATAGCTTTGTAGTATAGTTTAAGGTCTGGTATTGTGATGCCTTCTGCTGTACTCTTCTTGCTAAAAATTGCTTTGGCTATTCTGGGTCCCTTATTTTTCCAAATGAATTTCATGATTACTTTTTCTATTTCTATAAGGAATGACATTGGGATTTTAGTTGGAATCACATTGAATCTATATAGCACTTTGGGTAGTTTGGTCATTTTGACAATATTGATTTTGCCTATCCAAGAGCATAGGAGATCTTTCCATCTTCTGAAGTCTTCTTCAATTTCTTTCTTTAGTGTCTTGTAATTTTCATTGTAGAGGTCCTTCACTGTTTTGTTATATTGATTCCTAAGTATTTTTTTTTTTTGAGGCTATTGTGAATGGGGTAGTTTTCCTAATTTCTTTTTATAGGATTCATCACTAATGTATAGAAATGATTTTATTTATGGGTATTGATTATATATCCTGCTACTTTGCTGAATTCTTTTATTAATTCTAGAAGTTTTCTAGTGGAATTTTTTTGGATCCTCTAAGCACAGAATTATGTCATTGGCAAATAATGATAGTTTGAGTTCTTCTTTTCCTATTCGTATCCCTTTAATTTCTTTCCTCTGTTGCTCTGGCTAGAGTTTCAAGGACTATGTTGAAAACAATTGATGAAAGAGGACATCCCTTTTTTGTTCCCATTTTTAGAGGGAATGCTTCCAATTTATCTCTATGATGTTGGCCTTGAGTTTAGCATAGATAGCTTTTACAAAGTTGAGATATGTTCCTACTCTCCGTAATGTTCTAGTGTTTTGAACATAAAAGGGTGCTCTATTTTGTCAAATGCTTTCTCTGCATCAATTTGTGAAATCATATGATTCTTATCTTTAAGTCTAATGATGTGATAGATTACATTAATTGATTTCCATATATTGAACCAACCTTGCATCCCTGGAATGAACCCCACTTGATCATGGTGCACTATTTTTTTAACATATTTTTGTATGTGATTTTATTGAGAAACAAAATTTTATTGAGAAGTTTTTGCATCTATATTCATCAGGGATATTGTTCTGAAATTTCCTTTCTTTTCTGTGTCTCTTTCTGGTTTCGGTATCAGGGTGATACTTAATTGTAGAATGATTTTGGAAAGATTTCCTCCTTTTCTATTTTGTGGAACAATTTGAGGAGTATTGGTCTTAATTATTATTTGAAGGTCTTGTAGAATTTGGCTGAGAATCTTTCTGGTCCTGGGCTTTTCTTGGCTGATAGGCTTTTGATGGTGTCTTCTATTTCCTTCCTTGAAATTGATCTGTTCAAGTTGTGTATGTCCTCCTGGTTCAGTTTGGGTAGGTCATATGCCTCTAGAAATTTGTCAGTGTCTTTGAAATTTTCTATTTTCTATTTTATGAGTGTATAAATTTTCAAAATAGTTTCTAATTATCTTCTTTATTTTAATAGTGTCTTTCATGGTATTTCCTATGGGTTTGTCAATTTGATTTATTTTTT
>CM053406.1:43094270-43118162 GCA_028644305.1 Xerus rutilus
TTCATCCCATCCGACACCCAACCCCATTTTTTTCCCTCGGCAGATTGATATATATGTATTTTTTCTGTAATTAATAATCTACATTCCTGGAAAATATAGGGCAGAAACTTGGTGTGTTGCTTAACATTTATACTAGTTTGGGGCATAGAAAACAATCCTCAATAATTATTTGTTAAGTGAACAAATGAATACACCTCCTTTTTTCAAATCCATGACATTTTCTACCTTGACATTTCATATCTATACTTGCTATAGTCCATACCATATTTTATTGTGATGATTTGTTTCCATCTCTGCCTTACTTATTGTCTTTGAGTTTCCCAGAGACAAACTCTGACCTAAGTGTTCTAGAACAAGTAGCTTATTTTTTAGATGATATCAGGAAACAGATTAAGAGAATGGACAGAAGGAAAAACCCGTGACACGAACAAATGAAGTTTAAACCTAGTGGGAAACTTGGAGATTCTACAGAGTATAAATCTCAGTGTTACCCCACCTACAGGAGAGTATTTTAGGGCTGCTTCTGGAAGGCATTAATTTCCAGATCTTTAGTCTATTTCACATAGGCAGAACAGGATTCAGTGGCCAAAAAGGCCCTAAGATAAATAGATGCAGGTGTTGTTGGCTGTTGGAAGTTAGTCTGGAATGTACAAAAGTGAAGGTGCCAAGAGGATAAGGGTGTGAAACCAAAAAACACAGCCACACTTATGGATAGCCATATTATGCTTATGGACTGTGAGGGTCAGTGGCTTTTAATCTAGCTTGTCCTCTCAAGCTAATGTTAATATACAGCACTAATTAAATACTATAAAATGAAGGAATACATTGATAAATGAAAGGTACAACAAATATCAAATTACAGATACACTAGATCCAACCAGGCATCTGGGTCTACCCAGGATACCACAGAACATATAGCAGTTTTGAAAAATGATACTCTTTCAGGCTGACAGATCTTAGACTCTCAAGTTGAGTCCCTTCCAACACATAGGTATCATTGAAATGCCACCCCTGCTTGTATGTGGCAACTCTGCTCTCCAGTTGTGGTTTTTTAGTTGAAACCATAAAGCTCAGTCATGAAAGGTAAACTAACACATTCCAAACTTTTTATAAGCCCACTTTCCATTAAGTTTCTATATGTGGTTATTTCAAGTGGAATGCAACCCATATGGCTCATCTACATTTACATCTCTAAATGTTGCTTTATAAAAACAAGTTAATGTCCTGAGAAAAATTTCCAAGGATTTTTTAAATTGAATATGTTACTCTTTGCCTGAAAGAAAACTTGACCCAGAAAAATGAAGTTGATTTTTGTAGGTTTTGAGTATCAAATGGTTTTAGGATTGAGTTGTGTATGAACTTAATATAACCCAGATTCTACTCTCAATGTTATATTAAAAGAATGGGGAATTTTTATCACAATCACTATATTTGGAAAACAAGTATGATTATGACAGTTTAGTGTTAAGAAATTTTTGACAAGGAAAAAAATACACATTATATCAAATCTTCTCTATTAAATTAAAGATACATGACTAAATTTTTCTGAGATACTTAATATAAACTAATGTGTCAGCATATGCTGAGAGTATTAGGAAAAACAAAACAATCCATGGATCTTAAAAATGCATGCAGCAAAGCATTAGTATAAGCTTTGGAGAAAACTTACAATATTTTGCTTTTGCACAATGTTGATTTTATGCATACGTGTATGCCTACACTTTGTGTATGCAATATGTATATGATATATATATGCATATATACTTATTTATCAATCATAGTGTATATGTGTGTTTGTTAGAAAAAGAAGTCATAGGGGAAATCTTTTTTTTATTTTACTTGTGAATATAATGTTGTCCCCATAGCCTAGCTATGTTGATAACATGTGTCCATTAATTCTGTTGATATTTTTTATTAATTTCAACATAAATTGTGGATCTTTGTACTTCTTAAATAGTCCAGAACAACAGATTACCTTTGAATAACACCACATTTAAAAGATATATAGTTATAGTTTGTTGTTTTTGTTGTTTTAGTACCAGGGATTGAACCCAGAGGCACTTCAACAACTGAGCGAAATCCGTGGCCCTTTTTAAAATTTGTTTATTATGAGACAAGGTCTTGATAAATTGCTAAGCTGCTTAAGGTCTCCCTAAATTGCTGAGGCTGGCTTTGAACTTGTAATCCTGCCTCAGCCTCCTGAGCCACTGGGATTATAGTGATACACCACTTCGCCCAGCTAATAGTTTTAATACTACTCTGTTTTCTAGCCTATTGTAATTTATAAAACATATTATCACAAAAGCACCTTATGAAACTCATGAGAAACGCTTTATATTCTCTTTTTTTAAAAGATGAAAACTGAAGAGGATACAGCATTTGTCCCACTTTGTAAAACTAATATGTAAAGAATCCATAAATCACAAATGGAGGTCTTCTGTATCCCAGTCCAATTCATTATCAAATATCCTTCCAGACTGAGGTACTTGCAATAAATATATGTAGGTAGTCATATGAAATATGTAGTCATTTTTAGACATCATTGTAATATTTTTTAACCATCAAACATAATTTAGAAAATTCAAAAGAAGGGACATCTGTGCTATTTCCCCTTATTTTCACTCTTTTCCTATATGCCTCAAGATTCCTTTCTTCATCATTTCCTTTCCATTTCAACCACTTCTCTTAACTATTATTTTAGGCTTGGTCTGCTGATGAAGAAGTCTCAGTATTCCTTCATCTGAAAATTTCTTGATTTCCTTTTCAATTCTGAAGGATATTTTTGTAGTATATAGAATTTTGCATTGATAGTTGTTTTAGCATTTAAAAATGTGCTGCTTTTTCCAAATACTTCTGGCTTTAATGGTTCTTGATGAGAAATATGCATCTATTCTAATTAGTTTTCACTTTCTAGGCAGCTTTCAAAAGTTTTTCATTAGTTTTCAAAAGTTGATAATACTTCTTCACACAGTTTTGAACTTATCTTTATTTTGATTTTCATGGCTTCTTGAATTGTCAAATTTATATCTCTTGCAAAATTGGATAAATTTCAGTCATTATTTTTTTAAATAATTTTTCAGTACCATCACCTTTCTTCTCTCTTCCTGAGATTCCAATGACATGGACATTAGCTCTTTTCTTATTGTCCTATTTGAACTTGAAGCTCTATTTACTTTTTTCGGCCTATTTTTCTGTTTGTTGTTCAGATTGTAAAATTTCAATAGTTCTGTCATGAAGTTCACTGTTTCTGCTGTCTCCTTTAATGTGCAGTTGAACTTTTTCCATTTCCTTCTTTTTTTTTAATTTCAGTTTTTTATTTGTTTTTGTTTTGCTTTTTAAAAATCAGTTCTAAAGTTTCCATTTTGACTTGGATGGAAGTTCAGGATCCCTACTAGGTTTTCAGTGACACTACCTGGCTTGCAAGAGCCAGGAAAGCTTAGTTGCTACTCCTCATATTCCTCCACTGATATAATCAGGGATAGACTTCGTGGCTGCTAGATGGTACTTGGCATTCATGTTTTCCATGTGTCCTCCTGTGATACAATCTTGGAAAGGAAAGAGTGGTGTCTTGTTATTTCGGATTGAGTATAGAATTTTAGGCTTCCTTTGGGTTTTCCATTGAAACTGTCTGTATGAACCCTTTATTATTCTCTATTGAGAATTCAAATCCAACTCCTTATCTGGCTTTCTGTGACATCACATCTCTGATATCACTCTTATAGTAGAAAGATAAGCTTTCTACAGTCAAGGTGGAAGTACAAATCTGTGCCTTTGCTGGCATGGAGATATAACCACTTTTGTGTGTGTGTTCAATGTGTATGTTTGGGGTTTTTGGTTGGAGTACAGCAGTTGTTGCCTAAAAGTTTTCTGTCTTTCTAGGCTTCCACCACCCTAGTCCTGTTTATGGAAAGCAGACTTAGTCCTAAGACTTATTTTTGGTCTGAGCTAGAACACAAAGTGTGTGTGTGTGTGTATTTGATGTATTCTAACATGATACTTCAGGATAAGGCCAAAAGAAATTAATTAATTCAAAAATGCTACAAAATATACCTTTTTAAAAATTTTTCCTTTGACAAATCATTATGTATATTTACAGAGCATGATGTGATTCTTTGATTTCTGTATACATTTCAAAGGGGTCAACAAAGCTGATAATATACATTACCTCAATAATTTGTTACTTTTTGTGATGAGAACATTTAAAGCATGCTTTAGTAATTTGGAAATGTACAATCCTTTATTATTTACTCTAGTCACTATACAATACAACACATTACTAAAATTTATTGCTCCGGTCTAAAACTTTGTATGTTTTGATCAAAATCTCTTCCTCTCCTTTCCATCAGGCTCATTCTTTTCCTTATCCCTCCCTTTTCTCCCCTCCACCATGATCTGGTAACTACTTTTGTATTCTCTGTTTCTATGAAATTGACATTTTTTTTTTTTTTTTTTTTTACTGAGGATTGAACCCAGGAGTTCTTGGTTAAATCCCAGCTCTTGATTTATTTTTTTTAATTTTTATTTTTGAGACAAGGTCTTGCTAAGTTGCTTAGAACCTTGCTAAGTTGCTGAGACTGTTCTTGAACTTGCAATCTTCCTGTTTCAGGCTTCCCAGTTGCTGGAATTATAAGTGTGCACCACCATGCTCAGCTATGAAACTGACCTTTAAAATTCCACATGTAAGTAAGATCATATAATATTTGTATTCCTATGCCTGGTTTATTTCACTTAGCATATTATTTCCAAGTTCCTCATATGTTGGTATGAATGACAGAATTTTCTTCTTTTAAAAAGTGGTATAGTATGCTATAAATACATATATTTATAAAACTCTGATGAAAGATATTTAAAAAATAAATGAATGAGAAAATGTCCCATTTTCATGAACTATAATAATTAATATTATTAAAATGTACATACTACCCAAAGTGATTCAATGCAATTCCTATCAAAATTCTCAATGTCACTTTTCATAGAAATCTAAAAACATCAAAATTTACATGAAACTAGAAAAGATCTCAAATAGCTAAAGCAATCTTCATCAAAAAGAGCAAAGTTGGAGGCATTATATTCTCTGATCTCAAAATATATTATGTCATTATAATCAAAACAATATAGTACTGACATGAAAACAGAAACATCAACCAGTGGAATAGAGCAGAAAACCCAGAAATAAACTTAAGTATTTATAGTCAATTGATTTTTGAGAATGGTGCTAATAAGTTAGAATTGGGGAAAGGACTATTTCTTCAATAAATGCTGTTGAGAAAACTAGTTAATCACATCAGAAGAATAAAATTGACATTATCTCACACCTTATTCAAAAAACAACTCAAAATGGATGACTTAAATGTAAGAACTGAAGCTGTAAATCTTCTAGAAGAGGATATAAGAGAAATCTTCATGACATTTGTCTGGGATATTTTCTTGGTTAAGATTCCAATAGCACAGGCAACAAAAGTAAAAACAATCAAAAAGGATTGCATTCAGCTAAAAGACTTCTGCACATCAAAGGATGCAGTTACAAGAATGAAGAGACAACTCAGCCGGGCGCGGTGGCGCAAGCCTGTAATCCCAGCACTTAGGGAGGCTGAGACAGGAGAATCACAAGTTCAAAGCCAGCCTCAGCAACGGCGAGGTGCTAAGCAACTCAGTGAGACCCTGTCTCTACATAAAACACAAAATAGGGCTGGGGATGTGGCTCAGTGGTCAAGTGCCCCTGGGTTCAATCTCCAGGAACAACAACAACAACAAAAAAATGAAGAGACAACTCGTTAATTGGGAGAAAATATTTGCAAACCATACATCTGATAAGGGGCAATTATCCAAAAATTCAATAGAAATAACTCCAAAACTCAATAGAAAAAAAGCAGCTCAAGTTTTAAAATGGACAAAGGATCTGAACATATTTTTCTCAAAAGAGGAGATAGGAATGGCCAACAGAAATATGAAAAATGCTCATCATTACTAATTCCCAGTTAAATGTAACTTAAAACTGCAACAAAATATCACCTGACATCTGCTAGAATGGCTGCTGTCAAAAAGAATAGTAAGTGTGGACAAGAATGTGGGAAAAGAGAGCCCTCTTATACTGTTGACGGGAATGCCAATTTCCATTATGGAAATCAATATGGAGGCTCCTCAGAAAAATTAATTAACAAATGATTCAGCTGTCTCACATCTGGATATATATCTTGAGGAACTGAAATTGACATGTGAAGAAACACCTACATGACCATGTTCACACACGTTTGCAGCATTACTCACAATCACCAAGCTGTGGAAGCAATCTAAATGCCTCAAAGGATGGATAGATAAAGGTTTTATTTTTATCTTTATTTATTGGTAATGAGGAATTAAACCCAAGGACACTTTACCACTAGCTACATGCCATCCCTTTTATTTCTTATTTTGAGCAGAGTCTCACTGATGCTGGCCTCGAACTTGGGATCAATTGGCATTACATACACATCTATGTATGGAGAGAGAAAAAGAGGGAGACATACACACAAAGGTAAAAATGTCTTTTAATGACAGCATATAGATACTCTCTACTAATATTAGACAAAAATGAAAGTACAGCATATACTCTTACAATCTTAAAAGGAAAAAAAACAGATAGAAATTTATCATTGGTCTACATGCCTGTTTTGGTGAGCATATATGTCTTCACCACAATTGAATTATTTCAACCAATTCTCCAGCAAATTCTCCTGTAAATCCTGCAAATTATCTAACTATGAAATAAAGATACAGCCTTAAGCATGTTCCAGGTGACTGGAATATACGTTAAAGCCACACTAAAGTGATAGGAATTTAAAAATGTGCACACTTGGGACAGTTCTAATCCCAAGGCACAGAGTTGACATTATCTTCCTGGAAATGCCTATGAGTAACAGAATAATTGTCACCAAAGCAACTGTAATCAGTGGAAATAGCTGGGTCTATCCTCGTAGTTCTTAGTACATTTGAACAAATTGGATTTTCATGAGTTTTTATTTGTTCTTTTCTTCCCTCTCTCCCTCCCTCCGTCCATATCCTCCTTCTTTCTTTCTTTCAATAAATATTTGTCAACTGTTGGCTACGTATCAAGTACTATTTAGGACATATAAATGCCAAAAGTTTAATTTAGAAGTGTATGCCAATGAAAAATTAAAAACATGGACTTCTCCAAAATAGAAAATATCTAGTTAGAAGCTGGGGTTGTAACTCAGTGGTAGAGCACTTGCTTAGCACATGTGAGATACTGGGTTTGATCCCTAGCACCACATAAAAATAAAAAATAAAATAAAGGTATAGTGTCCATCTTCAACTAAAAAAAAAGAAGAAACATGTGATTATTAATTAAAATTCACTATGCTTGAAGACTAGCACCTCTTAGCAATAGTAACTCTTATGAACAGATTTTATTTAAATAGGTCTATATTTCAAGGAAAAAAGCATAAACCAGAATACAGAGACATAGAAACAAATATATTGTATTCTAATGTATTACTATTTTAATGTTATGCAAAGAGATTTATTTTTATATTCAACAAATCTCAGGAAACAAGACATAAATTCACTAATCTCCCTAGTAGCTGCATGGATTCCATTACAGCACTTCATCTTTGCTTTTTACCCCATTCTCTAACTAATCACAGAGGTTTTTGGGTTTTCCTTTTCCTCATATAAATAATGCAAACCATTGAAATAACATGTTTTGTCAACATATGCATAATTCAACAGCAGATTTTTTCAGTCAAAAAGTACATGCACTTTTAATTTTGTTTCACTATTTTTAGTTTACTATTACAATCACACTATTTGGTTCTTTTTGGTTTTTTGCTGCCTAGAAAAATTAAAACTTACTTTTATTAGCAAGTGTCAATTATACATGTTAGTGTGATATTTCAGCACATTCCTACAGCATGCACTGATTGAATCTATCTTCCTTTATTTACCTACCCGCTTCAATCTTGTCAAAAAAACTTTAGAAATTACTTTGGCATTCAAGTCAACTTTGAGCTTTCACATATGAGACAGAATAGGTGGTTCTTATTTTTGTGTATCTGGCTTAGTACACTAAACATAGTGTCCTTCAGTTCTAGTTTTGATAAATATTTCCTAAAAATATGTCCCCCAGTTTACACTTCAGCTCATAGTGATAGGAAATGAAAAGTATTAAAATTCTACCATTTCTCAATATTATTAAATATAAACTATGTGTTTCAAATATGTGTGTATCTAATGATTGAAAATTGTATACTATTGTCAATTTAATTTGCACTTAATTATGAATAAGGCAGCAAATTTTTTTACTGTTTCCCCACTTGTAGTTATTCATCTACAAAATGCTTATTTGACTTTACCTATATTGTCTTTGCTGTATTTGTTCTTAGAAAGTTTGTCTTTTCTTCTTAATTATTATACTTTTGCTGAATAGAATATTAATTTTCACAGTAAATATTATTTTATTTTAGTTTTAATTAACACATAAAGCATGAAAACTACAACATCATGGGGTAACATGATGATATAATACATGTATGGATTCTATAAAATTTAAATTAGACTAAACGTATCTGTCTTCTCAAAAATTCATCATTTCTTTATGGAATAACTTTCAAAATCATCTCTTCTGCTTTTTTGAAATGTTTAGTTCATTATTGTCATTTATAGTCTCCTTATTGTACAAAAGCACAGGAGGAATTCTTGGTCTTATTTTAGTATAACATATTAGCACCCACTGATCAACCTTCTTTGATCCCTACCTCTTTCCATTCTCAAAAGCCATAGGTAACCACAGTTCTATTCTCAACTTCTATGAGGTCAAGCATTGTACATTGCACATATCAGTGAGATCATGCAGCACATGTCTCTGACCTTGCCTTATTTCACTTAAAATAATGATCTCAAATTTCATCTATCTTGTCAACAAATGACAGGATTTGATTATCTTTTTATGGCTGAATTGTATTGCATTGTGTGTATGCACCATAATTTCTTTATCCAGTCACCAGTTGATGGACCTTTAGGTTGTTTGCATTTCTTGGTGATTGTGAATAGTGCTGCAATAAACATGGGAGTGCAGATGTCTCTTTGATATACTGATTTCCCTTCCTTTGGATACATACCCAGGAATAAAATTGCTGAATCACATGCACTTGTACTACTTTCAAGTTTTTGAGGAACTTTCATTGTGTTTTCCATGACACTTGGAGTAATTTGCTTTCCTCCCAACATTGTACAAGGGTTTTCTTTCTCCTGTGTCCACATTCCCACTGGTTATCTTTAGTTTTGATTTTTTTTTGATAATAGCCATTATTCCTGGCATCAGGTGGTATCTTATTCTGGTTTTGATTTGCATTCCCTGATCATTAGTGATATTTAGCATTTTTCATATACCTGTTGACCATTTGTTTGTCTTCTTTTTAGCAATGTCTGTTTAGATCAACTGCCCATTCTTTAGTGAGGTCATTTTATTACTATTAAGTTTTTGAGTTCCTTATATATTCTGAATATCAACACTACATCAAATGTATAATTTGGAAATATTTTCTCCCATTCCTTACATTGCCTGTTTATGCTGCTGGTGTGCAAATACTTTTAGCTTGATGTAATCCTGTTTTTCTACTTTTGCTTTTGTTTCCAGTGCATTTGGAATCTTTTCCAAAAAGTTCTTGCCCATTTCATGTCTTGAAGTATTTCTCATATGTTTCTTCCAGTAGTTTCATAGATTCAAGTCTTATATTTAACTCTTTAATCCATTTTGAGTTGATTTTTGTAACTAGTGAGAAATAGGAATCTAGTTTCATACCAGAACATTGTTTTATTTTTTTGTAGACAAATTTAAAACTTTATATTTCATGCATGGCTTCTGGGTTTCATAATCTTCTTCAAATGCTTGCTGTGATTTTGGTTTAAGTTGCATTGGATGTTAAGATCAATATTGGTAAAAATGAAATCTTACAATATCGAATCTTGAACAGAATATATCTTTGCATTTACTTAGATCTTATTTAATTTCTCAATAATATGTTGTGGTTTCCATTTATCAGTCTTGTATAGCTCCTATTAGATTTATTTATGGAAACATGATTTTATGGCATTATACTATTTTTAAATGTCATCTTTTTGTTAATTTTTTATAAGCTGATCAAAAATTGGAATTAAATTTTGTTTGTTAACTATGCATTTCCTTATTGAATTAACTTATTAATTTGCATATTATTTTGAATCTTTGGAGCTTTCTATGTGCAAAAACATGCCAAATGCAGATAATAAATATTTTAACATCTCCAATATTCATGTTATTTTTTCATGCATTTTATTTTCATACTGAACTAGAAAAAAACTTCAATACAATGCTGAATGGAAGTGTTGATAAAAAACATCTTTGTCTTTCCTGTATGTCACAGAGAAGGAAACCAGCAGCTTGGCATTGAATATAACATCAGACTGTGGTATTTTTAGTTAGTAAATATTCTTTGTTAGATAAAGGGAAATTCCTTTTATTCTGCTCACTATGAGTTTTTCTCATGAATAAAACATTGCCTTATATCAAATATTACCTCTGCATTTCTGGTAAAAAATTTTTTTTTCATTTCACTGTGTCATCAGGGAAGACTGCATTGATTTATTTTCAAATATTAAACTACCTAAACACTCATGTAATCGAATCCTTCTTTGGTGATGCTTTTTCATGTTTAAGTATCAAAGTTAAATTGACTTCATAATAAGTTGGGCAATGTTTGTTCATTATCCATATGGAACATATGGAATTGAATTTCTTAATACAGAACCATTCATATTTTCTTTCTTTTTCTCATTTTTTGATCTCAGCTATGGTAATTTTATTTTTCAAGGAATATATTTCATCTGAATTTTCACATTGGAAGGTATTAAAATGTTTTAATATCTCAGGTTTTATTTAGTCAGTAAAATCTCTATTGATGTCCCCTTTTCCAGTGGAAAATATTTTACTATTAATTCAATCTGATAATGTATATCACAGATAGAATTATCATTATATTATAAAGTGGGTTTCCCTTTGTCATTATTATAATTAGCTGGTTAAACCTGAACAAGCATCTCAAATATCTAGATATCAAAATGGACAGAAATTTTATAATGGTAGTCAACTTTGTACCAATTAATGCTAATTCAGTTTTGATAAAATCTGCTAATTGTTGCATGATGTGATATGAAATAGGCATGACTACTTGCCTATTTACTTTATTGACTATTTTTTTAAAGGATGTAGACCAAAGAGAATCTATGTACACTGCTTGTGGGGATATGAAGTTGAGCAACCGTTATGGAAAACAGCATGCATATTCCTCAAAAAATTAAAATTAGAACTACTATATAATACAGTAACCTCACTACTGAGTATATATCTAAAGGAAATTAAGTTAGTATGTCACAGAGACATCTGCACTCCCATGTTCACTGCAGCACTCTTCACAATAGCCAAGTGCTATAATTTAGATATAGAATGTTCCTCAAAGGCCCATGTGTTAAAGGCATCACCGTTTAGTAATTTTAAATCTCATGTTGAAAGGGTCACTTGCTAACAATGACATTTATTTTTTAACTAATGCATATTCATGTAGTACTTAATTATGTTACATACTGTGAATTGAGTTATAAAGATATATATGCCTTGTTTTTTGATTCCTTACTAAGTTTAAGGTACAATTAGAGAAATAAAACAAATACACTCAGTGGTTGTAGTATATGGTTGTAAATGTGAAAACAAAGCACTTACATACCAAGTACCAAGTATTATAAAATGCATGTAAATAAAAGAAGAATAGAGAACTTGTCATAGTATTTTTTTTTCTTCTCCAACATATTGATTTATCTCAAGCATTAGTTCCAGGTGTAACTGCATGAAAGCAGTTTGGCATTTCTCTACTTCTCTAATGCTATTATGGTACCATTTTCTTGTGTACTTCCAAGTAGCCAGTTATCATTCCATACTTTTGAGCACTACTCAACTTTAGGTCACATACTATGTTCACTGAGAACTCTCCTAGTTACAGTTATCTTCTTTACCTCCAATCATGCCATCCTTGGAAGCAATTCTAGCATCCCTGAAGATGGAAGTTGCTATGTTTTGGATGTGGTTCATCCCCCAAAATTTCATGTGTGAATAGCTTTGTCCACAGCATGTGATGTTAAGAGGTGATGGGATTTTTTTTTTGAAAGTAACACCATGTAAGAGGCCCTTAGGTAAAAGGGAGCATCACCTTTGGAAGTGATTGAAGTAGTTCTCATGGGACCCTGTGATAGTTCTCATGAAGGGGTGTTGTAAAATGGACAAACCTGGTCCCTCCTTTTACTCTCATCTACTGTCTTGCTATGTGATCTTTCCATCTCCCACATGATCCTGCCATGCTGCCAGTTGCCATGATGTGACATAGCCAGGAGGGTTCTCACAGAACCAACAGCAAGATGTTTAGAATCTCAGACTCCAAAAATGAACTAAATTAACCTTTTTTCCTCATAAAGTATTCAGTCTCAGATATTTTCTTAGAGCAACTAAAAATGAATTAAGACAGTAGTGCAAATCAGGATTCAATGTTTATGCTCTTCATTTCTGTTCTACCTCAGTCATTATCTTTTAACTCTACTGCAGAACTGTTTGCTGGAGTTTCTATAACTCAGAATGCTAATGGTCAACTCCTTGATATAAAACTTGTATTTTCCAACTTTCTCCCATTTTCACACCTACTAAAATGTATTTAAGTCTTAAAAACATTTCTACGCTGTTGGTTTTGCTTCTTACACTTTTTCTGAGTTTACTTATTCTATTTTATGCTTTTCTCCCCTTCTGTGCCTTCCTGACTGACTCCAAAGATTGATTATTTTATTTACTAATTATCTGATAATGAACTATAAGTTTAACAAATACTAATTGAATGAATAAATTAAGATCCTTAATTCTGATGCTAGAAATAAGCACAAAGTACCTCTGCTCACTGCTAACACAATGAGAAGGCACATTGATATGAATATGTAAAACAGTAAACTAATATATTAGGTTAACAAGTAAGAAATTTGTTTATGACATGCTCTTGAACTAGGTGTTTCTCTATAAAAAAAAATGTGGGATTTTTTGTTGTGACATACGGTTAGCTATTTGTGGAAAGAAGTAAGTTTTTTCACCAAATGAACTTTCACACATAATCACATTCAATTCACAACAAAGTAATGACAAAGTTCACCATATGTACTCAAGGAAAGTTTATTCTCTTAACCTCAAATTACCACTATAGAATTTTATTCTACCATTATAAAATCTCATCCTATACTCATGGGTTAAATGTTGAAAAGATTTTTGCTTTGTTGTGTTTCAAATTTTAGCTTATACGAATTGCTTAGGTCTATATAATTCAGAAGGAAATCTCTAGAGTACAAAATTTAAAAGATTTAAAGAATTTCCTGTGTCTGCTGGTTGAAAATTGTATCTAATGTAGCTTTTACAACTATTTCAATGAAAAACAGAGGAAGACAGAATCTAAGTTTAAAACAATTGTTTTGTTTTTTTATTTTAAGTTAAAAAATATGTCAAGCCTAGTGTTCAGTGTCTACAATGGTTAAACTATTGGTTATTTCTTATTCTGTCTGAATTCCTTCCATCCTTTGTCCTTAAGCTGAACACTGCTTCAAGAAGGCAAGGCTTAACTTACTATTACATGTTCATTCTTATGTACTCTCATTTTGTAGCAGCTTCGATTTCCAGGTATTATCAATTTTTCTATTATTCTATAAACATCGTGAGTTAAAGAAAAACTCCAATTGTGTTATATTATGTTCAGCCCACTATCATTCCAAAGAGCAATTCTTTGAATGCCAGTTGGAATGAGAAATTAATTTGTATAGGTACATTTTTGTTTCTAAAGTCCTTTAAATGCCAGGCCAGTAATAGAGCACTTGTAATAAAGAGTCTGACTTTATTTTTGATGTTTAAGCCCTGACTATTTTCAAATTGTATCATCCCCTTCTTCTTTTCATCATCTGGAAAAACTCATATGACAACTCGTACGTATTCCCTCTTTGGGAACCAGTGAGAAATTCCAACTTCCCAGCTCAGGACCTAGAATTTTTTCACAAGTCCAATTGATAGCCTATATAAAGCCTCAACATGCACTTTCTGTCTATTTAACCCAGCTCAAATCTGCTTTCACATGCCCTGTTTTCTACAAGAATCTCGCTTTACTGAATAATCTCCAATTATTCAGGATGGCCTCTTGTAACGTCCTGATCAAAATACTGACAATTTATTAATTTTGTTATATTTATGCAAAATTCTAGGTCTGAGATTTCTTACCTCCAAAGGTCATTGTTTATTGTCCTAAATATCTCTCACCTTTTATGAGTATTTATTTCTCAATCTCACACTTCTCATCTTGTTTGATTTATATGTTAGTGAGCTTTCTTTCACTATAATGAAATATCTGAGAAAATCAACTTATAAAATTTAGTCATTAGTTCTAAGTCACAGTTAGCTAGCAGCAGGAAGTTCAGGTGTACCATTGCAGAATAGATAACCATAGATGAAAATAATATACTGTATGTTTTTAAAATCTAGAAAAAGGTCTTTTAATGTTTTCACTTCTAAAAAATGATAGAATGATAAATATTTGAGGAGACAGATGTATTTACCTTGATTTAAACATCTCACAATGTATACATGTATGTTAATCTACTTTCCATCACTGCAACAAAATACTTGGGAAAAGAAACTTAAAGTAAAAAAAAAAGTTTATTTTGGCCCATAGTTTCAGGGATTTAACTCCAAAGGCAACTTGGTTCCTTGCTTTTAGGCCTGTGCTGAAGCAGAGCATCATGGTTGACAGAGAATGGTGGAGAATAGCTACTTGCCTCATGGCAGTTGAGAACCAGAGAGAAGGACAGAGGTAAAATATACTCCCCAAGGATATATTCACAAGAATCTACTTCCTTCTGCTAGCTCCCACTTCACAATTTCCACTGCATCACAATGGTCCATTCAGCTATAAACCTATCAGGGGATAATGAGGTTAGAGCCCTTGTGATCTGATCACTTCCCAAAAGCCCCACCTCTGAACATTGGAGACCAAGTCTTCAACACATGATAGTCTGGGGAGCTTCCAGATTCAGACCAGATCCAAACTCTAACAACTATACTGAATATTACATAGACCCCATAAATTTATACAATTTCTATGTTTTTATGTATCTATCAGTTAAAATTAATTTAAATTTAAGACTTTTTTAAAAATGAGAGGCAAGGTTTACTTGGCTCATGGTTTTAGAGATTTTGGTCCATAATCACTTGGCCCTTTTGTTTTTGAGCCTGTGTCCAGGCAGTACGTTGTGGTAGGAGCATGACATGGAGCAAAACTGCTCCTCTCAGTGCCAGGAAATAAGAAAGAAGAGAAGGGGACCAAGTCCCACAGTCTCCTTCAAAAGTATGCCTTCCATGACCTGAAAACCTCCCACTAGATCCCAATCGTAATGGTTCTACCACTTTCCAAAAGTGCCACTGTGTGGGTCAAGACTTGAACACATGGCCTTTGGGCTGGGGGTATTGAAGATCCAAACTATAGTAACCTACATTCTGTACTTTCTGGAGCTAAATATAAACTATTTTGCTGAACATATTTATATTAACATGCCCTGGCATTACTGGGTGTAAACACAGTTGTACCACCAACTCACTAGGCAGGTCTGTTAGCAACAGAATCAATTCCTGGTGCCAAATCAGTTAAATTAGTGATTAAATTGCAGAGGTTTAATTCAATCTTTTAATCTCATTCCATTCTATTTCACATATACAAACATATTTGCTTTATCATAGGTTGTCAGCTCCTTTCTTTTCAGAGTCTAGCTACTGCAGATCTTATTTGTTTTTGCTTCTTGCACAATATCTGAAACCACTAATTGTCATATCCTCTTCTTCTTTTTTGACGTCCTGCTCATTTCTCCTACTTTCCAATTGTCTGCTTCCATTGGCCTTTAGTTCTCTTGCTCATCCATGTCTTTGTGGATAATTGATTCTCTGTCTGCAAGGATTTTCTGTATTATGTTATCCTTTCTGAACCCACTGTTTACACAGGACCTTCTTGACTTACTAGGTTTTAGGCTGTCATTTTTCTTCTCTAAAAATTTCAGATGGTTGCCTGCCTCATTAACCTCTCTCAAATTTTGGTTCTGTTGGGAGTTGGAAAGATGGATATTGCTGCTGGAATAACAATGTGCACAGGGGATATACTGCCTGGGCAGCCCATCAGTCATGTACCCTTCTTGTTAAATGTCACTACTTTTCTACTGACCTTCAATTTTAATGCATGTAGTGTGGGTGAAGTTGGTCATATTTTTGCATTTGGCAGGACACTTGACCCAAATGAAGCTCCTTGAGGCTAATAATTCCTAAATAAAAGAATTTTGTTGGAGTGTAGGTAAACAAGTCATTTCTTTTCTGTTGGACTTGCTATAAAATTAGATGTAAGTTTGCAGATTCTTCGTCATCCTCTTGTCCCTTGAAAGTGAGTGCTTCCCATGTATTGTCTCATGGTGAAAAGGGATATCTGGCCTCTACTCAAAGATGTGTAATTCATTTCCAGTGTGCTACAGTGTAATCCAAGGGTATAAGTGAACTTAGAGAGAGACTAACTAAAGAGTGGGAAAATTTTTCAAATAGAATTCGGGAGGAAAGTCCAGTGTTTCACAGCTAGGTTAAGGCAGAAATTCCACAATGGGAGTGAGGAGGTGAGGAGAATGGCCAAAATAAAAGGAGGAAAATTGGGATCCATAGTTGAATAAGGGTAGAGAGAATTTGTCAAGAAAAGGGATATGATCAAGAGTTAAGATCTGCTAAGAGGCCAAGTAAATTGTAACTGCAAAACGAGTTGTCTTTGGTAATCATGGAAAAAATGTACTAAGAAAAATGAGGAGGGAATGGGAAATGAGGAAGTGGAGACGGTAAATAAACCTATTCTTTTATAAAATTTGACTCTGAAGATGGGAAAAGGCAAATAAAGGACTGGAAACCAACAAAGGATCAAAGAAAGGTTATTTATTCCCCTATACCAGTTTCATAGTTACACTTAAGACTTTAATCCATTTTGAGTTGGTTTTCATAATTGAGAGAGGTGCCTAGCTTCCCTCTTCTGCATGTAGACATCCAATTTTCCTAGCACCATTTATTCAAAAAAATAATCCTTTATCCAATATATATATTCTGGAAGTATTCACTACAAATGATAAATGTTTAAGGAGGTAAATATATTTAAGTTGATTTAAATATCATGGAATATATATACATATTGAAACATCACATGTACCCCAGTAATAATATGGAAGACTTTTATGTCTTTATGGATCAGTTAAACAACAAACTTCAAAAGGTATTTTTTAAAGATGAAGGAGTTTAATATATATTAATACATTGTTAGAAATTGTGGTAAATGATAGGGAGAAAAAGAGGATAAGAAAGAGAGAGAGAGAAAATGGTGAAATAGATAGAAGGGGGTAATAAAGAAAGAGAGGAAAGATTCTTTGGTGGAAGGAAGTCTCTGATGGTATTGGTGGCAATAGATTTTGGACCATAAGATGAAAAGGTGATCACCTACCTTCTCTACCCTTCAACATGTGTCCCCACTCAGCTAACAGGGCTTAGATTTATGACAGCAACATTTTATTTTATGGTTTACTTAAAGTCATCTCGAACCCTATATATTTTCTCTGAAAACCTAGTTTTCCTCTAATTGCATTTATCTTGTTATGGCACCATTGGATGTTTCATTTCAATTTTCTGGATCAGTAATCTCACATTCATTCTGATATTTAGATATATTTTACCCATCTTATCCACATGCAGAACATTTGTTGGTTCAAGTCCTTATCATAATTTACTAAAGATACCCATTAAAAGGTATCAAGAGAATCCCAGGGCATTAATTTTCCTTCTTATATCTGTCCACAGGCAGTCATTAATCCATACTGATGCTAGAAGAAAATGTAAATAAGCTGTACTTCACCCTGAGATTTTGTGCAGAATTTCTCTGATTAATTTTCATTTTCTACCTTCCCTATATTCCAGGCCCTTTTTATCTCCCAAAATATACTACTTGTACAAAGTTTCTCAGGGGGAATTTGGGAACTGTGATTAAGTGCTCATAGCAACCTAGGATATCCACTATTATGATTTTTAATACTGTAATGTGATTATTTATTTATTTATTTATTTAGTTTGCTTTCCTGCATGCAGGCAAAACACATAATTCCTTGAGGTCGGAGACTATGTTTTGTATCTATATTCTGAGCACATGTCATAATTGACATATAGGACTCACCATTTGTGTTATAAATAGCTTGATCAATTATGGGATAACTGTTTGTACAATTTTGAAGCAAGCTTCTTGGCATCCTCACTGCTGTGGTCTGAATGTGTTCTTTAAAATTTATATGTTGAAATTCTAAGCCCCAAAATGATGGTGTTAGAGCTTTCAGTGTGGTGATTAGGTTATTAAAGCACAAGCCCTGTGAAAGGGATTTGTGGACTCTCCTTACTCCTTTTTAGAGTGGTTGCAACTATTTGCTGTCCTTCCAGCAATGTATGAATGTACTTTTTTTGCCCACATCCCCTAGCCAATATTTATTGTTACTTATATTCTTGATAATTGCCATTCTGATTAGAGATGAGGAATGGAGCTACCATTTGACCAAACTTTCATACTTCTTGGTTTATATCCAAAATATCTAAAATCAGCATACTACAGTGATGCAACTACATCAATGCAATACACAATGAAGTATTACTCAGCCCTAAAGAAGAATGACTTTATAACATTTGTAAGTAAATGAATAGACCAGGAGACTATTATTCTAAGTGAAATAAGCCAACCCCCCAAAAACCAAAGGTCAAATGTTTTCTCTGATATGTGGAAGCTAACCCACAATGAGGCAGGAGAGACAGAATATATATTCTGTAAATTAGACAAAGGGGAAGAAGGGAAGGAAGAGGCACAGAAAAAGGAAAGACTGGAATGAATCTGAAATAATTTTCCTATGTACTTAATATAAACACACCATAGTGAATCCCACCATCATGTACATCCATAAAAATAGGGTCCTAACTAGAACAAGATATATTCCATACTTGCATAATTATATTAAAATGAATTCTACTGTCATGCATAATTAAAAAGAATCAATTTTTAAAAATAAAATGAGATTTACATCCTATAAAAGAATCCCACAGGAGTTTGTGTCTTTAGACTTCACATGGTGACATCATTCTTGCATAAGGAATGGACTCTTACTGGATACTGAATCTTCTAGCACCTTCATCTGGGACTTCCCTTTCTCTGGGACAAGGAGAAACACATTTCTGTTGTTTATAAGTTACCTCATTCATGGCATTTTGTTATAGCAATTTGAATGGAATAAGATGATTATCTCTCTTCTTTATCTTTTCTCTCACTTCTTCCCTCTTCCAAGATTTCTGAGGTCTTTATGAAGTTTTCAGGTCTTCCAAGATCAGTATCTGAGATACTATTCATCTAGCATCTCTCTTTTTTCCAAGGAACGGTTATTATCCTACCTCTCTCTAATGCTTGTGTGGTTAATATAGAACAGTTGTGTTTTATAAGATGTTGACAACTGGAAATAATTGATTGGATCTGGAGTGTTTCAAGGCCCTGTAGGATATGATAAGAACTCTTCTGGGCCTATTTGAAACAAAACTGAGGAACTGTAGAAATTAGTTTTTCTTTGGTTTTTCTGCTTTTGTTTTTTAAGAGAGATCTTTGGTATGTATAGTTACACACAGGCACACACAGAAAGAGGTTGGAAGGAGAGGCAGAGAGAAAGAAGAATACAGAGAAAAAAGTAAAGATAATTTCAGATGATGTTCAAGACCTTGGTTCCAGTCATTAGTAACACCCAGATTTTACTTTATGCTTACTGCTATAGTTTTGGATCTGAAATGTCTCTCAAATATAGGTTGGCACTATTGGGAAGTGGTGAAAATTTTAAGAGGTGGGGCCTAATGGGAGATTTTCCAGCACTTGGAGTCATACCCTTGAGAGAGATAGTGGGATTCTGCCATTTTTATTTCTCTCTTTAATCTCCCCACAATGAGGAAAATTGTTTTGCTCATCCACATACTCCCTGTCAATATGAGCTTCTCAAAGCAATGAGGTCAACAGCCATGGAAAGCAACCTCCAAAAGTGTGAACCAAAATCCAGCTTTTCACTTTTTAAGTTGATGATTTCAGGTATTTCTTTATAGTAACAGAAAGCTAACCAACACACCAACTCTTACTGTAATCATGTCATTTCTTATGGTATGCCAGATTACTTTCCACCACTTGCAAGTGAAGGACTTTTTAATACCTCACTCCATTTAGTACTCTTAGTTAAAGAATGTGAAAAGACAAATCTTCTAGAACCCTCAGATTTCACCAAGTTATTCTATGGTTGTTACCAACCAAAACACAAACCTAGATTTCACTAGCTTATAATGATGCAATTTTCTTTTATTTCCCCTGATATGTGAGATGAGAGTCACTATGGTTTTATTCAATATGTGATTTTCACTAAAGGAACAACCCTTGTTTAGGACATAGTATTATCAGGGCAGAGAGGGATAACAACTGACGATCTATGATATGACTCTAAAACTTCTGCTGTGCAGGACACACACTTTTCCTCACATTCTATTGGCTAAAGCAGGTCACATGGCCAAACCTGTATCAACATGCCATATAGAATTTTCCTCCCACAGGAAAGTCCCGTAAATCATATGGTAAAAGACAAGACATATATCTCAAAGGAAGGATGAAGAATTGTTGGTAACAAAAACACATTTTTTTCCTTAAAGTCTTCCATGCTCCAGAGTTATACTTTCCCATTATCAAGTCAGTCATCTGGTTAAAATTTCACTCCTTCTCTTACTTGGTCTCAAATACATAATAGGAACAAAGAATGGACCTGTGTTAAGGACTTTCAGATTTATTTCTGTTATTAAAAATGTATCTGATTTGAATTTTTTTCAATTGTTCAAATAATAGAAGAGATAAGTAAAATGACTGCAAGAGAAATATATTTGTTTTATCTCTAGTTTCATCCCATTATAACCAGTCAGTATTTCCCCCAACTTTACCTTAAGCTCCAGGTGAGAAGATATGAGAGCAGGAAAGCACAGTGTGACATTTACAAGCTTCAAGCTTCAAGCTACACTACCTAGACTGGAATTCTGGCTCTCCTAGTTTCTAGCTATGAGATACTGGATAAATTTTTATTCTCTGTATCTAAATTTTAAACAAATAACATTTTATAATGTTATACATATGAAGCATGTTTACATATAGTTTAGATCAGTATCAAGTGTGGATATAAATCTTTGTTATCATCATTAAGCTATGTAGCCTATTCTGGCTTAAAGTGATATTTAGCACAATACTTGTATATAGCAGGCACCAAAAAAGGTTACCTATCAAATGAATGAAAGGCTGCATAAATGAATGGGTGATTCTTTGTGTGTGGATGTATAGATGTGTCACCAGAAAATTATAAATTGCATATATATAATGTATATATATATTATGCATACACATATGTTTATGTACATATATAAATGTATAATTGGTTTTTATATAGTAACATAGTCAAATACACTTAAAATGTAGAGGCGAGGAAACACTTTAATTTTTAAAGCCGTGCAATCATGAATTTTGCAAGATGTCAAAAGTTGAACGGAAATCATCCGTGAAAAGCCATGGAACTGTTCCTATGTCATGGGAGACAAAAGAAAAGAGGAATGGCATTTATTCCTCTGCCCTGTCACTGTGGCTTTATATCAGCTGCTTATAGGGTGGCACTAAAGCATGTGATTGCTTTCACAAGAGCCTTAAAAATGAAAGAGAAAGTGATTCTTGCACCTTAAAAGTACTGACAATCCAGCCACTGAAAGAGGAGAACAAGGAATTGTAATAATATTTTACTGTTGATAACAATTTCTCTACCCTCCTGAAGCTAACTTTGGAACATTAGAACATTGTGTTGTGTACTGATGGCCTCTTGAATTCAATACATACTTCTAGTGCTAGGGAAAGTTAGTAGTGATAGCAAGCTGACACTTTTATCAATAGGATCCCAAAATACCAAAGCTAGAAGACACTCAGGTATTCTGACTCCAAGTCCAGTGTTCTTTCCTGTGTTTGTGGAGCCTGTTAGGACAATGAGAGAAATACCAAATATCAAAAGCTACATTCAATAATTTGAACATATATATGTATGTGCACACACACACACACACACACACACACACACGTATGTTAGTCATTGAATTTGAGAGGAATCTTTTTCTTTTTTTTGTATTTAAGGCAGGGTAGTGGTGAAAGTACAACACAGCATCTTCCCAGAACAACATTATTAAATGTAATAATGGTTAGAGGGTCATTGAATAGGTGTTCAGTAGACATAAATTATGACTAATGACAGCCTGGAAAAATTATGTGCATTTTTTTTCTTTTACAAATTTGTTGAAATCTCAATTACATAGAGTGTCCAATTGTAAAGTATGCAGTTCAAGAAGCTTCAGAAAGCAGATGCAGTCCTATAACTATCATGTAGAACAAGATATAGAATATTTCCTCTACCCTAGAAAGTTTCCTTGGGTATCTTTTTGGTTACCATTTTCACCAATCCCAAAATAAACCACTGTTCCCACAACTAGCATCATATGTCATTTCTGTTTATTCTTGAATATCATGCAATTTGAATCATGCCATATGCTTGCTTGTTCCAAGTTTATTTCACACAACACAATGTTTTTGAGATTTTTTTTCCTAAGGTGTTACATGTATCAGAAGTTCGTTACTTTTAATTGCTGAGTAGAATACTATTGTGTGAACTCACTATCATCATTTGTTGTTTTACTTTACAATGGATAGACTTTTAGCTGTTTGTATTTATTTGCTATTATGAATAAAGTTTCAATGAACATTCTTATACTGAGTTTTTTTGCAGATATATTTTTCCAATTCTATTACAAGGTGAATTGATGGGTGAAAGGATTGGTATGCTTTTAACTTTATAAGAAAATAAGAAATTGCCAATATTTTCCTAAACTATGATATTATTTTACCTTCACACAAATGTATGCAAACTCCAATTACTCCAGATCTCTCCTACATCAACATTGCCATTGTTTTTAATTTAGAGCATTATAATGAATGTGAAAAAGTATCTTATGGTTTTAATTAGCATTTCTCTGGTGGCTAGCAATGTTGAGCATCTTTACAAATGCTGTATGTAAGTCTTTTGGCTTTTATGTATAGGTTCTGTAACACATTTCCAGATAAGATTCACATACAGTATGTGATAATGATCAAGGTTGGTTAGACTTTTTTTTCATATTTAATTTATTTATTTGATCTATTTAGGCTTACATGATAACTGTAATTTGATTCATTGCACATAGATAGAGGATAGCATATCAATTCTATAGTTGTAAGTTGTATAGATTCACAACATATATGCAGTCATACATAAAGTTAGGGCTATGATGACCATCATATTCCACCACCTTTACCATTCTCATGCCCCCTCCTCCCTTAAGCCCCTGTGAACAGAGTTCCACCATTGTTCCCATGTCCTTCACCACATTATGGATCAGCATCCATTTATCAACAAGTACATTCGGCATTTGTTTTCTGAGATTGGCTTACTTCACTTAGCATGATATTCTCCAACTCCATCCATTTACCTGCAAATGCCATAATTTTATTCTCTCTTATTGCTGAGTAATATTCCATTGTGTATATATGCCACAGTTTCTTTATCCAGTCATCTATCAAAGAGCGTCTAGGTTGGTTCCACAGTTTAGCTATTGTGAACTGAGCTGCTATA
>CM053406.1:43118662-43131264 GCA_028644305.1 Xerus rutilus
AGGGCAGCTCTGGGACCTCTGCGGCTTCTGCTGGTCCACGGGAACTCTGGAGCAGAACTGGGGTGGGCCCAGGATGCCCTTGGGTGGGGCTGCCTCATGCTAGGGTCTCTGCGGGGACTCTTACCCTGAGTTTGGGCTCCCCAGTGGCTAGCCACTAGCAGTCCCTGGTCTCCTGTTGGCTGGACCCCTGTGGAGTTTCCTTAGGGTGGATCTGGGCCCTCTGTGGCTCCTGCAGGTCCACTGGAACTCTGGAGTGGAACTCTGGTTAGACTTTTTAATGTATGGGTATCCAGTTGTTGAAAGTCTTCATTGAGTTATATTGGCATATATGTCAAAATGTAACTGGTCATGCATATGAGGATCTATTCCTGAACACATTATTCTATTCCATTGATGTATCATTCTACTTATATATAGTAATCCTACATTGTCTTTATTTCTTTGATTTTATAGTAAAGTTGAAATCAGGTGCAATAATTCAATTTGTTATAACTTTAAAAAAACCATTTAGACCATTTTAGTTTCTTTGTAGTTCCATAATATTTAGAATCAATTTCTACAGAATATCCTATTGATTTTTTAATAGGATGTGATTGAATCTATAGATAAATTATATTGAATTCACATTTTAATTCTGAGTCTTCCAATCCATGAATATGGTACCTTTTCATTTATTTACATCTTTTAGAATTTCTCTCAATGATGTTTGGGATTTTCAGTATGAAAAGTCTTTAGCACTTATTGTCAAACATACTGTTGAGTATATTGGTTTTTAATGTTATTAAAAAAGTATTGTCTCAACTTCATTTTTAGCTATTTGTTGCTGGTATATAAAAGAAATTGAATTTTTAAAATTAACTTTACAAATTCTAGCTAGAAACACTTTTAATTTATGCTAAGTAACTAAAATTGGTAGAATTTTTATGAATTTTTAAATATAAACAATCACATTCTATATAGACAAAAGATTTTAATCAAAAATTAAGTTTTTGCTCAGATGATTTCACTGGTGAGTTTCATTAGACTTCTTTTTATTAATTTTATTTATTTATTTATTCTACTTAGGTGTACATAATAGCAGCATGCATTTTGATTGATTGTACACAGATGGAGCACAACTTTTCATTTCTCTGGTTGTATGTGACATAGAATCACAACATACATGCAGTCATATATAAAGCTAGGGATATGATGTCCATCATATTCCATTATCTTTACTGTCCCCCTGCTCCCTCCGCCTCCTACTCTTCTGACCAAAGTTTCTACATTCTTCCCGTGTCCTCCCCCACATTATGGATCAGCATCCACTTATCAGAGAGAACATTCGGCATTTGTTTTTTTTGGGATTGGCTTACTCCACTTAGCATGATATTCTCCAACTCCATCCATTTACCTGCAAATGCCATAATTTTATTTTCTTTTATTGCTGAGTAACATTCCATTGTGTATATATACCACAGTTTCTTTATCCATTCATCTATTGAAGGGCATCTAGGTTGGTTCCACAGTTTAGCTGTTGTGAATTGAGCTGCTATAAACATGGAAGTGGCTGTGTCACTATACTATGCCATTTTTAAGTCTTCTGGGTACTAAGGAAGAAATGATACCAGTTCTCTGCAATCTCTTCAAATATTTCTTTGATTATTTTTCAATCTCATTGTTTGTTTTTACAGTTGAATTCCGAGGGTTTCTTATAAATTCTAGGAATGAAAAGTTCTTAGTTCATTCCAAAAGACTATCATTATCATAAAACTAAAACTAAACACAGGCATTTTATATTTTTGTGTGTATTAAGCAAAATATTATCAAATTAAATCCAACAATATATGAAAATGCTTCTATGCCACAGCAAAGTTGGACTTATCTCAGCTAATCAAGGCTGTATCACATTCAAAAATCAATTAATTAAGCCGGGTGAGGTGGCACATGTCTTAATCCCAGCTCCAGAAGTTGAGGCAAGAGGATTGCAGGTCAAAGCCAGATGCTTCAAAAGCAAGGCTCTAAGCAACTCAGTGAGACCCTGTCTCTAAAAAACTACAAAATAGGGCTGGGAACATGGCTTAGTGGCCAAGAGCCCCTGAGTTCAATCCCTGTTACCCTCCCTAATATCAATTAATTTAACTCACATCATTAGGAAGAATCATTAGAAATATAATAGGATCATATCAATAGAGACCAAAAAAAGCATTTGACAAAATTCAATACCCATCCTTGTCAAAACCTTCAGTAAACAGACAAAAATTTCCTTAACTTGATGAGAACACATAAAAAGTCCCTACAGCCAGCATCATTCTTAAAGGTGAGAAACTAAATATTTTCCCCCACAAGGTCAGGAACAAAAGCATATGTCCTCTTTGTAGTCTCCAATCTCTTCAGAAAACTAGGTTTTGTATTTTTTCTAAAATTCAAATTTTGTAATTGTCATCATCAGGCATGTTAGTCTGATAGAAAATATTCTGTCATTAATGGAAAATGAAAGTCTCTTAATTTCTTCTTTTACACATTTTTAAATTGTATATTGAAATAACTTCAGATTCACAAAAAACTGCAAAAGCAGCAGGGAGAAGTTTCAATGCACATTTTCCCCACAGGTTACATTTTATAGAATTATGATACAATTTCAAAACAATGATACAGTGTGTGTGTTTCTGTGTAATTTTATCACATGTGAATATTCATGTAACTACCACTGCCGTCAAGAGTGTCACCAACTCTGCAGTCAACCGTGTTGTCGCCGTAAGCTCCTCTTTTTATCTTCATAGCTATTCATGGGCCCCCAGCCATCCCACCTCTTGACAATCACTAGTCTGTGTTCTATGGCTACCTACATTTTGTATTCTGAAGAATGTAATATAAATGAACTAATATACTATATGATCTTTTAATGTCTTTTTTTACTCAGTCTAATACTTTTGATATCTATTCAAGTCATATGCATTGTTTATCAATTTTTATTGTTTTAAGTAGTATTCCATGGATGGATCTAACATTTTGTTTAATCATTTATCTAATCAGAGACATTTTAATTGTCTCCAGGATTTGTTTTTAAATAAAGCTTCTACAGACATTTCCATACAGATTTTTGCTGGAGTATAAATTTTCATTAATCTGGGAGAAATGCCCAGCAATATGATGACTGAGTCATACAGTAAGAGTATGTTTAGTTTTGCAAAGAAACTGCTAGCTACTTTTCTGAATGGTTTTCCTATCTTATGCTCCCACCAGCAAAGAATGAGACCCAGTTTCATTGCTTCTTTGCCAAAATTTTAGATAGTCACTATTTTGCCATTTGGATTGTCTAATATATGTTTTGTGATATTTCTTTGTGTTCTTAATATGCATTTTCCTAGTCTCTAGTGATGTTGAACATCCTTTCCTGCTTTTTTTATCCATCCATATATAAATATTTCTCCATGTTCTTTGCCTATTTTCCAATTGCATTGTTTGTATTTACAGCTGGATTCTGAGGCTCTTTTATAAATTCTAGGTATGAGTCATTTATCATATGCATCATTTGCAAATATTTTTCAAGCCTTTTCATTGTCTTAACAGGGTCTTTTTCAGAAGAAAAGTTTGGAATATTAATGAAATGTAATTTGCAGGGGTTTTTTAATCCTCGTATGGATCATGCTTTAAAATTTTAACAAGTCCTTTTAATTTTCTCTCATTTTCTTCTAGAAGAGTTTGTGTGTGGGGAGAGGGTTACTGGGTATTGAACCCAGGGGTGCTTAACCATTGAACCACATCCCCAGCCCTTTTTATTTTTTATTTTGAGACAGGTTCTCTCTAAGTTGCTTAGGGCAACATAAAGTTTCTGAGGCTGGCTTTGAACTTGTGATCCTCCTGCCTCAGCATCCTGAGTTTCTGGGATTACAAGTGTGCACCACCACAGTCAGATCTTCTAAAAGTGTGATAGCTTTACATTTCAATCTGTGACCCATTTTGAATTAAATTGTTTAAGGTGTGGGGTTTAGTTATATTATTTTAACTTATCATTTTTTGCCACTGAAATACAAAGCAAAGACTATTTTTCATCCACTGATTTACTTTGAAATTGTGTCAAAAATCAATTGAAATTGAACATTATTACCCTATGTGCATATGTGATTACACAACCTGTGTAACTCTACATCATGTATAACCAGAAGAAGTTATACTCCATTTATGTATCATGTGTCAAATTGCATTCTACTGTCATGTGTAGCTAATTAAAACAAATTTAAAAATTAACAAAATTAAATTGAAAGTACATGTATATTTTTATTTTCTGGATTTTCTATTATGTTCCTTTGATCAATTTGATTTTTCCCATGGTTTTTCTGCTAAAATCATGGTTTTGATTACTATAGCTATATGAAAGTTTTTAAATGAGTAGAAAAATTCTTCTACTTTATTATTCTTTTTCTTCTAAATTTTTTATTAGTACATTATAGTTATACATAACATTGATGTTTTGACATAATTATACAGGCACGGAACATAATTTGCTCCAAGTCAGTCCCCAGTACTTCCCTTTTCCTCTCCTCTTCCCTTCCCCTCTTCACTTTCCTGTATTCCATTGGTCTTTCTTCTGTTTGTTTATAGTTTTTAAAATTAGTGCAGTATAGATATACATAAAGGTGAAATTCTCTGTGGTATATTTATATAAGTACATGGATAGTTTGGTCAGTGACATTCCATGGTTCCTCCCTTTTCCCATTCCTCTTCATTCCCCCTCAAATTCCTTCCTCTACTGCACTGATCTCTCTTCTATGTTCACAGGATCTCACTCTCTCCTGCCCCTTATTTTGGTCTAGCTTCCATATATGAGAGACAAATATTCCACCCTTCACTTTCTGGGTCTGGCTTATTTCACTTAGCATGATGTTCTCCAGTTCCATCCATTTACTAGTAAATGCCATATATGAACATTCTTATTTGTGGCTGAGTAAAACTTCATTGTGCATATATACCACATTTCTTTATCCATTTGTTCATGGATAGGTATTTGGGCTAGTTCCCTAATTATGTTTTTTTTTTTTTTAAAGTTTTCTTCTAAAAGAAGTTTAACATAGCTATTGTGAGTTGTGCTGTCATAAACATTGATGTGAGTGTATCCCTATACTATGCTGATTTCAGAACCTTTGGGTAAATACCAAGGAGTGGAATAGCTGGGTCAAATGGTGGTTCCATTCCTAGTTTTTTGAAGAATCTCCATACTACTTTCCAGAGTGGTTGTACTAATTTGCAGTCCTATCAGTAATGTACTAGTGAACATTTTCCCCCACATTCTCACCAGCATTTATTATTATTTGATTCTTGATGATTGCCATTCTGACCAGAATGAGATGAAATCTTAGTGTAGTTTTGTATCTCCCTGATTGCTAGATATGTTAAAAAATTTTTAATATATTTTTGGCCATTTATATTTTTTCTGATAAGTGTCATTTAGTTCTTTTGCCTGTGTATTAATCAAACAATGTTCTAGTTTTTTTTTGCTGTTATGCAAAATCTTAGAAAAATATTCTTTAAATCTTCAAAATATCTTTCTGAGTGTGGTGGTGCGTGCCTGTAATCCCAGTGGCTTGAGAGGCTTGTGTTTCATTGATTTATACCTAAGTTTCCAGTATTTGTTGGTTTAGTTAGCATTATTTATTTAGAGACTCCTAAGCATTTTATTTTTTGAGTGATTATAAGTAGCACTTCATCTCAAATTTTGCTTTGCTTATGTTCAGTGGTTGTTTGTAGAAATAAAATTAATTTTTGTATGTTTCTGTCATATTCTGTAAACTTGATGAGATCATTGTAGCCAGAATCAGAATGTGGGAGTGAAGGGTGGGAGCAGCCATCTAAAACCTCTATTAAAAACTTTCAGACTATTAGAAAGAATATGGTTTTTTCAAAGTTCATTTTACATTTACTGTTAGTAAATACTGTACTTTTAAAAGCCATGTTTATGCTACAAATCTAAATCTTCCACTTTCTAAAGTTCTAACCACTTGGCTTCTATAACCTCAAAGAACTGTGTTTTAGAATAATGACTGAGAATTATTACAAAGTGTAAGTATTAATTGCAATCTTGAAAGTAAGCCAAAAGTCCAAGAAAGTGACAGGGAAATTATATTTCGTCACTAGGGTATCATTCATTGTTACTGAAAAGAGAAGATCTACTTTTAAAAAATTCTCAGAGGAAAATTACAAAGTCTGAAAATCTACCATTGTATATCAGTTTCCATAAAATGTTTATTACAAGGATTTTACTGACAGGAATTTTTTTTCTCTTCTCAAAATTCTAACTCAGAACTCCATCATGCTGAGTAAATTTTATAAGCAACTCAAAGAAACAAATTCAGAATTAAAAAAGAAACTATTCAGGAGAGATCTTCTGCAAAATGTTTGTACGAAAGACTAAAGTTACTGATTGGAAGGTTTTTAGTGAGCTTTTCAGAAAACATCTATAATCTCTAATTGGAAGAAAATAGAGTAAGTTTAATAACTGCTTTCACAAAGACAGCCTGAAAATATCAATTGTATGTTCAGACAATTTATCTTGGTATTACACATAAAGTATCTGAAGATAGACAAACATACACACACACTATATATATGTATATCTCCATGTATATGTATATAATCTTATCCTATTTATGATAAAACTGCTTATATTATTTCTACTTTAAATTGGATAACACAGAGTTTACTATTGTTTGTTTTCATATTGTCAAGAGTATTGTGTACTGAAGTAACTAACTTCCAAAGATAGGTTTCCAGATTATCAGATGTGAATATACAAGTTTTTTCCATAAAATGAAATTGTCACAGTTCACAGAGAGCTATTTTCTTTGAGCTTCTTTGCTGATAAAGAAAATGTAGAGGGAGTTGCCTTTAAGCTAAATAGAATCTTATGCTTCAACTGACATCTGGTAAGTAAGAAACTCAAGTGCCTTTTGAGCAATGGAATCTGAACTTCAGAGAGGAGAGGTCACAGTGAGTCCAAATCTTTTCAAATTCTCTTGGCTTCATTCAGTATTCAAAAATTTATCACAGTGAAGCTATTGTTGTTGGTGTTGCTCAAAAGCTTTCTTAAATACGCATGCCAATATTTGTGGGAAAAGTTAGTAATCTCCCTAGCTCAGAAGAAACAGGAAGGCAGTTTCTCAGAATCAATAAAAAGGAAACATCTCAAAGCTTGCTTTCATTCATTTATTTCTATTGTGGTAAAAACACATAATAAGAAATTTGCAACCTGAACTATTATTAAGGGTACATTTTGATAGTATTAAGTATATTCACTTTGCTTTAATGAGATCTCCAGAACTTTTTAACCTTGAAAATTGGGAACTATATACACTTTTCTCCTTTTATACAGTCCTTAGTAATAACAATTTCTTTTCTCGTTCTTTGAATTGCATCACTTTAGATACCTCTTAAAAGTTTAATTATTTACTATTGTCTTTTGCAACTGGCTTGTTACAATCTTAAGGCATATTCATGTTGCAACATATGACAAAATTTTCTTCTTTTCTAGAGCTGAATAGTATTTCATTTTAAGTCCATACTGCATTTTGCCTATTCATTCATTCATTACTTAATTTGGAAAGTGCATCCACTTCTTTGCTATAGTGAATAATATTGCTCCAAGTCTTTTATTTCAGTCTACTTTTCTAATTTACTCTAGCTGTTTCACTTATACCAAAGCAAATAGTAGAGAATATATTGGGCTCATTGGCTAGAAGTATTGCTATTGAACTTACCAAAAGGGTAAATATGCATAAATAAGGTATATGAAGAGGTTTTATTTTATTTTTCCCAGAAAAATAATCAAAGAGGCAAACAGTCCAGGAGAGGAGATTATAGAAATTGGGTGAGGGATAGAGCTTGGAAATCAGTTGGAATGGGAGGTGAGAAGTAGTGGTAACTTAATAGTCTGGTAACCCATGTATAGACAGGAAATGAGTCTTGACCATAAAAGTTAGGGAGTTAAAAAAAGGTTCTATAAAGCATTGGCCTTTGAAATGCCGTTCCACCAATGGAAGTGTGAACAAAAGTGAGCCCAATACTTGTGTAGGAAGATAAAGAAGAATGATACCTTACTTGGCTTTTGCTCTGGTAAGACAAGGAAAGAATTTCCAAAATTTGGGAATGAGTTTGGTGTTTAAATTTTCAAAGCCAAGCTGAGAAGTCAATGCAAAAATGATTCCCAGCTGCACCTAGTATTGATCAAGATGTGAAGGAACTGGAATTTTCCTATACTGCTAGTGAAAATATAGCATTCAACAACAATTTTTGGAAAAGAATATGTCAGCCTTGTAAAAAGATAATCACCTGTGATAGGATCCAGCCATTCAACTCTTAGGTATACATCCAAGGACAGTAGTCATAGGTTCACATAGTTTTACTCATGAACATGCACAGCAGATTTTTATGAATAAATAAGTAACCTCAAACTGGAAACAATCCAAATATGCATGCACAGTGAATGCAAACACAAAATCTTGGTACATGCATTCAGTGGAATCCAACTCAGAGATAAGGACTAAGCTGTTAGCACACACACACAACTAAAATATATAGTATTGTACACACAACTACAGCATGGATGGCTATAAAATCATTATGCTGAACTAAATAAACTGTAAAAGTTGTGCACACTGTATGGCTACATTGATAAAAGTTTCCAGAAATTAAAAATTAAATCTGGGAATATAAAACAGGTCATAAATTGCCTGTGGAAGGAAGAAAAGGGGTAATAGGATACAAGGAGGCACATTGATATTTCTGGATTAATAAAAATGTTTACCTTGATATTGGTGAAGAATTCACAGGCACAGGTCTATACACATGTCAAAACTCAAATCATATACTTTATTTATTTGTGCAGTTCTTTATTTGGTACTGGGGATTGAACCTAGGGGCACTTTACCATTCTCCTCTCACCTTAGCCCTTTTTATTTTTTATTTTGGGACAAGGTCTTATTAATTTGCTGAGCCTGGCCTGGAACTTGTGATCTTCCTGGTTCAGCCTCCCAAGTTCCTGAGATTATAGGCCTATGCTACTTTGCCCAGCAAATTTTATACCTTAAATATTTTATACTTTTAACATTAATTATGATTAAGTAAAGAAAAGTAAAAAATTAAATGTATTGAATATGTAAGCCTTAGGCACCTAATTTACAAATTGCTGATTTAAGAATTACTACTAAAATACTAAATTTTCATCACATAACAATTGAAAAAATAATTTTAAGCTTCATAGGGAAGAACAAGTATCAAAAAAATATGAAGAATTTTAAAGAAATTATTGAAAGGCATTCTTCCTGCAAAATATCAACATTTATCATTGACTTCTTTTAATTTAGATAGGAACTTCCAAAGAGAACATTTATTTTAAAATTCTAATTCTTCCTTCCCCAATGGAAATCTGAGAAAGATTTAGTACCCAGAAAATAAGAAAAAAAAAGATACATGAAAAGAAAGAAAAAAAGACAAAGAACTGAATGCAAAGGAAATAAATGTGGACAATTTACAAGAGAAAAAAATCTAAATGATCAATAAACAGGAAAATTTATTAAATTTTGTTGAAAATTATGGAATTTCAAAATTTTCATGCACAACAAAACTTAAATATATCAGACTGATCAAAAATTTTTAAATATGCCAATACCTAAAGTAGATCAACATTTATCTTATGTTTAGGGTCAGAGATAAATTGGTGCAACCTCTTTGGAAGGCAACTAGAGAGCATTTAGTAAAATTTAAGATTCATATACTTCAAAATTAAGGAATTCCATTTCTTTGCACATACACTATAGGCACTTAAACATATGCCTGATAAAACATGTTTTTTATTTATAGCATTACTTGCATTAGCAAATGTTAAAAACATCCTAAATTATCTATGTACAGAAAAAGTGAATTGTAACATATACATTGTCACAGAAAAAAATTACCAATAAGTGTAAAGCTAAAAAAGTAGGTCCATTAAAAAATAGTAACTTAATATACTACATAGACATTATGATAACAAAACTATGTATTTTTGTGCATAATAGGTTTGTGGTAAAAATATTCTTGGAAGTGACAAACATGAAATTCACTATTGAATTTTAATACATCATGCTATAAACTGAATGTCAGTGTCTCTCCAAAATTCATATGTTGAAATTGAGTGCCCAGTATGATGGTATTTGGAGGTGAGGAATTTGGTTTATAAGGGTGTTGCCCTTCTAATATGGGATTAGTGTCTCATAAAAAAGAGGCAGGAAAGACCTTGCTTTTTTTTTTTTTAACCACGTAAGGAGACAGTGAGAAGCTGAGTGTAGGAAGAAGGCCTTCACCAAGACTCTGACCATGTTGGCACCCTGATCTTAGTTTCCAAATTCTACAATTTTGAAAAGTAAATATTTGTTGTTTAATTCCATGATATTTATAATAGCATAGCCAACTAGTGCACATTTAGAACAACTGGGAATTGCATTAAGCAGGAATCAAGAATCTACAAATAACTTCAACCAAATGTGTATTATTTGATTTCTTAAAAAAATAAAATATCTCCATCCAATATGATGTAAGGTTTAGATGGATTAGAGGTAGGTGTAAACTCTGGAAAGAGTTCATAAAATAACTTCAAAGGAATAGGATAGAAAGTCTCTGTCTCCATGACATTTTTCATCATGGGTTCCTGGTTTGTGTGCTGGTTGTTTAATGTCATACACAGAAAAATAAGCAATGCAGGAAGCTAGATTACCCATGGCTTTAAACTTTACAGGATATAGACTCCATGGAAAGTTTGTTTTATAGATTTTTGATATTTTTTCAAAATCATTGTCTAATTATTTGGATGGTAAACTTACCTTAGCTAAACTTCACTAGTATTTTGACCTTGTAAAAATTTCTCAAGCTCACTATATTTCAATTCTTTATTGTTTTGGTATTTTGTGAAATACAGAGTTTGGACTAGTTCATTAAAACCCATCTTTTCAGTTCTAAATGTTTCAAATTTTCATTCTAAGTCTAATTAACAGAGTTAGACCAAAGGAAATCATTATTCTATCTACTATGTTGACACAGTCTCACTGTGAAAGAACTTCAGGATGCCTAACTTGAGATCTCAGATCTTATTTGATGACATTCATTCTCTGAAGACTATGTAAAGTATCATATTTGGTTTTTCAACTAAAGGCAGGAAGATAAAACTTTTATCTGAACACTTTATAATGTACAAATATATTCTTCAATCAAAAGATTTATGTACTTAGGACAAGCCTGAACCAGCTGATTTGCAAGCTGTTCAGGAGATTTAGACACTTTGAGGATATGCATTAAATTTGGTCACAGCATGTATCTTCCTCCTGCAAACTGTGTTCCATTGATGCATCATATTTAATCGATTTTAAAATAAATGTTCTCTTTGGAAGTTCCTAGCTGGCAAGAAATTAAGCAAAATTAATTACAGGCATACTTCACTTTGTTTTGATCCCCTTTATTATGTTCCACTAATATTGTGGGCTTTATTTTCTTTTTTCCCTGCTTTGAGCAAGTCAGTTGGTACCATTTTTCTGCTCACTTTGTATCTCTGTACATATTTCAGTAAAAATCTCAACACTTTAAACTTTTTCATTATTATTTTACCTGTAATGGTGATCTGTGATCAGTGAGAAATCTTTTTTTAAAATTTTATTTATTTATTCTACTTAGGTATACATGATAGCAGAATGCATATCAACTCATTGTACACAGATGGAGCACAACTTTTCATTTCTCTGGTTGTATGTGATGTAGAACCACAACATATATGCAGTTATACATGAGGCGAGGGCTATGATGTCCATCTTATTCCATCATCTTTACTGTCCCCATGTCCCTTCCCTGCTCCCTCCCCTTTGACCAAAATTCCTCCATTCTTCTGGTGTCTCCTCCCCCATTATGGATCAGCATCCACTTATCAGAGAGAACATTCAACTTTTGGTTTTTTGGGATTGGCTTACTTCACTTAGCATGATATTCTCCAACTCCATCCATTTACCTACAAATGCCATAATTTTATTCACTCTTATTGTTGCGTAATAGTCCATTGTGTATATATACCACAGTTTCTTTATCCATTCATCTATTGAAGGACATCTAGGTAGGTTCCACAGTTTAGCTATTGTGAATTGAGCTGCTATAAACATTGAAGTGGCTGTAGCTCTGTAGTATGCTGTTTTTAAGTCTTTTGGGTATAGACCAAGGAGTGGGATAGCTGGGTCAAATGGTGATTCCATTCCAAGTTTTCTAAGGAAGCTCCATACTGCTTTCCAGATTGATTGTACCAATTTGCAGTCCCACCAGCAATGTATGAGTGGGCCTTTTCCCCTACAACATCACCAACAGTTATTGTTATTTGTATTCTTGATAATTGCCATTCCAACTTGCATCAGATGAAATCTTAGAGTAGTTTTGATTTGCATTTCTCTAATTGCTAGAGATGTTGAACATTTTTTCATGTGTGTGTTGTATATCTTCTTCTGAGAAGTGTCTGTTCAGCTCCTTGGCCCATTTATTGATTGGGTTGTTTGTTTTTTTGATGTTAAGTTTTTTGAGTTCTGTATATATCCTGGAAAATAGTGCTCTATCAGATATGC
>CM053406.1:43131364-43157835 GCA_028644305.1 Xerus rutilus
TTTGGCTATTCTGGGTCTCTTATCCTTCCAAGTGAATTTTATGATTGCATTTTCCATTTGTATAAGGAATAACATTGGGATTTTAATTGTAATTGCACTGAATCTACATAGCGCTTTGGGTAGTATGGCAATTTTGACCATATTGATTCTGCCTATCCAAGAGCATGGGAGATCTTTCCATCTTCTAAGGTCTTCTTCAATTTTTTTCTTTAGTGTCTTGTAGTTTGCATTGTAGAGTTCTTTCACCTCTTTTGTTAAATCAATTTCTAAGTATTTTACTTATTTTATTTTATTGAGGCTATTGTGAATGGGATAGTTTTCCTAATTTCTCTTTCAGAGGGTTTATCACTGATGTATAGAAATGCAATTGATTTATGGGTGTTGATTATGTATCCTGCTACTTTGCTGAATTCATTTATTTATTCTAGAAGTTTTCTGGTAGAATTTTTAGGATCCTCTAAATATAGAATCATGTCATCTGCAAATAATGATAGTTTGAGTTCTTCTTTTGCTATTCATATCCCTTTAATTTCTTCCATCTGTATAAATGCTCTAGCTAGTGTTTCAAGGACTATTTTAAATAGCAGTGGTGAAAGAGGGCATCCCTGTCTTGTTCCCATTTTTAGAGGGAATGCTTCCAATTTTTCTCCATTTAGGATGATGTTGGCCTTGGGTTTAGCATAGACAGCTTTTACAAAATTGAGGTATATTCCTACTATCCCTAGTTTTCTAATGTTTTGAACATAAAAGGGTGCTGTATCTTGTCAAATGCTTTCTCTGCATCAATTGATAAAATCATATGACTCTTATCTTTACGTCTATTAATGTAATGGATTATGTTAATTGATTTCTGTATGTTGAACCAGCCTTGCATTCCTGGAATGAACCTCACTTGATCATGGTGCACTATTTTTTTGATGTTTTTGTATACGATTTGTCAAAATTTTATTGAGAATTTTTGAATCTATGTTCATCAGGGATATTGGTCTAAAATTTTCTTTCTTTGATGTGTATCTGTCTGGTGTTGGTATCGGGGTGATACTCGCCTCATAGAATGAGTTTGGAAGGGTTCCCTCCTTTTCTATTTCATGAAATAGTTTGAGAGTATTAGTATTAATTCTTCTTTGTAGGTCTTGTAGAAGTTAGCTGAGAATCCATCTGGTCCTGGACTTTTCTTGGTTGGCAGGCTCTTGATGGCATCTTCTATTTCCTTGCTTGAAATTGATCTGTTTAAGTTGTGTAGGACCTCCTGGTTCAGTTTGGTAGGTTATAGGCGTCTAGAAATTTGTCAATGTCTTCAGGGTTTTTTATTTTCCTGGAGTACAGATTTTTAAAATAGTTTCTAATTATCCTCTGTATTTCAGTAGTATCTGTTGTTTTAGTAATTTGGATTTTCTCTCTCCTTCTTTTAATTAGACTGACTAAGGGTTTGTCAATTTTGTTTATTTGTTCAAAGAACCAGCTTTTTGTTTTGTCAATTTTTTGAATTGCTTCTTTTGTTTCAATTTCATTGATTTCAGCCATGATTTTAATTATTTCCTGTCTTCTACTTCCTTTGGTCTTGATTTGTTCCTCTTTTCCTAGGGCTTTGAGATGTAGAGTCAAGTCATTTATTTGTTGACTTTTACTTCTTTTAATAAATGAGCTTAATGCAATGAAATCTTAGCACTGACTTCATGGTGTCCCAGAGATTTTGATATATTTTATTAGAGTTTTTATTTACCTCTAAGTAATTTTTTATCTCTTCCTTGATGTCTTCTGTTATCCACACACCATTGAATAGCATATTATTTAGTTTCCAGGTGATGGAGTAGTTTCTGTTTTTTAATCTGTCATTGATTTGTAATTTTATTCCATTGTGGTCAGATAGGAAGCAGGGTAGAATCTTTATTTTTTTGTATTTGCTAAGACTGGCTTTGTGACATACATATGATCTGTTTTGGAGAAGGATCCATGTGCTGCTGAGAAAAAGGTGTATTCACTCGTTGATACATGGAATACTTTATATATATCTGTTAAGTCTAAGTTATTGATTGTTTTATTGAGTTCTATGGTTTCTTTCTTTAGTTTTTGTTTGAAAGATCTATGCAGTGGTGAGAGAGCTGTGTTAAAGTCTCCAAGTATTATTGTGTTGTGGTCTATTTGATTCTTGTATTTGAGAAGGATTTGTTTGATATATGTAGGTGCCCCATTGTTTGGGGCATAGATATTTATGATTGTTATGTCTTGTTGATGTATGATTACCTTAAGAAGTATAAAAGGTTCTTCTTTATCCCTTTTCACCAACTTTGGTTTAAAATCTATCCTATCTGATATGAGTATGGAAACTCCTGCTTGTTTTCATGGTCCATGTGAGTGATATGTTTTTTTCTCACCCTTTCACTTTCAGTCTGTGGATATATTTTCCTGTGAGATGAGTCTCTTGAAGGCAGCATATTGTTGGGTCTTTTTTTTTTTTTATCCAGTCTGCCAGTCTATGTCTTTTAATTGATGTATATAAGCCATTCAAATTCAGGGTTATTATTGAAATATGATTAGTAATCCCAGTCATTTTGAGTTTTTTTTTTTTTTTTGGTTTTTACCTTGACTTGGTTTCTCCTTTGGTTGGCCCCAACTTTTTTTTAATGTAGTTCCTCTGTTTGTATATTTTCATTGTTGTCATTTTCTCCTCATTGAATATTTTGCTAAGAATGCTGTGTAGTGCAGGCTTTCTTGCTGTAAATTCTTTTTACTTTTGTTTATCATGGAAGATTTTTATTTCATCATCAAATTTGATGCTCAGTTTTGCTGGATATAAGATTCTTTGTTGGCATCCATTGTCTTTCAGAGCTTGGTATATGTTGCTCCATGATCTCCTGGCTTTTAGTTTCTGGGTTGAAAAATCCTCTGATAGCTGAATTGGTCTCCCCTTATATGTGATCTGATTCCTCTCTCTTGAAGCCCTTAAAATTCTATCCTTATTGTGTATGCTGGGCATTTTCATTATAATGTGCCTTGGTGTAGATCTATTGTAGTTTTCTACATTTGGTGTCTTATAAGCCTCTTGTATTTGATTTTACCATTCATTTTTCATGTTTGGGAAATTTTCTGATATTATTTCATTGAAGAGATTGTGCATTCCTTTGGTTTGAAATTCTGTGCCTTCTTCTATCTGGATAAATCTTATATTTCTTCTTTTGATGTTATCCCATAATTCTTGAATGTTCTGTTCATGATTTCTTACCATCTTCACTGAATAGTTAACTTTATTTTCAAGATTCTATATTTTGTCTTCATTATCCAAGGTTCTGTCTTCCAAGTGATCCAGTCTACTGGTGATGCTTTCTATCAGGTTTTTTATTTGGTTTATTGTTTCCTTAATTTCAAGAACTTCTGATTTTTTTCCCATAATCTCTAGCTCTTTCTTAATCTTTTGCTGCCTGTATTTGCTCTCTTATCTCTTTGTTAGAGTAATCAATGGTTGCCTTTATTTGCTCTCCTATTCTTTGTTGGATTGATCAATTTTTGCCTGTATTTGCTCTCTTAAGTCATTCTTTAATTTGCAGATCATTTTAATTACATACATTTTGAATTCTTTCTCTGATATTACATGAACTGTGATTACAATGGTTTCTATTTTTGTAGTATGTAGGTTTATTTGGGGCACTTTCTTCCCTTGTTTCTTCATGTTGATTATCTGTCTTCTTTTCTTGCAATGCCAATCTGAGGTATTGTAGTTTCTATCCTATAATCTTGTAGTGACACTACAGATGACTTGGATAGCATCTTAGAATTCACTTCTAGTCGCCAGCAAGTGTCTCCAGATGGACACTACTGCCACTAAAGTTGATGGCAGCGGTAGTGGAAGTACCTCAATAAAGCAGTGGGAGTGGCCTTGGCTGGGCTCCCTAGGTGTTCCCTGAAGGTAGTCTTGGGCCCTCTCCTGTGTTCCAGCTGGTGTGCAGGAACTCTGGTCCCGGAACTGGGGCCAGTCGTCAGCCTAACAGGCCAAGTCTCCCATAGGGGTCTCTGTAGGTGGTCTTTACCCTGGGTCTAGGTTCCCCTGTGGCTGGCAGCTAGCAGTCTCAGGTTTGCCCTTGGTTGGGCTCCCATGGTGTTCCCTGAAGGCAGTCTTGGGCCCTCTCTTATGCTCCCGTCAGTTGGCAGGAACTCTGGCGCAGCTCAATGAGTAACCTTTGATGTTACTATTATAATTGTTTTGGGGAGCCATGATCTATGCCCTTCTAAGACTGAAAATGTAACTGATAAATGTGACTATGCCGATTGGTTACCCAAGTAGCCTTTCCAATGTCTCTTTCCCTTTCCTCAGGCCTCCCTATTCTCTGAGACTCAACAAGATTGACATTGATTTTTTTATAACCTTAGGATAACCTCCAAGTGTTCAAGTGAACAGAGAGTCACTTGTCTCTCACTTTAAATCAAAATGTAGAAATGATGAACTTGAATGAGGAAAGCATGTGGAAACATGAGATCATTTGAAAGCTGGGCCTCATACAGCAGTTAGCCAAATTATGAATACAAAGAGAAAGTTCTTGAAGGAAATTCAAAGTGCTATTCTAGTGTATACATGAATGATAAGAAAACTAAACAGCCTTGTTACTGCTAAGGTGAAAGTTTTCCCCGTCTGGACAGAAGGTCAAACCAGGCTCCACATTTTCTTGAGCTAAAGCCAAACCCAGAGCAAGGTCCTAATTCTCTTTGACTGTATGAAGCCTGAGAGATGTAAGGAACCTGGAGAAGAAGTTTGAAGCTAATGGAGGTTGGTTTGTGGGGTTAAGGAAAGAAACTGCCTCTATAACATCAAAGTGAAAAGTGAAGTAGGGGGTGCTGATGCAGAAACTGCAGCAAGTTTTCTGGAAGATCTAGCTAAAATGACTGATGAGGGTGGTGTTATGGTTTGGATATGACATGTCCCTAGTAAAGTCATGAGATATACAATAAGGAATGTTCAGAGATGAAATCATTAGATTATGTAGTTGTAACCTAGTCAGTGAATCAATTAATTTGATAAATTAAAAATCTGAAAGGACTGCTGAAATGAATAGTAACTGTATCCAGGTAGGTCACAGCTGAAGGAAGTAGGTCACATGCCCTTGAGGATTACATATCTTGTGCCTAACTCCTCCCTCTGCTTCCTAGCTTTCATAATCTGAGCAGTTTTCCTCTGTCACACCCCTCCCCCATGATGTTCTGCCTTAGCTCAGACCCAGAGCAATGGATTGAGACCTCTGAAATCATGAACCAAAATAAACTTTTCCTTCTATAAGTTGTTCTTATCTGGTATTTTGGTCATAGGCATGAAAAGCTGACTTAAACAGGTAGCTACTACACTAAACATCAGATTTTCAAGTTAGATGAAACAACCTTATGATGGAAAAAGATGCCATCTAGAGCTTTCCTAGATAGCAAGAAGTCCATGACTGGACTTAAGGCCTCAAAAAATATATTGGCTCTCTTTTCAGTGGCTATCAAAGATGGTGACTTTAAGTTGAAGCCAATGCTCACTTACCATTCCAAAAGTTCCATGGACTTTTCAAATTATACTAAGTCTACACTGCTTGTGCTCTATAAATAGAACAAAGCTTGGATGGTGGTATATCTATTGACAGCACAATTTATTGCATACTTTCAAGTTCACTGTTGAGAGCTATCACTCAGAAAACAAATCACTTTTGAAATATTGTTGCTTATTGACAATGCACTTGGTCATCCAAGAGCTCTGATGAAGCTGTTTAATGAGATTAATGTTTCTTTCATATCTGCTAATACAATATCCATTCAGCAGCATGTGGAATAAGGAATAATTTGAATTTTAAAGTCTTATTTTTAAAGAAATATATTGCATAAGGCTATAACTGCTACAGATAATGATTCCTTTGGTAGGTCTGGGAAAAGTAAATTGAAAACCTTCTGGAAAGGATTCACTATTCCACATGTCATTGAGAACATTCATGTTTTATGGAAAGATGTAAAAATACCAATTCGGGAAATGATTCCAGTCCTCATGTATGACTTTAAGGGATTCAAGACTTCAGTGGAGGAAATAAACACAGATATGGTAGAAACAGGAAGAGAACTAGAATTAGTATTAGAATCTGAAGATGGTGCTGAATTGCTGCAATCTCATGATAAAGCTTTAAAAGATGAATAGTTGCTTCTTATGGATGAGCAAAGAAAGTGGTTTCCTAAAATGGAATCTACTCCTGGTGAAGATGCTGTGAACACTAATGAAATGACAACCAAGGGTTTAGAATATAAACTTAATTCATAAAGCAGTGGCAGGGTTTGAGATCAACTCCAATTTTGAAAGAAGTTCCACTGTGAGTAAAATGCTATCAAATAAGGTCACATGCTATAATGAACTCTTTTGTGAAAGAATCATTTGATGTGGCAAACTTCATTGTTGTCTTAATTTAACAAGTTGCCACAGCTGCCCTGAGTAGCCAGCAGCCATCAACCTTAAGGCAAAACCTTTCATCAGCAAAAATATAATGACTTGCTAAAGACTTAGGTGGTAATTGGCACGTTTCATCAATAAATTATTTTAAATTAAGTTATATGCATTATTTTTTTAGAAATAATGCTGTTGTCCACTTAATAGACTACAAAACAGTATAAATGTAAGTTTTAGATGTACAGGAAAACCAAAAAATTTGTACTACATGCTGTGCTGTGATATTCAGTCTTTTGTGATGGTTTGGATTTAAATTCACAATATCTCTGAGGTATTTCTACAAGGTATTTCTACATTGAAATAACTTTCAGAGAAATTTTAAAATGTTTTTTATTTGTCATATAAGTTGTTATTGTCTTCTTAAAAAATCAAAATGTTCTTGAACATTTTGAGTATTAAGAATTGAGTATTCTTTAGCTTGGTATAAATAGGAAAGCTTGCATTATATCATATTTCTTTAATGAGGTATATATTACATTTACTTTAATAGACAATTTCAAAGACAGAGTTGCAAATATCTTAATAGTCTGCTACTGATTACAACTAATGCTTTCCAAATGTTTGGAAACTCTTATGCATTGCAACCATTGATACATACCTAAAAAGAAATTTGGGGCTTTACATAAGGAATAAACTTTCTTAAAATTTAAAAGTGATATTGCAGGACTGGGAATTAAACTTAGTGGTAAAGCACTCACTAGCATGCTCAGGACTGTGGGTTCCATCTCCAGCATGGCTAAAAAAAGAAAAGAAAAAGAAAAAGAAAAAGTTATACAGCATGTTTAACCTTCACTAACTGCTATGTAAAAAATGTATCTAAATAAACTCCTACTATTAACTAGAAATTTAGTCTTTATCTTTCACATGGTTGAAAAAAAAGATTTCTGGGAAAAGTTTATTAATAAGGTAACTGTGTACCAGTCAGAATTTCAAATGAAGCAATGCATACTATATGCATGTGAAAGAACTATATATTAAATTTTATACAGTGTGCACACAATGAATCTCTTGTATCGAGCTCTTATCCAGTATGCAAGCAAGGAATTGGTTGTGTTACTCTAAGAAGATTGGCATGATGTCTATATGTGGTACAAATGGTCCATATGTTTTCAATGATATGTCAGAAAATTAGTCACATCATAGGATTAAATCATGTACACAGTAATTTGTAGAAAATGCTCATTTCAAATAGTTTCATCAGCCCTTTGCCATATTCTATAATATCTGAAGACTGCAGAGGATATCCATGTAGATCTTTCACAACATAGATACTTCCGGGGACATCCGTTAATAGTTCACCAGTCAGTCTTGACTTTACAACTGAATTTATAGTGTCATATATCCTTTGAAGTTGTGAAAAAAGGAAGGATCTAATTAAATACATAATGCAGTAATTTCAAAACAGAAAAATGTAATATTTTAGAAGAACCTTTTCTGTGAATTCATATAAATCTACCTAAGGGTCTTTTGATGATGAAAATATAAATCTTTACTCTTTTTCTTGGTACTACAGTATGAGAATATGTAAAGATTCATATTTAATAAAATTTTATTAATTAAGTTTATTGTCAAAAAAGCTCAGGACTTTTCTCAGGTTATTTAAGTATAGGTTGAAGCTCAGTAGAGTTTGGAAAGGTTAGACTCATGTATAGCCTTCTTGCTTCTGTTTCTCTAGAGGTTTAACAAGAAGCATTTGAATCATGCTTAAGTCTATCTATGAGAACCACAGTTATAATTTTAATTATATTATTTAGGCATGTTACATACAACCAATAAAATTTGAGCAACAAGTTGAAAAAAAATTTTATGAAAATTAAATTCAAAGCTTGGAAAACATTAATAGTATTAAGATACAGAAATAAATGTTTAAATTCGCTTAGGCAACTGTAGAACATAAAAGGTAATACCATAAAAGTCCTAAAGAAGTCTGCATCTAGAAGGCTTCACAAGTATCTTTAATTGCTTCTTCATCCTTAGTTGTCTGTAATCACAGATGGTGCTTTGGCAGTGTGATTCATACACAGTGACTATGGGCATTCTAATTATTGTACTCACACCTGAAGGACTTGCTCACACATCAAAAGATCATGAATGAATGTACATTTTTATATTTAAGGGTATATAGCTATCATATGTCACCTTTAAAGTGTTTTTTTAAATTAACCTACTAATTACCACTCCTAATAATTTTAGAATTTTAGCATATGGATTATTTTAAATACCAGCCAAATTATAGACAATGGAAATAGAGTGGGGAGCAAAATTCTTGTGACTTTGAAAATCACCTTCTGTAAGGGAGAAAATGAGAAAGTTGTGGAAAGTCAGACAATAGACAGAAAACCTATCAATCAAATGCAGCTTCAATTTCATGTAAGATAAAGCTAAGTAAGTTAGTAAGTTTGTAAGTCTATGAGGAGACCACAAGCATATGAAATAACAGGGAATGATAGATATTACTTAGACTGTGCTGGTCAAGAAGAATATCTTTGAGGAAGAAAAATTTGAATAGAAATTTATTAGTTAAAAAAAAAAGAAAAAAAGTCATGAGAATATCTAAGGCAGAAGAACTCCTGTCAGTAAAAAGTTACATATGCCTAAGGAATAGCTTAAAGGCCAGTATGACTAAAATTTATGAATGAGGAGAATGGAGAAGTGAAACTCAAGAGAGATAGGTAGGGTTTAGTGCTCATAGGGTGGTTTTGATGAAAAGTATTTGGATAATGCTTTTGATTTTAGTTTAAATACAATGAAAAACAACTGGAGACTTTTAAGCAAGTATATAATAAAATATAATTTGTATTTTAAGTTGGTCAGTCTGGCCTAGGCATGGAAAGACAAGAATAAAAGAACACAAAACACAGCAGAATCTCAAAGATTACAATATGGTACCAATGGGTAATCTGTGACTTAATTTGTAATCTCTGTTTTTACAAAGTAGCCAAAATATTTGCTGATGGATTGTGTAAGTAGAGTAGAAGAAAGGAGAACCGAAAATCTTCTAAGCTATGGGCTTGGCATCACTAACTGCAGTTGGGAAGACTGAGGGAAGGGTAGGTTTGGGGTACTGGGTATATGCCAATCAATAAATCAGTTTTGAATAGCATCAAATTTGAGAAGCCAATACTATTTTTAGGTACAGATATCAACTAGACAATCAAACATATAACTGAAGTTCTCAACCCATCTCTGGAAGGGTCACAGCTGAAGATGGGAATTCAACAATCATCAGCTAATACATGTGTTTAAAGCCATAAGTCTGGATGAGCCCATATAGAGACAGGGCAGACCAGAAAAGAGAACTGAGTCAGGAGCCATGCTTTCCTTAAGAGGATGGGTCAGGAAGGAAACTAAAACACAGTAGCCAAGAAAGTAGGAGAATTAAGCAATCACATTGAAATAGAAAGTTAAAGGTAACCTGTTTGAGAAAGTGGTTACCAGGAATCAATAGTTTAAATGGTGAGAAAATATAAAGGTTATTGGGACAAGATAAGGTGATATGAGCTCTTCTAGTGAGTAGTGGGAACAAAGTCTGGTTGCAGCTCCTTAGAAGTAAAGACAGATGAAGAAGTGGTACCCCAAAATATGGGTGTGTCATTTAGGGAGTGTTGCTATGAAATGAATAAAACAATGTCTGGCAATTATAGAGTAAGACAAAGTCAACAGAAGTGTAAACAATATCAAATATTAAGGCCTGACTGTACTAATGGAGTAATACAGATGAGAGGGAGAACTTGAGGGTACAGAAGAGGAGGGAGAAAATATCAGAAATAAAATCCTTGAACAAACTACAGGGATTGTATACAAACGTAGCTTAGAGGTTGACATTGGGTGAATAAACTCACACATTTTAATGTCAGGGGCGGAAATGAATTCAGATCCAAATAAGTGGATTGATAGGGAAGTCCATTCTTATTTGACAACTTCATGCTCAGAGCACTTACTCTGAAGCAGAGTGCCTTGGTTTTTGGGAAATCATTTGATCACCCCACCTTGACTTCATTTCCTCTCTTTTGAAATGTAGAACTACTTTATAAGGTTGTGTGAGGATGTACTAAATTAATAGATCTAATACAATTAGGCAGTGTATTATAACATACCTTGAATAATTTAAAACCTAGAACTACCTTGTAAGGTTGTTGCAAGAAATTCTTGAGTTAGTAGATCTAATACACTTATATTCATGTCTTCCAATTCTCTGTTGAGGCAAGCTAGCGACTGAGAATGAGGAAACTTTCTTTAGTTTACAAACTGATAAGTTGCAGAACTGGGATTCACATTAAAGTCTCTTTTCAGAGCTAAAATCTTTTTTCTTAGGGCATTTTTCTTTACATTTGTGTTGATAAAAATAATGCATGAATAATGCATGAAGCATCACCAAGAAAGATACATAAGTAGCAAATAAACACATGAAAGGATGTTCAATATCTTTGGCAAAAGAGAAATGCACATTAAAATTACATTGTAGTTTTAATTCAAATTTGAAACTAAAAGCAGACATATCATAAAACCTAGAAATTATACTTTTCTGCATTTATTCCAGAGAGATGAAGGCCTTCATTTCCATGCAGCAACATATACATGAATGTTTATAACAACTTTATTTATACTAGCCATAACCTAGAAATTATCCAAATGTCTTTCAATGAGTAAATGGTTAAACAAACTGATATATTCATGGACTATTATTCATTAATTAAAAAAGAACAGACTATTAATACACAGAACAATTTGGATGAACCTCAAAGAACTATGCTCAATAAAAATTTCAGTCTCAAAATGATACACATTGCATGTTTCATTATATTATATTTGAGAAATAATATAGAAGTTCAGAACATCTGAGTTTGCCAGAGGCCAGGGAGGAAAAGAGGGTGTGTGTGGCTATAAAGGAAATCTTGTGAAGAATATAACAATTCAATATCTTGTTGTAATAATAGTTACATAAGTCTACATGATAAAATTGCAGAGAACTGTGCACACAAAAGTGTGCATGTATGATCTATGAATAACCTCTATGATTTATACTAATATCATATCTTGGTTTTGATATCATAACATATGTGTATAAGATGTTAAATTTGGGGGTAACTGGGGAGAGGAAGCGCAGAATTTTCCTGTACTTTCCTTTGCAGCTTCCTATGGCTTTTTACATTCAAAATAAGTTTCTTGAAATTCACAAAGCAAAATAAAAAATGCAACAACCTAAATACACAACTCAATAATTTTTCATACATGCACATACCCATATAGCCACCATCTAGATCAAGAAATAGAGAAATTCCAGCCCCCTTTATGGTTTTGGTGTTCCTCCTTCCCCATCAATACACACTCACTCAGACTTCATCAATGTGGTAATAGAAATCCACATTGATTTCTATTACCATTGATAAGCTTTTCCTTGATCTTGGAATTGTTCACAAATGAAATCATATGATCTATACTCTTCTGTGTCTGGCTTTCATTCATATAGGTACATGTAGTTATTGTTCTTTTTCTTTGTTCTGTGGAATACCATTGTATAAAAACCACATATTTTTTATTTTGCTATTGATGGACATTCGAGTTGCTTTCCAGTCTTTGGCCATTATGAATAATGGCTATGTTTGATTGCTCTGGCATGCACACACACACACACACACACACACTCATTTGTGAGAATGTGCCTAGTTCCTAGAAGTAGAGTTGCTTTAGTAGGTCCAGCCAAACAACTTTGAGTCAATTACACATACACCTGCAAAGTAGGAGAGATCCAATTGCTCTACATAGTAACTAGCATGTGGAATCTATAATCTTAAGCTCTGTGCTACATGCAGGAGTAAGGAAAAGATATGAAATAAACAAAGTAGAGAGTAGAGAAAGGACTTTATTTAAAAAGTACAGAATTATTGACAAAAGTAAATGTACATTGGAAATTTCATGTCCTAATTTTAAAGGAAAATGAATGGTCTTGTTGTGTAATTTTCTTTAGCAAGTCATCTGCTTGGGTGCTGATACAGATTGTTGGGTTTAATTATGATGCTTTGGAGAAAGAAAATAGAACAGATTTAGAGTGCTTTGAAGCATTCAACACCTTGCAGCTACAAAGGCTGTAGATGGTGCCAGTGGGAGAGATGATGTGTGCTTGAAAAGTGCTGATCTTTATACTTGGGGCATTTTATGTTGCTTTTTAAGAATCTCAATATTTCCTTTGCATCTTTTCAGCTTTTTAAATGCATCTTTTGGAGAGTTTGAGAATTTATGGTGTTTGGAAGAAACTACTTTAACACATCATGGAAGATAAAACTGAGGTAATATGTGGTTGGTTGCCCATTAGTATCTTTCATTTTGCTTTTATGTTGCCTGTGCTTTTTATCAGCAAATGCCACTGTTTGATATTCTCTATAGAACTTCACATAGTTTAAAATTTGCATATTCTATATTACATCCATTATCTGCTCTTTCAAAGCTTTTAGAAACATAAAAAGAGAAAGTGTTATTATGACACATTTCCAATTTGAGTTCCCTACATATTTGTTAAATCTATTCTGCCACTGGAAAATCTCCTATAAAGGTCCCTCCAGAGATTCTATTTCCTTTTCAGATTTCAACCAATAAGGAGATTTAACCCAAGGAATGAGTTTGAGGAAAACAAGATGGGCCTAATTGTTCTTTAAAAAAAAAAAAAAAAACTAATGATGAAGGTATCTCATACTTGTTTTTTGTTTTATAAGAAAACTAATTTTTATAATCTCAACTAATTTTTTTGTTTCTATTATCATCTTGGTTTTATCATTTAAAAAAATGAATCTGTTAAGAGGTTATCTGTGCATGCACATAGTTGTTTATGTCTGTTGAAAGCAAAAAGTTTTATGATTCTGTTGTTTGGTGTGATTAATGGTGTAATTTTAATCTCAATATATGTATAATTCCTGCCCAAGAACTTTGACTAGGATGACTTGACTTTATTAAATTCTTCTTCAATTATATCCATGAAAGCAATTTTAAAAATTCCTACTACACTATAAGTTGAATTTTGCCTAAAACATAAAAATAAAAAGGATATTTTTTAAAAGTTTAGCAAAAACTTTTTGTATTTCATGATAACTTAAAATGTAAAAATGATTCCTAATGCTAGTATGGGTCTATCCATTGTGGGTGGAATATTAGAACTTTTTTTGTGATCTCTTATAAAACACTCCATGTTTCAGTCTACACATACTACATGACTTTGAAGGTAGTTGGAATGAACTTGTGTGTGACAGATAGCCCAATAACATGTCAGTTTTATTTACACAATTTAAATACTGTGTTGATGTTAATATGTTGATTTATAATCTTAATGGAGAATAGTTAAATAATAATCATTAAAAAGTATAATACTATAATAAGTTTCAAAATTCCAAATGTATGGAAAGCCAAGTTTTTACTCTCTCCTAATTTAAACACAGATCCTTGCCTATTAATTTCTTATTAATTTAGGAGAATGTATCTTTTTTTTTGTGGTACCAGGCATTGAATTCAGGGCCACTTAATCACTGAGCCACATCCCCAGCCCTTCTTTATATTTTATATTTTTTATATTTTGGAAACAGGGTTTAACTGAGTTGCTTAGGGCCTCGATAAGCTGCTGAGGCTGGCTTTGAAATTGTGATCCTCCTTCCTCAGCCTCCTGGGCCACTGGGATTACAGGTGTATGCCACTGTGCCTGGCAGAAAAATGTATTTTGAAGTCCAAAAATTGTTGTTTTCCAAATGCTGTAGTTCCCTTTCCATAAAACTGCCCAGTTTAGTAATCTTAAAATTTTGTTTAGGGAATAGATTTAAACAGCAAGATTGAGACTTCTTAGCATTTGTATCATTTGCAGTACAATTGGCAGTAAAAAATGGAAACCTACTCTGACTTTACTTAAGCAAAATCACAAATTATTAGAAAGCTATGGAGGATCATAGAATCAATGTGATGCTGAGAACGAGGCTTGGCAATGGGATAGCTTCTAAGGGCCAAATGCCAGAATAACAGTAGCTACCTTTAAGCAGAAACAATCAGTCTAGGTTTTAAACTTGGTTTCTACTGAAGCCTTGGAAGAATTCTTGTAGTTCCTCATTCTTTGGGATATTCATTAGAAAGACAAGGACCTGGCTTAGGGCATCTGATGAGCCCATGTAAAATCAAATACATAGGCACAGCTTTCTAGAGCAGAGCTTGCCTGGGAAGAACATACCTTCAACAAGGGGATATAGGGTCAGATAGAAAGGAAGGCTGAAAGTTCATCAACTAAAAGATATCAAACTTACAAATGATGAGTTCTCCATTAACAAATTAAATATGCACATACATGTGTATGAGCATATATATTACATATATTTTTCTGTGCATAAATTAAATCTATGTAGATGCATGCATTTTTCATGTATTAAAGCAAAATGAAATATGAGCTTGAAGAATTCCTGAGCAGATAAAGCCAGTTAGATTTCGTAAGTGATTTCAACCTTGCTTGATTTGCAATCAGAAGCAAAATTTGAGCAAATTCTTATAAAGCCCTTGTTTCTTATAAAAACAGAACTTAAATTCAACAATCAGCAGCAGCCAACAAAGATGATTATGTAACTAGGGATTTTCCAATAAAATAAACCAAATAAAGCAACTGTGGCACTGCCCATTTAAAGAGCTGTGTTTGCTTAAACTTAAAGGAATTTTATTGTGCCTTAGTTTATCTTTTTAGATATGTACATCTATATTTTACACATTTCAGAAGAAATAAAAGTCCTTGAGAAAAACAAATTTGAAAAATGTTTCTTAAAATTCCTTTTTTTTTTTTGTTTTTGGTACCAGGGATTGAACTCAGGGATACTCAATCACTGAGCCACATCCCCAGCCCTTGTGTTTTTTGTAGAGACAGGGTCTCATTGAGTTGCTTAGTGCCTTGCTTTTGCTGAGGCTGGCTTTGAACTTGCGATTCTCCTGTCTCAGCCTCCCTAAATGCTGGGATTACAGACGTGAGCCACCGCGTCCGGCTTTTAAAATTCTTTACAGTTCTTATTTAATCATAATATATACATTGTTGATTCTTTCCCAACCTGTCCCTCCTCACTTGAATTCTCCATCTAGAGAAAAAAACTATTCCTTCTGTTTTCCTTAACTTCTGTGCAGTGAGTCAGTGTGTTCACTGTGGAAATCAAATGCTGACATGCATTTTTCAATGATACTTTCATAAAAAAAAACAAAACTATATATCCATTATTTATCTTCTCAGAGTAAGGAAAATTAGAGTTGCTTATTTTAATATGGAATGGGTAAGATAATGCTGTCACAGGTGCTATGTGATCTATCCCACATACGTGACCCTGATGTCCCAAGAAGTCTCCATGATATGCTTCCTTCATCTCTCTGTCAGGGTTCTGGGGCATGAAGGCCCTCTGCCGATAGAGCTCATCTCTCCCAGCTATGCCTGGATCTCTGCCTCCTTTCATCCACCTGGCTAGAAAGAGAATGTAGGGCTGAGAGCAACTATGGCCCCAGGGGTCCTGGTGAATTAGATTCTAGTATCACTGGGTTTTCAAATGATACGGTTAAAAGTTCTGATTAAAAAGTGGCAGTTTCTCATAATAATGCTGAATCTCAGAAGGAGAATAAACATCTCTAGTTTACTATAAAAATGATAAGATGTGAATTAAATTATAATTAGAGACGAGGCAAAGCAGAATCCATTGTTATTTCAGGTAGCAACCAGGTGACAAGAAGATAGATACAGAGATAAATAATCACAAAATGTTTGGAGATAATCATATTCCAAATTTGCAAAGTATTTAAAGGAAAGCAATTTTACTGTTTCCTGTTCCTTCTTTTTAATTAAAAATGCATAATTTAGAGAGCTCATATTTATAATTTTGTAATCATTTCTAAAGTTCTATTATTAACAAAGTAAAGAGCAATAGAAATGAATTGCATTTGGATCACAAGATTAAATAGCTAAGAAACTAATTTTTACTTAAGTTTGTTTCTGTCTGCAAAAGTAGGGATATTCTTCAATTCAATCTCTCCATGACACTGACCCACATTTTTAAATAACAACCTAAATAATCTACAGAATCATGGATATTTTCATTTTGGTTGTTCTTGATATTTACATAACATATTAAAATATACCAGAATAAAATTTGGCCCATTTCTCATGGGAAAGAATTCCCATTCTAAAATGCCAACACATCTAAAACTCTCTTGGCACGTTTATTTGCAATACAACAATACAGTGTTTTCTACTGTGTAGAGATGCATCAAAGAAAACTCATTTGTGAGCAAGGTTGGCTCAAATCTGTTGCAGATGTGGTCAGGGTGATATTAAAACAAAGTAGAAAATACATATGTCCACTGTGATGTAGGTATATGTTATAGCTGTAATGGAAGCTTGCCTTTCTTTTCTTTTGGAAACCCTGTGTCTTCACAAGAGTAGATTGTAAGAGAGAACACCTGCTTTTCATTTGAGGGTTGACAGGTCATCAAACATTAGTGGTTCTTTCTTAGTTCTTTAGCATTATTTTTTCTGTTCCAATTTTATTTTCCTACTATCCTTTTCACTGTAAATTAATTTTTCAGCTAAATGTTCCAGGTAGGTTTTGTTTAAAAGTCATCTCATCTCTTACCTTTTTGTGCTCATCTTTTTCTCTGTTGTTCAGTTATTCTACTGTCATTTTTAGTTCCTCAGCTTTGGTGAGTCATGCACCACACACCACTCCCCTGCAGAGACACCACCAAATACAAAGTCAGTTTGTAACTTCTGCTCATAACTACCAAGAAGAAAAATACAATTTTAAACAAGACTCATTATTTATAAGTAGAAGTTTGAGAGGAAAAGTATCCCTTGTTTTTATATTTGCAGGCTCTCTTGGTTTTGACTCCAGCCTAGGAGTAGCAGATGACTGTATCCAACAGAGAAGCAGATTTTGTATCCTTTAAACTGAAGGGGAATAACAGGAAATAGTTCTAACCAGGTACGGAAGGACTGATTTCTGTCCATCGTGGCAATTTCATGGAAAAAAATCACATTGTTGAAAAATAGTTTTGCAAATCAAATCATTTTATCCTTACTATTGCATTTCGCCTCTCTCTGTTAATTTCCAAAAACATGAACATGGTTAGGTCAGGGCCAGGAAGAATTCACTTTCTCTCAATATATCAAAGTACAATTTTTTTCTTTTTAATTTTTTAAAATTACTAAACAGTTTTTCCCATCTATTTTACCCTCTGCCTTCACATCATAGGATCCCAGAGAGGTTAAGTTACCTCAGGAACTTTTTGAAAACTGACAAATAAGCAAACACATGGAAATAAAGTTAACCACAGAAGTGGGTGTTTGTTCAGACCTGATTAAAGAAATAGAAATTTGATTCAAGGACTCTCAACTCTTCCAATTTGAGATTGCCTCCAGCAATACAGATTTGACCTATTTCTCTGTTTTTAATTAATGTTTTTAGCTCAGTGATCTGGGACAGCAACCACTTCAGAGCATAGACAAGCTGTGCAGGGATTGCAGGTTGAGAGGTCTGGCTTCCAGGCTCAGACCAGTGGGGCTTCTGTAGCCTCTGCCATTTCTGCCTCAGGGCTGAGGGAAAGGACACTGTAATCATCCTGCAGACTCTGGTCAAGGTAAGCTGCTCTTTATCAAACATTCTTGGAAAATAAATCAATAATAGGACTCCTACAAGGGATTTTTCTCAGCTTTTGATGGGAATAACCAGTAAAGTAGAGATGAAAATATCTAACATAGAGAAAACTCTTCATGTGTGTTCAGGAGTGCATTTAGGTAAAAAGAAGGCCAGGAAAAATCTAACTCAACCTCCTTACTGAGAAGAGTCACCAAAAGTCTGTACAGACACAAGGCGCATGGTATTGGGATTAGCTATGTCATTATTGGTGCATAATCTATTCCATGGGTATGAATTGATCATTACTAAACTAGTAATTTCTACACTTCTCTTTTTTCATGAATAACTAATTACAAATCATACATTTGGCATGATGACATAATCATAGCTCTGTATATGACTGAAACAAATTTTCACAAAATAATATTCTTAACACTCACACACTGTTATTATATATTCCATTCTATTAAAAATAAATGGTGGTCAAAGCCAATCTTATTACATGACCCGTCCACTAGTAAGTAGTGATCTACAATCCTGTGCTCAATACCAGTGTATTTGACACTGAGCATATCAATATTAATTATAAGTGATTCTAATTCTTAAGAAATTCAGAGTCAAGGAAAGAAAAATGACAAGAGCACAGGATTGCAAAAGAGAATGTTTTGTGATAAAATCTTTTATCCACACAGAAACAGAGGGAGTAATAGGATGCTGTTAAAATTGTTTAGGTAACTACTTGAGAGGGATAGTAAGTAGATGGAAGAAGGCTTTTTGAAGGACCATCTGAGCTGAGTGTTGAATGAAGAATAACAGGTGAGTCGTGAGGTGGATGGGACACGGGGTTTCATTGCGAACAGCTTGTGCATAAACGGTGACAGTATAGGTTTGAAATTGCCAGAAGCTTGATACGTAAGAAGGGGTTACTGGGAGACACACAGCTGGTTCCAGTGAGATCACAAGGGGCCTTAGAAGTGAAAGAGGGAAGCAGGAGTGAAAGAATAATTGCAAAGTGAGAACTCAACCTACCATTTGGGGATACAAAATGTAGGCAGGGAGCCCATGAGTTAAGATGTACAAGTGAACTCAGGAAGCCAGAAAAGGCAAAAGAGCAGGCTTCAGAAGGAGCACGGTCAGCCCACACTGATTTCAGCCCTGTAAGACCCACATCAGACTTCTGGCCTATAAAACTGTAAGACATACATTTGTGCTGTTTTAAGCCATTAAATTTGTGATAATTTGTTGCAGCAATAGAAAACTAGTAGAGTCAGCAAACTTATTTTGTCAGGGCAGAATACAGGGAAGGTGGAATAGTGAGTCCAGTTCATCATGGCACATTCTGTCTCAGGATGGTCTAGTTGCAGTCCTTAATGAGCGCAACACTTTCTTTACGGCCTATGGGAACTGATGAACTCAAACTAATTCATTAAAAAAATTTCACAACTTTTACAAAGTACTTCTTCATTAAAATCGAATCTTTTCCTATACTTTCTATATACCTTGAAAGTGAGCAATCCTCTCCTAAATGTTCTTTTTCCTTCTAGCTCTGCCTTGCCCAGCCTATCTTATATCTTTAGACCTTCTAATGAGTGTCACGCTACTCCTTAGAATCCAGTGACTTCTTACTTCCCACATGATAAATTCAAAATTTTGCATCTAGTCTTTGACACTAACTCAAATCCACCTCTTTAGCTGCATCATGTCTTGTGTCCCGACACCAAGGTGTTGGAGGATCAGTTGTGCATCATGCTGTTTCTCTGTACTTTCGATCATCCTGCCCTCTTTTCCTGGAGTCCCCTTCTCGCCTGTTTACCTGGCTAGGCCCTGCTGTTTTCCCCTGCATTCTTCAAAACAGTGGCACTGCTCTGCACAATCCATTGTTTGTACCTCCTAAAGACTTTGGAAAGATCATGCACTACTTTGCACATCTTCAAGTTGGCATCTTAAAACTTTTCATTGTATGATAAAGTAGTTATAAAACATCAAATATTTTCAAATATTAACATAATTTTCAAATATTAATATTATAAAGCAGGAGTCAGCAAACTACTTACCTACTGCACATGACCCAAATCAGGCTTATCAACTATTTTTATAAATTAAGATTTTGTTTTGGAAGATAGCAATATACATTCATTTAGATGTCTTGTGTTAAATAAGCAGAGTTTAGAAGAACTACAGAGGCCATATGGCCCACAAAGTCTAAAATAATTTTTATTAAGTCCAACAGAAAACATCTGTGAAATCTTTCTTTTAGAATAAAACTCTTGCTCCACTTTTTTTTTTTTTTTTTGGTATGAGGATTGAACTCAGGGGCACTCGACCACTGAGCCATATCCCCAGCCCTATTTTATTTTATGTAGAGACAGGGTCTCACTGAGTTGCTTAGCACCTCACCATTGCTGAGGCTGGCTTTGAACTCATGATTCTCCTGTCTCAGCCTACCAAAGTGCTGGGATTACAGGCATGCACCACGGCGCCTGGCTCTTACTCCACTTTTTAAAGTGTATCCAATGTAATCTGTACCTCATAATTGTTCAAACATGCCATTATTTATTTTTGAAATTCCTAAACAAGCTCTTTCATAGTCAGAAATCATATGTGGTTCTTTTTCTCTTTGAATTAATAGCTCCATTTAATTTTACCACTGTATTAGCAAATGTTCTCCAGAGAAACAGAACCAATACAAGACGTGTATAAAGAGATTTAATAAAGAGATTTTATAAAGAGATTTGTTATAAGAAATTGACTAATGAAGGATGGTAAGTCTAAGATCTGCAAAGCTGGTGTCATGCTAGCTTGAAGCCAAAGGTCAGCAGGCTGCAGTAGAACCCAGAGGAGCATAGTTCCAGTTTGAAGGCTATCAGGTAGATTTCTCTTTTACTTGGGGAGAGTCAGTCTTTTGTTCTATTTAGGACCTCAGTTGATTGGATAAGATCCACCCACATTAAATACAACAATCTACTCTGCACAGATTTAAACGTTAATGTTCTCCAAAAGCATCTTCACAGCAACACTCCAAAACTTGTTTGAAAATATATTAGGGTGAACCATGACCCAGTCAAATTGACACATAAAATTAACCACCACACTACCTAATATTATTCTAATGCATTTTATGCTTGACATCTTTTATAGATGACCTTGTCATTCTCTGCAGTTAAAAAAATGTTTATACTAAAATCTTAAATTAAATGTTTTTTTTCTACCATTGTGCTTGATGTGTTAAAATTTCACCTGAAGATGATTATCCCTATAAATCTAATCAAAACAAATTTTGCTAGATTATTAAACATAAAATGTAAAACTTTATTAAGAATTCCTGTTTTAATAACATGGATAGCTGCTCTGTTTGGAATCTTGTTTTTTAATATAGCAATGCCATTTGACTCTTTGTCATATACCCCCAAATCACATAATAATCTATCATTTTAAAAAAGAAAAATCATCTTTTGGTTGAAGGCTTGATTAGGTCCTCTAGTTCTTCAAACAAAAATAATGGGAAGCCAGCCCAGAGTTGTGACCTGGATTCACTTAGATTGTCATAAGTATGTGTGTCTTTCCTACTGTTTGTGAGTCACTAAAAAGCAGGAACAAGGTCATATCTATACTTGATTCCATAATAGTTGGAATAATATTTATCCTTATAATAGTTGTCACATAATAGGTACAAGTTAGTAAAAAATAAATCAATTAATGTATTACAGTTTGCTTTATGAGTCATTTTTTATTATCTCTGAAGATAGATAAAACATCTATCATAATAAATGAATAAATTAGATAACTGCCTATATGTAATGAGAAAAATAAAAGATTTTTTGAAGTTTAATATATGCATTCACTTTTTGCACCCTATCAGAATGGGCTAAACAAACTTGAAATCCACAAGACAGCAGTCAGAAGGGAAACATGATGTGCAGGCTGGAGTCTCAGGGGCATGAGCCAAAGTTTGTTGGCCCTAGAAATCACCAAGTCAGGAAGGAAGACCCAGGAGAGGGGGGAAGTCTTTGCATACCCAGCTGCTATTTAGAGTCTATCAACTCAGGCAAAATCTAAACCATGATACCCTTCTAGTACTTTGATAAAAGGCAGAAAATTCCATGTATGTTTGAAACCAGTAAATTCAATTAACTCTGCTTCCTTGTTTTGGGATCAAATAATACCATCTAGTTGAATAATGAATAGCTTTTCTCTTCCCTTCTGTCTTAGCCTGAGTCACCCAGGAAATGAAGCCTGAAATAAAGGTTTGCCATCCTGGCTTTAGAAGTAGGAACTGGGAAAGGCTATAGAAGCAGGGAAGAGAGATACAATCATTACCAAGCTGGCCACTAACTGGTATCAAGTACCAATAGATAGCTTAATCTCTTGGGAATATATTTTGAGAGGGGATATGTACAAACAAATCTCTGGACAGCAAGAGGGATTACCTGACAGCCCTCTTTCCATATCGGTTCTCCTTAAGAGCATCATTCTCCACTTCCACGTGCCTAATATGTGCTGAGCCTCCAGGGTTCTACTGTTCCTCGCATCTCAGCATCTACAGAAAAGCTCCCAGACAGGAGACAACAGTTTGAGCAATGGCATGAAGGCGATGAGAATCAGGAGCCAGGAAAACCTCAGAGACAGCAAACCCTGAGAGCCTCTGAAGGACCAGGTAGACAGGAAATCCTTGGTAATCTTTTTTTGTTATCTTCCTCCCAGATACTTGTCTAATTGTAGAAACTCTCTAAACCCCAGGAATTGATAAGCTGCTTTGTATTCATAGTGGAAATAATATGCAAAGATTGGGAGTGACAGTACACAGAAATATCCAGACATAGGAAGGAACTCAGGAGGGTAAAGTGGTCCTCTGAGACTCTGAGGCTGCCCAAGGTTGATTTTCTTCTTTCTACCTCCCTGCTCCTAAAAGTGGTTTTGGGCAGAAATGGGGCTCCACTTCTGTTCTTAAAGAAGAGCCTCAGCTAAGCATGAGAACTTTTTTATAATGCAAAAGAATGTCCATTCAGAACTAATATATACATTAATTGCAGAGTTGAGTAAAATAAAAGCTAAATCATCAACTCTTTTTTATCTGTACTCCACAGATCATATTCCTTGAACACATGTCCCAGGGCCTCTATGAATGACCAACATGGTTTTCCCACTATTGAAGACAATATCCATATGGAAAGCATGATAATTCCAAAAAAGGCATTGTTCTGTCCATAACTTGGAGGAAATATAATAGCCAGATTTTCTCCTGGCATTTAACTAGGAAAGATGCAGAAGTCAAGTCCATTTTCCCCTAAAACACTGTATTTTTTAAAGATTCTGTTGTCTGCTGTGTAAGTACCATCCAAAAGGAAATTGCAACTAAAAGAAAGCCATGAAAATTCTTTAAATCAAAAGTCAAATAAATTATTCTTGTATTGCTAGACTTGCAATACCAAAGTACCATAGGCTATGGCTTAAACAATAGAAATTTCTCAAACTTCTAGTCTGAGATGCTGATTTCTTCTGAGACTTCTCTCCTTGGCTTCAAGATGACTATGTTCTCCCTCATCTTCACATGGTCTTGCCTCTGCTTGTGCCGTTGTTCCAAGGACAACAGTCATACTGGTTCAGGAACCCTAGAAATGACCTTCTATAAAGCCCCTCCCTTCAAATATACTCCAAGGTAATGTTCATTAAGATTCAACATGAATTTGGAGGGATGAGGGGGAGCCAATTCAGTCCACACCAGTCCCTGATGAATAAAACAACAGAATTTTACCTTAAATATCTCTTTGGTTTTGTTTTCAGATTAAAGTCTCTCCTCTTCTGAGATCATGGAATTACCTTACTCTAGGTCTAATTCTTAATGGTTTCAGACTGCCAAGGGAACACTTAGCTAGCTTTCTGGGCCCTTGCTCTTTGCCAACACTGCCCATTGTTAATGTAGCAAATCTGTTCTTGTTATATGGAAAGACTTTCCATGTCTGTATTTATAGAAACAATGAGCATGAAGAAATCTGCTGACCTTGCTGCAGAGCTCACTGTATTTGAAGTTTTGTTATTTTTGTGTGTTCCTCTCATGTACCAGTTTGTCAGTTCCAACAGGGCAGGAACCTGTCCAGGTCAGCTAGGACTTAGAACCAAGCACAAGTCTGGGAATTTGTGTAGGGGTCCCCTAATAAATGAAGAATGAACATCAGTTAGAAATCGTACTTAGTTTTTGTTGAATTTTAACTGATGAAAGATAGATTTCTCTTTAGTTGATATCAATCTCCTATAGACTTTTTGATGTAAAGGAATTGACTACTAATTCAATTTTTTTTTTACATCTTTAGTAGAGAATACTCTTAACATCCAGAGAGGAGAAAAATGGGATAAAAGCAAGAAGCTTGAGCTTTTTGAGCTTTCTGTCCTTTAATGATCAAAGCAGCTGATACTTTAAACCTATTTCCACACTCAGTGCTTGTTAGTATACGTCAATGCTTTATAGGAGAAAGAATCTTCTTCAATTTAGAAATACTTTTCCTGTGCAGGAAACTTCCCCTCCCACTTCCCAGAGAACTGAGTTGTGTACAAACACACCCAAGTCTTGTCTTACTATTTGCTAACTCTTCTTGCAACCATCTGCATTTTTACTTCAGGATCAGCTAGGAAATCAAACAATTTGGCTGATGTTGAAAAGGTTTGTCTGTTAGTTTTCAGTTTTCTACTACAGATGGTTAGTTCCTGTGAAACATCTTCCCCATTTAACCAAACACACCTGCTGGGAATGACAGAAAGGCACAGTGAGCTGCTTTCTTTGGGACCTTCAGCACCAGTCTCCTCTTCCTTCCAGTGTGAGTTATTTGTATTCATGGACAAAAAGAGAAAATAATTACACTTAGACCCCATCCTGTCAGATTACCTGTAACTATTCTCTGGGCTGGAAAAGACTGATGAATGAAACTATCAGTCTTAATTCACCAGAAATTATTACACAAAACTCAACAAAATGAGAACAAATGCTATTTAATAACATACATTGGTTTTTTTAAGGAATATTTCATGGAGAAGGATTAGAAAGATAATTATCATTATACCAAAAGCATATGAACACAAAATGTACAATACAAGTTAAAACAACACTTAATTCCACTCAGATAATTTTCAACTATATCCTCCAAAGTCTCTATATCCTCTCTAAAGTCTCTATAGCCTCCAATAATTTTTATTTTCAAAGTACGAGTAAAAAGTTATTGACATATTTTAAATCATAAACAACATCCTATTCTCTAAGAAGGACAAAGAAATAAATGCAAGTATATATTTTGAGACAGAGTTAAATATTTTTATAGTTTTCTTGGTAAATAAGATCCAGAAGTTCGAAGTTATTTACAAAAGTCATCCAAAATAAAACTAGTCTATGAAGGCTTTGGAATAAAATCAGCAACACTAGATAAATAAGTATTGATCAAAAAATAAGAAATTATATACAGCCATATGTCACTGACACAGAAAATATTGGAATTACTGCTTGGGAAATTATAAACTTATTTCATAAATAATTTTTAATAATCACAAGAAACCTATCATTGATAATATTATTCCACATTTGCACTTGAAAAAAATTGAGGCTCTGTATTAGTCCATTTTCCATTGCTATAATATAATACCTAAAGCTGTGTTACATATAAAGAAAAGAGGTTATAGCTCATGGTTTTGGAGACTTAAATTCCAAGTCTGGGCAGCCCCATTTATTCAGCCTCTGGAACAGGCCTCGTGGTGGATGACATTATAGTGGGGATGCATTTGAGAGGGTGAAAGCACATCAAGAGACAGAAAGGCAGTTGGTTTTTATAACAACAGCCTCCTGGGAACCTACTAGAGTCCCGCAAATGCTGTCTAATTCTTTCTGAGTGCAGATCCCCAGGGACCTTAACCATCTCCCACTAGATCCATCTAGGAACAAGAAGCCAACACATGAACCTTTAGAATACAAGAAACATCCAAACCACAGCAAGCTCCAAAAGCAAAACTCAATGATTCCATCTCACACAACTAGACATAGAAGAATTGAACTTAAACCCAATCTTCTGAATTTAGTGTATGATAGATCATTTGCATGAACAGGGTATAAAATATTTGTCTTAATGTTTAAATTTGGATCACATGATAACAGGACAACTTTGAATGTCCCATAGATACTTTGTCTTTACCGACTGGCAACCTTAACTTGTCTAATTGTCTATTCATTTGCCCCATTCATTGCTTTCTAAAATCACAGAGCTGAAAGAGACTCAAGTCTCCTATTGTTTATGAGAACATAGAGAAATAAACATATTTTTGTTCTAGGTTACCCAAGTAATTACTGGAAATTGTTAAATACAACTTAGCATTTCTAATAACCCATTCAGTGGTCTTCTCATTACATCTCTAATTGGTCA
>CM053406.1:43158335-43242729 GCA_028644305.1 Xerus rutilus
CTATTCATTTGCCCCATTCATTGCTTTCTAAAATCACAGAGCTGAAAGAGACTCAAGTCTCCTATTGTTTATGAGAACATAGAGAAATAAACATATTTTTGTTCTAGGTTACCCAAGTAATTACTGGAAATTGTTAAATACAACTTAGCATTTCTAATAACCCATTCAGTGGTCTTCTCATTACATCTCTAATTGGTCACATAATCATTCAAAAGTATCTACTGAAAATCCACTCACAGAAGTGACACAAAGCTTATATCATTTTTTGACTTGTACTTTATAATTCGGTTGGATAAAAATAAAAATGTTAAATTCTTACTAAAATATCATCAACTATGAGTTCATGGATAAACTTCAGAGCAAAGATAGATCAATGCAGGCTCTGGTAGTCTGGAGGAGGGAGACTGGATCTTAGTTAAACCCCAGGAGGGAGACTGGATCTTAGTTAAACCCCAGGAGGGAGACTGGATCTTAGTTAAACCCCAGGAGGGAGACTGGATCTTAGTTAAACCCCAGGAAGGGTAGGATTTTGGTGGGGATGGGCAAAAGAGAATATTTTAGAAAAGGATCACAGAATGACTTTAACCTGTATGGCATAAACTTTCTACTGATGCTCCATTAAATCAAGACTAATTGTTCAATTTATTGTTTCTATAAAATGCAGGCTTTGCTGATGGCCTGTGGGTGGAATATGGAGCTGAGCAAGGCCAGGTAGACCAGAAGCTGAAGAGCACATGAAGGGTGTGAGAGCGTGGCTCAGTGCTGAGCTAACACCAGCACAAGTTGTTTTCCTTCTCATACTTGTCAGAACTTTCCTTTGTGATGATAGGAGAGAGAGAATAGCCAGGGAAAATAAATGTTTCCACACAAACAGTGGTGGTGCACAAGACAGCTGAGTGCAAGAAGAAAAGATCTTGCCAAAGATGCAAAAAGGCAAGTGTTTAGTAGCAACTAGTACTGACTCATGTGGCAGTTTCTACCAGAATTTCACTAATAATTTCTAATTGTTAAGACTAGGTTCAAGGACTGAGGTTGTGGCTCAGTGGTAGAGCACTCGCCTAGCATGTATGAGGCACTGGGTTCGATTCTCAGCACCACATATAAATTAATTAATAATTAAATAAAAGTCCATTGACAACTAAAAAAATATTTTAAAAAAGACTAAGTTCAAAAACAAAAATGTTGCTGGTCTACCAAGAATACCCATGGGGACTCAGGAGTGGGTAAAAAGGTTAGTCTGGCTGAAGCCAGTGACCTGAATGGATGTGGAAATGGTGGAACAGGAACCACTCAACTTCTTTGCAATACCATCATCATGATAAGAGATAATAATAAGGAATATTGGAAAGAAAGGAAGTATAGGTACATGGGAGACAAATTTCTAAAAGTGCTGGAAGGTTAGATTTTGAGTGAGAAACAATGGGATCCTGGTAAGTAAGATTCCATTAAAATATAACAATGAAGTTGGTAGATTCAAGTAGATCTTTCCTGTAATTATTTTATTGAAACTGGAACTTTTATCAAAGATAATGACTTATCTTGCATTGGCATGCGATACTATTTAAGTTTCCTGATCTCTGACTTCCAGCTTGCTAATTTTGAAAGGGGAAGAGATAGGAAAATATGAAAAAGAGGATGGAAAGTATGGTTATTCATCCCCCTCCCCTGTTTTTTGCATGTAACATTATTCCTGCCTTGAAGATGGACCAACAAGCTTCAAATGGAGAAACAGCGGGGATGAAGGCAGGGCAGTGCGATGTTTTCTGGAGTCTCAGCTACAGGTGATCAGATTGCTTCAAAATATAATTTTAATGCAGAAGAAAACATTTAAGGTTTGATTTATTGCAACACTTTTCAGATTATTCTTGACTCTGCTTGAACTTATATAGGATAAAATATATCAAGCAATTACCTCAGCTGCCTAAGCCCATTCCAACCTACAAATAGACATGCCTGGTACAATAAAATTTCCTGACCTACTTCTGCTCCTGTTAGTGGGGTTATAAACAAGAAAAAAGAAATACTTCCAAGTCCAGTATTTTTCGCAAGCTATAGAAAACCAGGTAAATTTCAATCTAGACAAATAACTACTATACTTTCCATTTTTAACTTCTGACTCTTCCAATTCCGTTGACTATCAGGTTGTCTGTGATAAAGTAAAGTTGCTAGGCAACAAGGGTCATCCACACTACTCAGGGGCACAAGAAGCTGCTGCTGTGAAAAGCATTTACAAAAACCTGTATTTGTCTATAAATATCTTGTACCTATCACTGTCTACATGCAAAGTAATAATAATAATAGTAGTAATAATAATAACAAATGATAGCAAAACCTATTAATAATACTTAATGAATGAATATTGGATTCTGTTGCAAAATATTAAAAGGAGTCCAAAGACTTCTTAGAATACAAAGGTTTTCAGGCCACCAACAAGATTAATCAATATAAATTCATAATCTAATTTCAGAAGGTCAGAAAATTTGCCCCTCTATATTAGAAATCTCGCATAAAATAAAATGTTCAGATTTGACCAACTTATAAATATTTATGTGATGGGATTTCTCTGTTTGCCTACCTCAGGAAATGTATGCCAGGACAACTCAGAGTTGCAATTCTAGGTATTATCAGCTAGTGTTTATCATTTTCTGTCAATGTTTTCTCATCACTCTGCAGCATTGGATTTTTTCTTGCTGTTTTAAATATGACTGTTGTCTTGTACCATCTGCAAATATTTGTTATTGTATTAAGAGATCAAACATATTATATCATTGCTTCCTTTTTTATATCACCACTTCTCACTTTGTGACTCCTACCAATTTTTGCCAATATAAATTATCTCTGTTGTTTGGATATATTCATGTTAAAGGATTTTTGAATAACTTGTAAAAATTAAATTCAACATCCTCTATTTAGTTAATTAAAGTACATTTTGTTTTAAGGTTTGCTTTTTGCTTTATGAATATAATATCTAGTTTAGCTAATTTATAGCCTTCAGTTCAGGGCACATTATCGTCACTGTTCTGTTTTGCCTAAAGCCATTAATTTTTCTACTTCTCCTAGCTCCATGACTGATAGGAACTTAGTTTAATGTTTAATATATGGCTTCAGTATGCACATATTCTTGAAATACTTATGGTTGTGTGTAGCATACTATTTTTTGTAGAAAAATGACTTTATGTTATATATTTTTTCCACCCAACATCATGTGTTTAGGACCTACTGGTAATGAGAGTTAAACCACATACGTTTACACACAATGACGTTATCATCTTTAGTGCTTCTGATTGCTACCTACTCTACTGTGATTTATTTTCACTATATAAACTTGACTATCATCCAGAAAATACTCTAGTGAACACCCATATACATGTTTCTTCATGAACCTGTGAGAGACAGTTTCTGGGACATACTAAGAAAAGAGATTGCTGGATCAAAGGAAGTAAGCTATTATTTTTCAGAAAAGCTATACTTCTTGACACTCTCACTAGAAATTTATATAAGTTTTTATTCCCCTTTATGTTTTTCAAAACTTAATATTTAACATTCACAAATTGATGTTAATTTCTATGGAGAAAAGTAGGAGACTATAAGCATTTCTCTGATCACCTGAGCAGCCAATCCTACTAATCCTCCATGAAAGCCATTTACATCCTATTTTGTGATTTGTCTGTACATGTCCATGGGTCATTTTTCTGTTTTGTTGGCCTCAGTTTTCTTGCTGCTTTATGATAATTTTTTGTTAATTATAGACATTATTCTTTTCTCAGATTTAGGTGTCACTAATAACTTCTTCCAGTGAGTCCCCCTTTAAGAACTCTATGATATTCTTCATTGAATAGAAATTGTTCATTTTGATATAGTCAAATTGTATAAATTTGCCTATGTTATTTTCCTTTTTGCTTTGTGCTATTGCATTTTATTAAAGAACTTCTACCCCCAAATCACAATAATATTCTATATTTTTCTATCTACTTTATAGTTTTATCTTTCCCACTTAGAGCTTTTTAATTATTGTGAAAGTTAATCTTCTATGCTGATGGAAAGAACAGGTCAACTTTATTTTTTTCATACATAAAAACCAATATTATCATCAATTTGATCAATTAAAAAATACACTTCTCCAATTATCTATGTTGTGACTACAATAAAATAACAATATTTTACCTGAATATAAATCTGTTTCTGCGCTATTGTTTTCCCTTGGTTCTCTTTCTTGTACTAGTACCATACATTTACATGTAGGAAATGTGCATTAAAAATTAATAAGATGACACCTCTTATTTGCTCCTATTTTTCATAAATTTCCTGAAGGTTTCAAACAAGTTTCTTGGTCACTGTTGCTCAGGTTAGCTTTGAACAATTCTCCTGTCTCAGCCTCCCAATGTGCTGGGATTACAGGCATGCACCACTGCGCCTGGCTTAACCTTTAATTTAGTGTGTTGCCAAACTCAGGTTCAAAGCTAACCTGAGCAACAGTGAGGTACTAAGCAACTCAGTGAGACTCCGTCTCTAAATAAAACACAAAATAGGGCTGGGGATGTGGCTCAGTGGTCAAGTATCCCTGAGTTCAATCCCTGGTACCAAAATAAATAAATAAATTAATTAATTAAAGGTTAATAAAAAAAAAGTTTCTTGGTCACATTTTTTCATTCAATATAAAATGTGCTATATTTAAGCAATGTTGAAAAACAAATACATAATAAAATATTACCTGATTGCCACTGCAGTGTTAAGCTTATACTTGGTCTTTGGTCATACTTGAGAAGTAAATATTGCTGCCAGTATTCTAATGTTTCATTCAGAAATTAGGTCTTGTGTCTTGAAAGTCAGCTTTAATAGACTTTATAACTATCCAACATTGCTCAAAACTTTTTGTGAAATAGTTTATAAATTTATGTTATGGTTTGGATATGAGGGGTCCCCCAAAAGTTGGCTTGTGAGACAATGCAAGAAGGTTTTCAGGAGAAATGATTGGGTCACAGCCTTGAACCAATCAGTGAAATAATTCCTGATGGGATTAATGGAGTGGTAACTGGAGGCAGGTGGGATGTGCTGAAGGAAGTGATTCATTGGGAGCATGGCTATGGGGTATATATTTTGTATCTGGCAAGTGGAGTCTCTCTCTCTCTGCTTTCTGAAAATCATGTGAGCTGTTTCCCTCTGCCACACAATTGGATACAATTGATGAATTAACACATCATTGTCATTCCAAGTCTGTAGTTTACATTAGAGTTCACTCCTATTGTGTATTCATAATTTTATCATATAGTTTCATTGCCCTAAATATCCTATGCTGTTTCTTCATCTCTCTCCTCTCAACCACTAGAAACTTTTATTTTACTTTCTCCATGTTTTTATCTTTTCCAAAATATTGGAATCATATAGCAAATAGGCTTTTCAGGTTGTTGGTTTTGTTTCTTCACTGGTGATATCTAAGTTTTGAATTTGTCCTTTCTTGGCTTGACAGCTCAATTATTTGTCACAGTGAATAATATGTCATTATCTGGATGTATCACAATTTATTCATTCATTACAGAGAGGCCTCTTGGCAATTATGAATAAAGTTGTCATAAATATCCACATGCAAGTTTTTATGTGGATATAAGTTTTGAACTCCTCTGGGTAAACACTAAGGAAAGCAATTACTGAATTTTTTAAATTTCTTTTTTAAAGTTATTTGCTGTTTTCAATTATATATGACAGTAGAATGTATTCTGACATATTATATGTACATGGAGTATAACATAATTTTTTTGGTTGTACATGATGTGGAGTTACTCTGGTTGTGTATTCATATATGAACATAGGAAAGTTATGTTCAATTCATTGTACTTTCTTTCCTATTCTCATCCTCTCTCCATTCTCTTCATTCCTCTTTGTCTAATCCAATGAATTTCTATTCTTCTCCACAACACACATTTTGTATGTTAGCATCCATATATCAGAGAGAATATCTTGGCCTTTGGTTTTTTGGGATTGGCTTATGTTACTTAGCATGATAGTCTCTGGTTCTATACCATAAATTTCATACTTCTTTATGGCTGAGTAACCTTCCGTTGTGTATATACATCACATTTTCTTTATTCATTTATCATGTGAAGGGCACTTAGGTTGGTTCCATAGCTTAGCTATTGTGAATTGAACTGCTATAAATATTGATGTGGTTGCATCACTGTAGTATGCTGTTTTTAAGTCCTTTGGGTATAAACCAAGGAGTGGAATAACTGGGTCAAAAGGTGGTTCCATTCCTTCTTTTTGAGGAATCTCCATACTGCTTTCTAAAGTGGTTGCACCGATTTGCAGTTCCACCAGCAATGTGTGAGGGTTGCTTTTACGCCACATCTTCACCAACATTTATTGTTACTTGCATTGTTGATAATTTCCATTGACTGGAATGAAATGAAATTTCAGTGTAATCTTAATTTGCATTTCTCTAATTGCTAGAGATACTGAACATTTTTTCATATATTTGTTGATCAATTGTATTCCTTCTTCTCCAAGGTGACTGTTCATTTCCTTTGCCAATTTATTGATTGGGTTAGTTGTTTTTTTGAAATTAAGTTTTTTGAGTTCTTTATATATCATGGAGATTAAGACTGTAACTAAGGTGCAAGTGGCAAAGATTTTCTGCTATTCTGTAGGCTGTCTGTCTGTGTTCTTGATTGATTCCCTTGCTGTGAAGAAGCATTCTAGTTTGATACTAACCCATTTATTGAATCTTGATTTTATTTCTTGTGTTTTAGGAGTCTTGTTGAGGAATTCAGTTCCTAAGCTGACATGATGGAGATTTGGGCTTACTTTTTCTTCTAGTAAGCACAGGGTCTCTTGTCTAATGCCTAGGTCCTTGATCCACTTTAAGATGAGTTTTGTGCAGGTCTTCTTAAATTTCTTTCTTTAGTATCCTGTAGCTTTTTTTGTCGAGGTCTTTTACTCTTTTTGTTGGATTCATGCCCAAATATTTTATTTTATTTTTGAGGCTATTGTGAATGGGATAGTATTCTCAATTTTCTCTTTCAGTGGATTCATCATTGATGTATAGGAATGCAATTGATTTAAGGGTGTGAATTTTATATCCTGCTACTTTGCTGAGTCCATTTCTGAGTTATAGAATTTTTCTGATCGACTTTTTTGAGTGTTATAAATATAGAATCATGTTGCCAGCAAATAAGGATAGTTTTAGTTCTTCTTTTCCTATTCATGTCCCTTCAAATTTTTCTTTTGACTAATTGCTCTGGCTAGAGTTTCTAAGACAATGTTGAATAGAAATGGTGAAAGAAGGCATCCTTGTTTGTTCCATTTTTTAGAAGGAATGCTTTCATTTTTCCTTCATTTAGGATGATGTTGGCCTTAGGTTTAGCATAGATAGCTTTTACAACATTAAGGTATGTCCCTACTATCCTAGTTTTTTAGTGTTTTGAGCATGAATGGATGCTGAACTTTGCCAAATGCCTTTCTGCATATATTAGATGATCATGTGATTCTTGTTTTCTGTCTATTCATGTGATGAATTACGTTTATTGATTTCTGCATGTTGAACCAACCTTGTGTCCCTGGGATGAACCACACTTGATCATGGTGTGCTATATTTTTAATATGTTTTACATTCGATTTGCAAGTATTTTATTAAGAATTTTTACATCTATGTTCATCATTAGGTATACTGGTCTTAAGTTTCCTTTCCTTGATGTGCCTTTGTCTGGTCTTGATATCAGGGTGATACTAGCTTCATAGGATGAGTTTTAGTAATTTCAGCTTTGTCTTTGTTAGCTTGAATAAGGGTTTATCAATTTTAATTATTTTTTCAAAGAACCAACTTTTTGTTTTATTGATCTTTTGGATTATTTTTTATTGCTTTGTTTCAATTTCACTTGATTGCAGCTCTGATTTTAATTATTTCCTGTCTTTTACTGCTTTTGGTGTTGATTTGTTCTTTGTCTAGGGTTTAAAGTTATAATGTTAGGTTATTTATTTGCTGGCTTTCTATTCTTTTAATGAATGAGCTCAATACAATGAATTGTCCTCTTAGAATTGCCTTCCTAGTGTCACAGAGAGTTTGATATGTTGTATTGTTAATCTCCTTTACTTCTAAGAATTTTTTTAAAATTTAATTTCTGATTTCTTCTGCTATCCAGTGGTCATTCGATAGCATATTATTTGGTCTCCAGGTGTTAGAATAGCTTCTATTTTTGTATCATTATTTCTAATTTTATTCCATTATGACCTCATAGAATGAAAGATATTATCTCTCTTTTTTTTTTTTTTTTGTATTTGCTAAGAGTTGCTTTGTGGCCTAAGATATGGTCTATTTAGAGATGGATACATGTGCTGCTGTGAAGAAAGTTTATTCAGTCATTGAGGTTGAAATAGTCTATATATATATATCTGTTAAGCATAAATTAATAATTGTATTTTTAGTTCTATATCTTCTTTAGTATTTGTTTGGAGGATCTATCCAGTGCAGAAAGAGGTGTGTTAAAGTCAACCAGAATTATTGTGTTGTGGTCTATTTGATTCTTGAAACTGAGAAAGGTTTGTTTGATGTATATAGATGCTCCACTGTTTGGGGCAAAAATATTTATGATTGTCATTTCTAGTTGGTGTGTGATTCCCTTAAGCAGTATGAAATGTTCTTCTTTGTCCTTTCTTAACTTTTGCTTGAAGTCCACTTCATCTGATATGAAAATGGAAACCTCTGCTTGTTTAAAAAATCTGTGTGAATATTATATTTTTCCCCATCATTTTACCTTCAGTCTGTGTATATCTTTGCTTATGAGGTGAGTCTCTTGAAGATAGCACATTGTTGGGTCTTGTTTTTTAATCCAATCTGCCAGTCTGTCTTTTCATTGATTAGTTTAGGCCATTTACATTCAGTGTTATTATTGAGAAATGATTTTCATTCCCTAGCATTTTGATTTATTTCTTGTTTTAACTTTAAATTAGTTTCTCCTTTGATTGACTACTCTTCTAGTGCAGTTCTTCCTTTTGCTGGTTTTCACTCTTATTTTACATTTCTTCTTCATGAAATATGTTATTGATATATTTTGTAGTGCAATCTTTCTTGTGAATTCCTTTTTTTTTTTTTTTTTGGTACTGGGGATTCAACTCAGGGGTACTGGACCACTGAGCCACATCCCAAGCTGTATTTTGTGTTTTATTTAGAGAAGTAGAGACAAGATCTCACTGAGTTGCTTAGTACCTCGCTGTTGCTGAGACTGGCTTTGAACTTGCTATTCTCCTGACTCAGCCTCCCAAAGTGCTAAGAATATAGGCGTGCACCACCGCACCCGGTGTGAATTCTTTTAACTTTTGTTCAGCATAAAAAGTTTTTATTTCATCATGAATTTTGGAAAGTTTCAAAGATTTCTGCTTGATTTTTTTCGTAATCTCTTTATTGAAGTGATTTTCACCTCCTGAAATTTATCTCTGATTTCACTCCTTACATCATCCTTATTTTGCGAATCAGTTTTACTATGTACATTCTGAACTCCTTCTCTGACATTTCTTCTACTGTGTTGTGAATGGATTCTACTATTGGAGCATCTTGGTTCTTTTGAGCTGTTTTTTTGTTTGTTTTTTGGTACCAGGGATTGAACTCAGGGGTTTTCTATCATGGAGCCACATCCTCAGTCCTATTTTGTGTTTAGTTAGAGGCAGGGTCTCACTGAGTTGTCTAGCGCCTCGTCTTTGCTGAGGCTGGCTTTGAACTTGTGATCCTCCTGTCTCAGCCTCCCAAAGTGCTGGGATTACAGGTGTGTGCCACTGCGCCCTGCATTCAGGGAGCTTTTTCCCCCTTGTTTTTTCATGTTGTTCATGTATCTTCCCATTTGGCAGTGTGGATATTTTTTTTTTGATCTGATGTTTGCTATATCTAAAATTAATATGACTATAAATTGTTTTCATTCAATTAATGTTAGCATGACATATCTTTCCTCATCATTTGCTTTGAATCTATGTGTGTTTTTACATTTAAAGTGAGTTTTCATATAAGCAACATAAGATTTGGTCTTGTTATTTGATACATTCTGATAAATTCTGTCTTTTAATTGATGCGTTTATAACATTAATGTCCAAAGTAATTATCGATATTTTAAAATTAACATCTACCATACATTTTCTACTTATTGCCCTTGTTGTTTATTGTCTTCTACTTTTTATTATGTTGTTTTTAATTGAGCATTTTATATAATTCCATTTTAATCTCCTTCTTTCACAGTAATTATGGTTTTTAAAAATTTTCTTTATAGTTCCTCTAGACTTTCTAATATTCATTTACAATTAATCCTAGTCCACTTTCAAATAACACTATACTGCTTCATGGGTAATTGTTGAAACTTAACAAAATAACTGCCATTTCTCTCTCTTGTCCCTTGATCATTGATGTCACTCATTTCACCCATATGTAAGCATACATACATATATGCATATATATTTTCTTTTTGGTACCGGGGGTCGAACTCAGGGGTACTTGACCAGAGCCACATCCCCAGCCCTATTTTGTATTTTATGTAGAGACAGGGTCTCACTGAGTTACTTGGTGCCTCGTCATTGCTGAGGCTGGCTTTGAACTCATGATTCTCCTATCTCAGCCTCCCAAAATGCTGGGATTATAGGCGTGTGCCACCCTGCCCAGCTATGCATGCATAATTGAATAAATTATTGCTAGTGCTATTTTAAGAAATTGATCTTAATTGATCAATTAAGAAAATGAAAATAAAAATTTTATTTGACCTTTATATCTTCCTTTTTTGATGTTCTTCCTTTCTTCACATAGATCTAAACAATTTTTCTTTTTTGGTCTGCTAACCTATTTTTGTTCCTCACTTTTGAACTGTATTGAACTCTAGGTTGTGTTTTATTCCTCTAAATATTCTATTTTACTTTACTCACTTTGTGCTTCATGGTTCCTGAGAAATAAGTAGAAATTCTTATCTTTGCTCCCTTTTAGGTAAGGTTATTTATCTCCATTCTGGCATTTATCAAAAATTTTTTTTATTTCTTTTAGTTTTGATTTTATGTAGTTTGAATATGATATACCTAGGTGTTATTAATTTCTTTGTTTATTTGATATTTATCTTACTTGGTGTTCTTTGAGCTTTCTGAAACTGTGGTTTGTTGCCTAATACTAACTTTGGAAAAATTTTCAGTTTTTATTCTTCAAAATAGATCTTCTGTTCTTTCTGTCTTTTGCTCTTGTTATTCCTATTACACACCTGTTGCACCTTTTGTAGTGACTCCAAAGTTCCTGGATTTTCTTTTCTTTTCTTTTCTTTTTTACTCATTTTTTTCCATTGTTACTTTTTGGTTTGGAGCATTTTCAATTGAGATGTGTTATGGTTTGGATATGAGGTGTCCCATGAAAGCTTATGATAAGATTATGAATGCCATAACCTAATTAGTGAATTAATCCACTTGATATATTAATAATTTAAAAGGAATACTGTATTTTGTGGTAACTGTAGGCAGGTAGAGTGTGACTGAAGAAGGAGGTTCACTGGGAGTGTGCCTTGGAGATTATATCTTGTCCCTCTGGCTCCTCCTTCCCTCTCCCCCTCCCCCTTTGCTTCCTGGCCACCATGAGCTGAGCAGTTTTTCTTTGCCATGATATTTTGCCTAACCTTGGATCCAGAGCAAAAGAATTAGCAGACTCTGGATTGATACTTCTGAAACTGCAAGCCCCAGATAAACTTTTTCTCCTCTAGCTGATCTTGTTAGATGTTTTGGTCACAGCAATGAAACACTCACTAACACAAGATGTCTTCGAGCTTCAAAGATTCTTCCCTCAGTTTTGTTGTGTATTAATAAGCCCACAAAGATACTTTTTATTTATGTTACAGTGGTTTGAGTTTCTAGAATTGCTTTTCTGTCTTTCTTAAAATGTTGTCTTCTCTGCTTGCATTACCTATCAATTCTTGCATGTCATCTGCTTTATCCATTAAAGGCTTTAGCTTATTAATCATAGTTGTTTTAAAATTCCAGTCTGATAATTCTACCATCTCTGCAATATCTGCATCTGGCTTTGATACCCTGTCTCTTCAATCTGTCATTTTTGGTCTTTTTGTACTTTATAATATTTTCCTGATAGTATGATATACTGAACTGGAGCTGAATATTTTCATTTTCTCAAATGGAAAGCTAAAAGGGATTGAAATTACACAGTTCCATTCTTCCAAGTAGAATGCTAAAGTTGACTAAAGTTGGGTATTTGTCTTCCACAAGGTTGGCTGAGCTCTGAAAAACCTAAGTAGTTTGGTTTTTGATTAGTTTATTCAAGGAGTAGTAGTTCTTGTTGTTAAGAACTATAGGCTACTGTGACTTAACTGCAGGATTGTTCCTTTTTATCTCTTCTTTCCACGAGCAGGAGTGAATTTTTCTTTGCTATTTACCATGAGAAATTGGTAGAAGTCAAGGAGAGAAGACTCATAAATGTGTGTGCCCCTAGCTCCCATAATGGGGTCCCTCTGGGGATTTTATCTCTCAGACTTGTTCACACTGAGACCTTTGCAAATGGTTAACTGCAGTTCAATATTCTTACCCCAGCTCATGTTCCTATTGAGGTTTTTACTCGGGTAAATTGCAATTCTCTGTCTTTGCCTGTTTGAGTTTCCAATTTTAGGGCATAGTTTTCTCCATGACCTTGCTTTTTCTAGGACTCGAAGTGACTGTGCTCATTTCCCAGTTTCTTCACCTTTTTACTTTCTGTTAAGACAGAATGGCACCATCTAATCTCTTTAAGTGGTAGAACGGAGAGAGCTCTGAATTTCTTTAATGCCCTATTTCTTGTCCATGTTGATCCTTAATATTTTTTTGGCTCTGTTTTTGAGATGGAGGTCTTCTTGTATCCTCCAGGCTGGGCTAAACTCATGAACTCAAGTGATCTTTCTACCTTAGTCTTTTGAGTAGGGGGGACTACAGACATGTACCACCATGCCTTGCCTGTTGAAGATTCTTCTTCAATTTTACCTCTGCCATTACAAAGTATATGAAAGAGTTTGACAGCTGTGAAGATTGTTATACATGTTGTATTTTCCAATATAAAAAATTATATATTGATAATCATTATAATAATAACATATCCTTACATTTTGATAGTGATTTATGCATTTATATAGTAAGGCTTATATTCCTTCCCCATTTTTCATCATCAAACTCTGACTTGAATAGAATTATTATTATCCCAAATTACAAAAGAGTTCTGAAACTAGCATAGTACTCTTACTCTTCTTTGATCATATAGTTTAGTGAAAGACAGAGTCAGAATTGGACCTCAGGTTTCTCCTGCTTCAATATGCTGAACCATACTCCCCAAGACATGTCTTAATATCATTCCAGTGCTTGTGTTGGCAGAAAAGTCTTGTCTACTCTGCCATATCATATATTTTTTAAAAAATCTACAAGCCATAGCTGAGTGTATCTGAATTCCTCTAGGTTGTTAAAACACCAGTACTTCTGGGTACAAAAGATAATCCTGCATAATGTTTAAATGCTTGATTTATAGAATAGTCTATTATGGCAGTCAGGAAAAATGGGTTCTGATAACAAGAACATTGATAACTCCTTATTGAAAATATTGTTCTAATATTGCCAAGTATTCATTCTTTTTCCTAAATCTTTCCCCTGATGCTTCAGCTTCTATCATTATACATTTTCTGAGTTTTAACATCGCCAAACTAAGTTGTAATTTATAAAAGCTTTCCTTTGCACACAAAAGTTGGCAAACACATTTTGAAATAAAGGCAAGAGAAACTGTGGCATTAGTGAGGCTCAGAATATTAGAACCATATGATCACTGATGACAAACAGATTACAAAAAACTAGAAGTATGCACAATACAATTTTGATTTTCCAAGATCATGATGTGAGAAGATTGGAAAGTCTTAATTTGTTAACTCTACTACAAAGAATCTCACCAAGATGAAAATAGAGGCATTCAAGTATGCCTCTAAATATTTAAAATATTCATAAGTAAAATAATTATAAAACAAACAAAACACATCTATTTTTTCTGTTCTTCTTGAAAAATATATTTTAAATAAATATTTGAAATTACCTCTGCATTTTTTTTAAATGGAAAGCTTACATTGCCTAAAGCATGCTATATACATTATGTACATAAAGTTTAAAGGAGTAGGTAGATCTTGTCACCAGTTTTTCATTTCTTTTTATCACATTCTATAAGTTAAGTAACCCAGAAATAGAGATGAATAACTATAAATGATGACCTGTGCACCTTTGAAGGTTATCTTATAATTGTTTTTACTTGGTTCAAATGGGTTGTATTAAACATCACTGGCATCTGGTAAAGATCAATAGATTTTCAGGTTTTGGCAAATTATTACAACTTGAAACCATATTTGTCTGTAAACGATCCCTTTTCCTTTATCTCTGGGTGACAGGTCCTAGCTCCTACACCTCTATAATTCTCATTGTCTCCATTATTTCAGTCATTGCCTCAATGACTATTTCCCAGAAATAATTCTGAGCTCCACTGATATAAAAATAGAGCTTCCTAACAAATTTCACAAAACCTACAATCTATTTTGTACATTATGCTCATGTTAATTCTCACATTAAACTATTCTGGTGAAGATTTTTTCTTACCAAATCAAAATTCACAAGCCTAAAAATAGCCCCAGGATTTTGTGTGGTCTAGATATTTTTACCAGGCTACTCTCCCTGCTTTTTATGCTGTGCCTCAGTCCTGTATGTATGGATTTTAATTTCCAGAGTAGTTTCCAAGCAATACAAGAGTAGGGGATATTTTTAATTGTCTTTTGTAGTTACCATATTTGTTAAACATTGAATGCTCTATTTGTGTCCTCAAGATTAATCTGCATAGATTCCAGCCAAAGTCAATTTGCTTCGAATTTCATTATATTTAATAGTGTGATATCAAGGCATTACCCAGGCATAATGATGAGAAAATCAGGAATTTATAGGCATTCAATTCTTTTTACAATTCTGATTTGTAGAAAATTCAGCTATAGAATTGAGTTAAGCAACATCAGCTTATTAACAGTGATACTCAAATTTCAACTGTCTCACTGCATATCCATAAATAAGTTAAGAAGATACTATTTTGTTTTGGATATACTATATCCCTTGAAAGCTCATCTGTGGGAAAATGCAGGTATATTTGGAAATGAAATGATTAGATTATAAGAGCTATAACCTAATCAAAGAATTAATCCATTTAATGGATTAATAATTTGAATGGATCAATGGGTGTTTACTGTAGGCAAGCCCGGTATAGTTGGAAAAATTAGGTCACTGGGAAGGGGTGCCCTTGGGAATTATATTATCCCCAGCTCCTTACATTCAATCTCTGAGCTTGAATGTTCTGGGCCGCTTTCCTCTGTCACACTCTTCTACCATGATGTTCAACCTTATCTTAGACCCAAAGTAATGGGGTCCACTGACCATGAACTGAACCCCTGAAATTGTAAGCCAATGTAAAGTTTTCCTCCTCTAGGTTGTTCTTGTTGAGTATATTGGTCAATAGCAACACAAAGCTGACTAACACAGGTACAAATGTCAATGCTTTTGTTCACTTTACATATCACTATGTAGATATCAGATGTGCCTCAAGACTAAGGAACAATCATGTACTTCATTAGTGGGGGTCAATAATTGGTCACTGCACCTCTGTTACTCAGTTTCCCTCCAGGCAGCCAACAGTGTAACTGCATCAACTTCTTGTTTTGTAGTGACATAAGACATTTTATCTAAAAGAGATAATAAAGAGGTAACTTTCCAACAAAGATCAAAGTGCATTAAATGGAAAAATGTGATAAGGCTGGAAGTAAGATTTGAATCACATAAAAATAGGCATAGAAAATAATAAATAGCCGACTGTGGAAATGTTGACATGGTAACCATTGAATATAAAGGTATACTGAAGGTAAAGTTATTGACACGGATAGAGAAAGTGGTGGCAACAAAAAGGATGACATTGTTCCAGAGTAAGTGCTGCCAGTAAAATCAGCACATTAAAGGACACAATATTGAATTCACAATATTGAAAGCACAAAAGATAAAATGTCATCAGCACATAGAAACTTAGAAGTGTAGCCATCTTCCAAGTCTCTAAAATGATGGTAGCTTTGTATCCTGTTAAATTATAAGAAGGTAAGTTATTTTCAAACCACTCTTAACACATGTTTTAAAGAAAGAAACACTTTAATTCTCAATGTTTCTGATGGTTTAAATTTAATGTATGTTATATACATATTGGTCTTATAGAATTTTACATTGGTTATACATTTAAAACTGTCAATAAGAAAGTTTTTAATGTTTTGACAAACACTTTTCTATGTAAGAGATAATTTTTAACTTTTCTTATTATCATTTTTCAGTTTCAGATTGTATGGTAACTTTCACAGCCTTGCATTACCTCATGCAAAATGAGGTCTGCCTCTATGTATGCACACAACCACACACACATGTGAATATGTGTGTGTACATATTTAATTATATCACTCCCAGGAGATGAATACTGGGAATCTTTTCAACTGAAATTTATACATACAGTATTATTAGTCATCTTAATATAGCTAAGCCAAGATATATTTTCCATCTGAAAATTATAGATTTTCCCAAAAAAAAATAAATAAACGTTATAAAATCCAGTATGTTTAGCATAAATACTTTATACAATCTTTGTTGGAGCTACTCATAGCTTGTCTTTTTATTTGAATGTTCTTTAAGACAATTTTAAGGTGCTTAGATAGGCAAGTACTGGGTTCATAAAGCTAGTTTAGTTCAATCTCTCTGGCAGGTACACTCAACACTGAAGTATATTAGTTAACACTTTCTGACACCACTTGCCAAAAAGAATGTTAATTGTTTTTTTACAAATGAAGTGATTTAATTACTCACCAAAATGACTTAAATGCAATTGCTGGCTTCCTAGAAATAGGCCCTTAGCACTTTTTACCTACTCTAGTTTTCTGGCTTATTTGTCCTTGTTACTTCCACTATGGAAAAAAAACTACATTTAATACAGAAATATATATTTCAATACATTACATAAAATATTCATTTTTGTTTAATATTGAGATTTTGCAAAAAAAGTATTGCTCCCTGTATTTAAATAGCAAGTTTTCCAAAATTTATTGACCTAAATGATTATATACTATTTTAACAAACAAAACAATGAAATAAAAACTCTCTTATGTTACACAAAAATTGTCCATATATACAATGAATTCTGTTTGATGCATAGATCAGGGAATGAGATATTCAAATGAATTCAATATTCTTAATAACAGTTACTCTATATCTGTTTTCAAAGGTTAGCAGGATTTACAGAAAATGGAGCCAATAATTGTCTTCAGTATAATTGTAAAAAATTAGATGATATTTTAAGTAATTCTTAATAAAGAGTTATAATTGTATATCTCAAGAAATACAATGCTTGTTAATGAAGATTTCTAACTGAAAAGAAAAAATTGCAAGATTCCAGAATGTACTGATTATAAACATTGTTCTTTAATTTTTAGTAACTGCTATTTGAGATTTGTGTAGATTAAGAGATTTTGTTCAACTATTATGAGAAAAAAGCAAAAATTACCCAACTGGATGAGACTCATGCTTAGGCCTCTAAGGGTTTCAGTGTGCTCTGAGAAGGTTTCAATTGTCTCCCCCAAATCACTTGAAAATGTTATATATTTCAGCCTATTTGTGCTAAGCCCATGCAGGCCCATGATAGTGTTGCTGACCCTCGCAGAGACTAGGAAGGAACAGGACAGCCCAAGCAATCCCTGCAGAGCTCAGGCCCAGGAACACTCCACCAACCTGTGAGAAGCCCAGGCCCAGGCATAGGCACAGGACTGCCCACCACACTGAGGACCATGCCTGCACACCATAGTGCTGCATCTTCAAACAGGCCACTCAAGCCATTGTTGGGCTTGCCCTATAAGTCACATCTCTAAAAGTGGTGGCCACCATCTTTAGACACCTTCAACATCATCTCAGGTTACCCTCACTGCTGACACCATCATCTTTAGTTGTGATAGCTTCTATCTTGGGATGCTATTTGGTGGCTGGAAGCCCAAAACCAAGGTACTTACAGGTTTGACACTACCCAGCCACCAACCATGGACATGGCCACTTCCATCTAGGGACAACAGCCAGAACATAAAAGACCATTATCAAGGTCTCCCTGAAGAGGCCTAACCCATACCTTGCATCTTGCCAGCAGAGAGGATCCCCAAGCTGTGGTTCCCTATTTACCAATGTGTGGGTCCCCCGAAACCACCTCCATTTTGTGACATTACAGCCACAGCCATAGCTCTCTCCATGTAGTAATCTCCACCATGGGACATTGGACAGGACAAGGAGATAGCTGCCCATTGCAATACCACATACCACACTGCAGCATCACCAAATAGGTCACCCAATGCCATTGTGCAGCCCATCTTTCCAGCCTCATCTCTGAAAGTGGTTGCCTCCAACTTGGAACACCTCCACTGCCATCTTGGGTTACTTCTGCTGCCTCCTCACCATCTTTAGCTGGGGCAACTTCCACCTTGGGACACTGACTGGGGCCTGGAAGCCCAACATCAAGGTATCTATAAGCTTGATGCTACTGCCACCACCACATGGCTGCTTCCATCTAGCGACAACAACTAGGAGCTGAAAAAACATCACCAAGGTCCTTGTGGGCCTGGTTGTACCAGAGGTATCTCTATTTGGTTTACTAACAGACATCATCTTGTTGCAGAGGCAAAGAGACTCTTGCATGGGGTAACCTCTCTCTCTTTTTTGTCCTATTAACAGCCAACTTCTTTTGATTATACTTTCACTAGTCCTAGAATCTAATACCTCTATATTCCCACATTCTATCTCATAAACATGACAGCCTAACCTCCTCCCTGCCATCCAACATTAGAAATGAAAAATCCTTATGCAAACCTATTGGCTATATGGTAGAAGATAACAAAACTCATAATTTCTGTTTATAGTGATAAAAGTACAAATGTCAAAATAAAAGCTAATTGATTTATGGCTGCATATTTGTTGCATTGGGTACTGCAAAATTGACATCCCCCTTAAAGGTAAGGTATAGGTAACCTGAAGGGACACTATGAGATTATAGGGTAGAAGCTGTAATACCTCATATCTGCACTGCAAGAAAGAATGTATAGACAACATGAAAAACAAAAGGAGGAAAGTGCTGCAAACAAATTAAGATACTACAACAATAGAATTCACTGACAGCACAGTAGTAAAATGTCAGAGAATGAATTCAGAATGTACATAATTAAAATGATTTCTGAATTAAAGAATGACCTAAGTGAGCCAATACAGGCAAAAATTGGTCATTCCAAAAAACAGATAAGAGAGCAAATATAGGCAACCATTGATCACATGAACAAAGAGATAAGAGAGCAAATACAGGTAGCAAACAACAATTTCAAGAGAGAGAGAGATTTTTGGAAAAAACAAACAAATAGATACCCTTGAAATGCAGGAAACAATAAACCAAATAAAAAACCCGATAGAAAGCACCAACAACAGACTAGATCACTTGGAAGACCCAACCTCAGACAACAAAGACAAAAAATACAATCTTGAAAATAAGTTGACCACATAGTTAAGATGGTAAGAAACTATGAACAGAACATCCAATAATTATAGGATAACATCAAAAGATTTATCTAAAATTTATCAGAATAGAGGAAGGCACAAAGATTCAAACCAAAGGAATGCACAATCTCTTCAATGAAATAATATCAGAAAATTTCCCAAATATGAAGAATGAATTGGAAAATAAAATACAAGAGGCTTACATGACACCAAAAGTACAAAATTACAACATATCTACACCAGGACATATTATAATAAAAATGCCTAGCATAAAGAATAAGGATAGAATCTTAACAGCTACAAGAGAGAGAAATCAGATTACATATAGGAAAACACTTATTCGGATCTCAGCAGATTTTTCAATTCAGACCCTCAAAGCCAGAAGATCCTGGAACAACATATACCAAGCTCTGAAAGAAAATAGATGCCAACCAAGAATCTTATATCCAGCAAAATTAAGCTTTAGATTTGATGATAAAATAAAAACTTTTCATGGTAAACAAAAGTTAAAAGAATTTACAGCAAGAACATTTACAGAATTTACAGAACATACCTGGCAAAATTTCCCATGATGAAGAAATGAAAAACAACAATGAAAATCTGCAAAGGGAGGAACTACACTAAAGGAAAGACCAATTAAAGATGAAACCAAGTCAAGTTCAAATCCAAAAATAAACCAAATGACTGGAAATGCAAATCATGTCTCAATAATAACCTTGAATGCCAATGGCCTAAACTCATCAATCAAAAGACAAAGGCTGGCAGATTGGATTTAAAAAGAATCAACAATATGCTGCCTTCAATAGACTCATCTCACAGGAAAAGATACCCACAGACGTGAAGGGATGGGAAAAATATATCACTCACATGGACCGTATAAATTAGCAGGGATTTCCATCCTCATATCAGATAAAGTAGACTTCAAAACAAAGCTAGTGAAAAGGGATAAAGAAAGTCATTTCATACTGCTAAAGGGAATCATACATCAACAAGACATAAAAATCGTAAATATCTATGCCCCAAACAATGGAGCATCAATGTATATCAAACAAACTCTTCTCAAATTCAAGAATCAAATAAACCACAACACAATAACACTGAGTGATTTTAACACATCTCTATTACCACTGGATAGATCTTCGGAAAAAAAAAATAAAAAAAATATAAAACTCAATAAAACCATAAATAATTTAGATTTAGCAGATATAAATATAGAATATTCCATCCATCAATGAGCAAGTACACTTTTTTCTCACCAACACATGGATCCTTCTCCAAAATAGATCCTACATTATGACACAAAGCTGTCTTAGCAAATACAAAGCAATAGAGGTACTGCCCACCATTCTATATGACCATAAAGGAATAAAATTAGAAATCAATAATAAATTTAAAAATAGAAGCTACTCCAACACCTGGAGACTAAATAATATGCTATTGAATGATTCATGGATAACAGAAGACATCAAGGAGGAGATAAAAAAAATTTTAGGAGTAAATGAGAACTCTAATGCAACTCTAATACAACATATCAAAATTAAAATCAAGGCAGTATTAAGAGGAAAGTTCATGGCATTAAGATCACTCATTAAAAGAATAATAAGTCAACAAATAAATGACCTGACATAACTCAAAGCCCTAGAAAAAGAGAAAGAAACCAACACCAAAAAGAAGCAGAAAATAGGAAATAATTCAAATTAGAGCTACAATCAATGAAATTGAAACAAAAGAAACAATTGAAAAAATTCACAAAACAAAAAGCTGGTTCTTTGAAAAAATAAATAAAATTGACAAACCCTTAGCCAGCCTAATGAAAAGAAAGAGAGAGAAAATTCAAATTACTAAAATTTGTGATGAAAAAGGAAATATCACAACAGACACTATTGAATACAGAAGATAATTAGGAACTATTTTGAAAATTTATATTCCAATAAAATAGAAAACCTTGAAGACACTGACAAATTTTTAGAGGCATATGACCTACCCAAACTGAATCAGGAAGTCATACACAACTTAAAGAGATAAATTTCAAGCAAGGAAATAGAAGACACCATTGAAAGCCTATCAACCAAGAAAAGCCCAGGACCAGATAGATTCTCAGCCAAGTTCTATAAGACCTTCAAAGAAGAATTAATACCAATACTCCTCAAATTATTCCATGAAATAGAAAAGGAGGAAACCCTTCCAAACTTATTCTACAAGTATCACCCTGATACAAAACCCAGAGACACATGAAAAAAAGAAAATTTCAGACCAATATCCCTGATGAACATAAATGCAAAAATTCTCAGTAAAATCTTGGTAAATCATATACAAAAACACATTAAATAAAAATGGTGCACCATGATCAAATGGAGTTCATTCCAGGGATGTACAGGTGGTTCAACATATGGAAATCAATAAATGTAATCCATCACATCAACAGACTTAAAGATAAGAATTATATATGATTTAATCAATTGTCAGAGAAAGCATTTGACAAAATACAGCACCCTTTTATGTTCAAAACACTGGAAAAACTAGGGATAGTAGGAACATACCTCAGCATTGAAGCTATATCTATGCTAAACCCAAGGCCAACATCATCCTAAATGGACCAAAATTGGAAACATTTTTTCTAAAAACAGGAACAAGACAAGGATGGCCTCTTTCATCACTTCTATGCAACATAGTCCTTGAAACTCTACCCAGAGCAATTAGAAATTAAAGGGATATGAATAGGAAATGAACAATTCAAACTATCATTATTTGCCCAAGACATGATATATGTAGAGGATCCAAACAATTCCACCAGAAAACTTCTAGAATAAATAAATGAATTTAGCAAAGTAGCAGGAGATATAATCAATACCCATAAATCAAATGCATTTCTATACATCAGTGATGCATCCTTTGAAAGAGAAATTAGGAAAACTACCCCATTCACAATAGCCTCAAAAAAAACATAAAATACTTGGGATTCAATTTAAGAAGAAAAGTGAAAGACCTCTCCAATGAAAACTGCAAAACACTGAAGAAAGAAATTGAAGAAGACCTTAGATGATGAAAAGATCACCAATGCTCTTGGATAGGCAGAATCAATATTGTCAAAATGATCATATTACTCAAATCACTATACAAATTCAATGTGATTCCAATTCATGTCTCAACATCATTCCTTATGGAAATAGAAAAAATAATAATGAAATTCATTTGGAAAAATAAGAGACTTAAAATAACCAAAGCAATTCTTAGCAAGAAGAGTGAAGCAGGAGGCATCACAATATCAAACCTTAAACTATACTGCAAAGCTATAGTAACAAAAAACATCTGGTTTTAGCACCAAAATAGACACATAGACCAATGGAACAGAATGGAAGACACACAGACAAAGCCATATAAATGCAGTTAACTCATACCAGACAAAGGTGCCAAAAACATACTTTGGAAAAAAGATAGCCTCTTCAACAAATGGTGTTGGAGAAACTTGAAATCCATATGAAGGAAAATGAAACTATTACCATGCACAAAACTCAACTCAAAGTGCATCAAGGACCTAGGAATTAGACTAGAGATGCTACGCCTAATAGAAGAAAAAGTAGGCCCAAATCTTCATCATGTTAGATTAAGCTCCATGTTCCTTAACAAGATTGGAAAAGTGCAAGAAGTAAAATCAAGAATGAAGAGATGAAATGGATTCAAATTAAAAAGCTTCTTCTCAGCCAAAGAAACAATCGATGAGGTGAAGAGAGACCCTACACTTTGGGAGCAAATTTTTACCATATGTACATCAGATTGAGCACCGATCTCCAGGATACATAGAGAACTCAAAACACTCAACACCAAAAAAACAAACAACCCAATCAATAGACACTTCTAGCTGAATAGCTGAATAGACACTTCTCGGAAGAAAAAATATAATCAATCAACAAAAATATGAAAAAATGTTCAACATCTCTAGTAATTAGAGAAATGCAAATCAAAACTACTCTAAGATTTCATCTCACTCCAGTCAGAATGGCAGTTATCAAGAACACAAGCAACAATAAATGTTGGCAAGGATGTGGGGGAAAAGGCACACTCATACATTGCTGGTGGGACTGAAAATTGGTGCAACCAATCTGGAAAGCAGTATGGAGATTCCTTAGAAAACCTAGAATAGAACCATTTGACCCAGCTATTTGACCCAGCTATCTCACTCCTCAGTCTATACCCTAAAGACTTAAACACAGCATATGACAGTAATGCAGCCACTTCAGTGTTTATAGCAGCACAATTCACAATTGCTAAACTTTGGAAGCATCCTAGATGCCCTTCAATAAATGAATGGATAAAGAAACTGTGGTATATATACACAATGGAATATTACTCAGCATTAAAAGAGAATAAAATTATGACATTTTCAGGTAAATGGATGAAGTTGGAGAATATCATGCTAAGTGAATTTAGCCAATCTCAAAAAACTAAAGGCTAAATGTTCTCTGATAAGTGTATGCTGATCTATAATGGGGGGGAGAGTAGAGGAACTTTGGGCAAAAGGGAGGGAGACAAAGGGAGGGAGCATAGGGGCAGGAACAATGGTGGAATGAAACAGACATCATTACCCTAGGTATAAGTATGACTGCACATATGGTACAATGCTACATTGTGTACATCCAGAGAAATGAAAAGTTTTGCGACATTTGTGTACAATGAATCAAAATGCATTTTGTTGTCATATAGAACTAATTAGAATAAATAAATAAATTAATTAAAAAATAAAATAAAATAAAATGTCACATATTTCCATCACAACTCTTTTATCCCTACTCACTCTTAACTTTCTGTCCTTAAATTTATTAACCTAAGCATGGCTTAATTTCAGTCTGTTTCAACACCTGACTGCAAGTAGATCCATCAATAGCTCTTCACTTTATAAAGTGAATTTGAATCATTTATACTTAATTTATCTTTTAAGGATCCAAGGCATAGATCCTTGTTCTCACATTCCTAGACTTGTTAAAGGAACTATCTGCTCTTTCAAAATGCTTCATAGTTTTTCAAGTAGCAATCATATCCCACTTAATAACACATAATTTACTAAATTTAAGATTTGACTATTGAAGCTTATCTTCACAAACACTTAAAATGTATAATTGCATAAAGTACAGGAAATGTGAATTTTCCATAAGGTAATCAAGACGTAATCATGAAAAAACAGGAGTCAGCAATTCCTAAGTCCATTGCTTAAAAACAGAGTGATATTTGTAAAGTTCTCTAAACTCCATATTTAATTTTATTTGTAAAATAGTTATAGTAATTTAAGTGCATAATGCTATTGAAAGAATTAAATTAGATAAAATGTTATATTTAGACCATATGATAAACACTAAAATGTAAGCTGTTAATAGAAAAACCATGTAACTTATTATCAAATTCTGTTCAGAAATTTTATCCAGGACAACTACTAAACTAAACAAGATATAGAGCTTAATTTAGAATTTCCTCAGGAAAACTATGATGTATGATGACCTTAGGTTTTTTTTTTGATTTTGTCATTTATTAAGTTTTAGTTAAGGCAAATACAATTTATGTTCCCACCCACTTCTCCCATCTTGTATCTTCTGTTTAGTGTATCCCAACCTATCCATCACTGAAAGTATGATGGCATTAGCAGGTGAAGTTGGGTGGCTATAATGTATCCAAAGAGCCCATAGACACCTGAGAATGCAGTTGATTGCTGGAAGGGTTCATCCCCAGCAGCTCTAAAGACATAAAGAGGGCTGTAATGACCGAAGCTCTTCTTTATAAGATCTCTTATCCTTTTCAAAGGCTTCATTATGTGCATTTACACAAATTTAGGGTAATGAAAGTTCAGTTGCAACTCACATTATTATGTGAATTCTAATATATACATTCAGGCAAACTCAATGGTTCTTGTGAAAGGAATCCTTCCGAGTGAAATAATTTCTGTCCATAAAGATCATCTTGCTCTTTGGAATAAATATGTTCTTATATTTTATAGTTACAGACTTTAGAAACACAATGACATTTTTCTTCCTGCAACTAGAAACATGTAATAAGATATCAAATATGTTTATGAAATGATGATACAAGCAGCTGGGTTATGTCAAAATTCCTTCATTGATTACTTCAGATTTACCAGCAATTATGGACATTTTTAAAACCAGCATACAGAGTTTAAGTATATTTTACTTATAAAACTAGAATATACTCCAAACATGGATTAAGAAAATGAGAGTATTCACTTGTATATTACAACTGGGGGCAATTGGGGGACAGTATAGAAGTTATTAGGGCTTCTAGAAATTTCTTCCTATGTACCAAGTTTTCAAGTTATAGAAACATAAAAATCTATTATATTCTTCTGAGTGGTGGTAGGAACAGTCTTCTTTACTCTCACAGGCTATTTTCAGACTGAGAGAAAGGAAACCTATTCATCAGCTAGCATTATCACTTAACCTCTCTGGATTTTAGTGTCTCCTTAAAAATTTTCAAGGTCGGTACCGAAAGTGTGATTCTGTGCTTCTAGGGCTTCTTGCCAATTTAACAGAAATGAGTCATACCTCTGGAACCAAAAAACAGAAATCACAATCATATAATTCTTCATACAATTCTTCCGAGAAAATTAAAGGAAGAGAAACAAGGTAATTTAAAATAGTCAAATCAAGCCCTCTGTAATCATACAATATACCCTTCATGTTGTGCCTATGTTCAGAAATATTTATGACAGCCCCATAAGCATCTGTTTTTATAAGGTCAACAGTGGCTGCAATGTGACACTTGTCCTGAGTTACCCTCAGCAATAATTAGTTACCCTCAGCAACTACACAGATTCTTTTGTTTATGCACAGGAATCCTTCAAATCTTAGATCTTTGGTGTTTTCCTTAGACTCATTGGATACGTCTACCTCAGTTTCCCAAGCTTAGCTATTACATAACCAGTTTTATAGACAGATGGACTTGGCCTATTGCCATTCACTGCCCTAAGGCCAGTTGAGCTTTAAAGGAAGGGCTGATGAAACGGGCTTCAATTTGAATACAGTAAGGTTGTCCAGCTGGGTGTTTTGATGAAAGGTCAGGCAAAAGAGGGACGTTTCTTTCCTTTGCAAATGTTAATGTGTCTTTTTCTTTAAGTTTCTGATGTGTGAGACTAAGCCTTTGTTTTATGGTTGCATGTCATGGCCTTCATTCTTCTTTCAGAATCATTACTGTGGCATTCATCTAGAACATGTCTTTCAGTTGTATTTAAATAATATGATAGTAGAGTTTCTTATCACTCTACATGTAAACTTTTGCCAAATGTTGTCCTCAGATTACTGAAGAATTTATTCATGCAATCATATCCTTCAGAGTACTATTCATTAGAAAGGAGACTACATGTGTCTCATGACAGTAGAAAAGAGAACCACAGTTTCCTCCCTAGATGCATCCCAAAGGTGTAGAGAAACAAGAGCAAGTTGCACTAACATCCAGGCCACAGAGATTCCAGGAGAGGTTACTCAGTGTCTGCCAAGACCATGGAGCTTCATCATGGGTCCCACTAGGAATGCTTGGAAATGAAGGAAGTTTTAATATGTTTGTAGTCACAGAACAAATATTTTTACCTCCAAGAATAATATGCTTTTTTTGGTGAACTGACATATCCTGGCCTGCTTTCTTGCATGAAGAAGCTCAAGTTTCAGTACATTAAATTTATGATGCCACTTGGGCCTTCCAAGGGAACTTAGGAAACAGACACATGATGTTTTAAGCTGAAATCTTGTTTTTAAAACCAACTCTAGTTTGTATAAACTCTTCTATATCCTTTGGTTGAAAAAAAGAAAAGAAAAACCAGTAATAACTACTCAACATTAACCCTCTTTTAGATCAGAGAATTCAGATCCTTTTATAATTGGCTAAAAATATGTAATTTTATCCACTACAAGTTGGATTTCAAATTTTATAACCAATTAGTGCTTTCATTAAGCTTGGTATTCCATGCATTTGATCCCATGTCTGTTTTTTACTCATTTGCCAATTATGGCAACCTTTAAATATTTCCCAATTGTAAAACTGTGCTTTGCATAGTAATTCTGGCAAATATAAATTTGGCCAATTAGGTTTTTTTCTCTCTCTATCAGTCACATTATCATCTTAATGATAAATAATTAATAAAAAATAATTAATTTCATTTGGGTCCCACTACTGTATGAGGGAGGGCCCAAGATAGGGAAACTTTTCCTGATGTTTGTGAAGTACATGCTGCCAGGCTTCCTGGGATCCATAGTCAGAAACAGAGGAATGCTTTCCACTTCTCATTGTGCAGTCTCAGAATCCCTAGGGTGAATAACTTTTACATACTGGAAAGCTAGAAATCCCTAGGGTGAATAACTTTTATGTACTGGAAAGCTAGAAATTATTGCTATTGTGGAAGTTACCAGGCCTGGAGAAAAGAATGGTAACTAGCAACTTGGACAAAGCACTAAATGGATGGTTCTCCTTTTTCTGGGTATTTGGAAGGATCAGAATAGAAATACCAACATCGTTGGATAAGGTATACACATCGATGCATAACAGGGTAGATTATTGAGTATTATGTCAAGGGTCTGGAATTTTTCTGTGAAAACAAACAAAAACAAAAGGAAATAAAAAATAATAAAGCAAATTCTTACTCTTACCTTTGAAAATGAACAATTGTACTGTTGTTCATTATTAGGTAAGGACTTCGGAGTGTCTGATGTAATAAGTACCCATAAAAAACTGTGGAATATATGACTGAATATACCAGTAGAGAAAAACATTATAATTATAAACAGTAAAACTAATATTGTCAAGAATTCCTTTATTCAATGTTTCGGTTTTGTTTTGTTTTTTTTTCCAGGTATTGTCAGCTTTGCTCATTCGTTGAAAACTTCACATCAACATTTCATTTAGTGATTTACCAGTCAGTGATGTCTATTTCCTGCAATGTCTTTGAAACATAGTTTTTGGAGTTTAAAAAATGATTTCTTGATTTTCTTGATAATTTCTTCTGCAATTATTAGCCAGAATTCCTTTGTATTGTATGTATCTTTTCATTGGTCTTTTGCTTATCCCTGTTCCTCCAGCAGTCTCATTCTTTTTCAATTACTGTGACTTTGTAATGTGTCTTTGTGTCTGGTAGGGAGGGACACTTTCTCCTTTGTCACCTTTGCCATCCTTGTTTTTATTTATTTATTTGTTTGTATTGGTCTTGCCTTGTCTTTTCTTTTCTTTTTTCTTTTCTTTCTTGAGACAGGGTCTCACTAAGTTGCTTAGGGCCTTGGCTAAATTTCAGAAGCTGACCTTAAACTTGGGATGCAGAGTTATTGGCATTACAGGAGAGCACTACCACTCCTGGCCATTCTTTGCCCTTCTTAATAGAAATGATCATATGAACTCATGGATGTTATTCTTCAACTTGCATTTTAGAATTAGTTTAAGTTCCTCCAAAATTCAAGTTAGTTATTTCTTTGGAATTGCATTGAGTGTATAGATTAATTTGTGGAGAAATTATCCACATTACATTATAACACAAAATTGTTTCATTTTCTTTTTTTTAAATTAATTTATTTAAATGCATTTCAAGTCATAGTACATATATAGAGCTCAATTTTTCCATTTCTCTGGTTGCAAACCAGATAGAGTCACACCATTTGTGTCTTCATACATGCACCAAAGGTAGTGATGACGATCTCAATCAACCATCTTTACTATACTCATTCCCTTTTCCCTCCCCCTTGTTTAATTTTCTTTTATCACTTTTTTCATGTCTTCTTTAATGACCTTTCAATAAAATTTAAAATTTTGGTCATAAAGACCACATGCACTCTTCATGAAGTTTATTTCTATATTTTATAGTTTTTTTTACTTTGCAGATGGTTTTGAAATATCTATATTTTACTTATTACTTAGAGATTATGTAAATTAGTAATTTGTAACTATGTGAAAATAAATCACTTGGTCAGCATTTAAAAAATAATGATCCTCAGATAGTATTCCTGATAATCAAATCAGAATTGAGTCCACATTGGTAAAATACATATGTGTTTGTGATTGTCATATCCCTTTGATGTACTGTACATTTTAGTAGTATTTATTATCCATATTATCCCTTATGATGTTTTTAACTTTAACGTCTACTTTTCCTTGTTAAAAATTATAACATTGACTTTTTTATTTCCTATGTTTTTGTTATATGTTTTCAAAATTTGGCTTTCAGACTTTCTTATTCTTATTGTTCTAAATATTGATTTTATAAATGAGATATTGTACCTTTTTAAACAAATTGAAGAACCTATGTCTTTTGACTGATTTTATCATTTTAAAAAAAAAATTTACTCTTGCCCATTTGTTAATTTTGCACTCATGTCTGTCATCTCATTTCGTGATTTTTTTTGTATGTATGTGTGTATGCATGTGTGCAACTCGAAGCACTTTGATTTCCATGACCAATCAACAAACACCAGCTTCAGTTTATGATTTGATGGAGGTGTGCCAGCTTTCTGAGGCCACTCTGATGGCAACTCTTAGGCTGGTTCTTCTCTAAGCAGTCTGAGAAAGAGAACAGAACATAACTAGAATGCTCTTTAACTTAGTCTGCTTCAGTTGGTTATTTCCTTCCTATTTGGAGACTTGTTTTCTTTCTTATCTTTCTCCAGTAGCTTTTAAATATTCCTATGAATGTCTTGGAACCAATCACCTCTATCCTTGCTGTAAACTGTAACCATTGGGGGCTAATTAAAAAATATCAATATTGTAATGTTGCCTGAAATAATTATAATTGGAAATTATACCATTTGGAAATTCGTAATTTTTTTTAAAGCCCCACATCCTTGGAGGGTTCTACTGTACAGTCAGTGGTTAAACACCATTTTATTACAAATAATCAACTAATCAACTTCCATGATTCATAGTATTCATCTACAAGATGTTGGTCCTGGGATTATGCTTTCCTGGAAAGTTTTGGGAGCTTCCAACATGGGGAAATCTATTTGTGAGGCTGAGAGTATCCTGATTTCTGGACCTACCTGACAAGTCCCATACAACATTTGTGAGAGAGAGAAAGTGCTATCCTGATCAGACCTTCCAGCTAATTACTTTTAGATTAATCTTAACCCAGGTAATGTGGGGGGAGGGGCTTAGAATAAGGCACAAGAACTTTGCAACTATTAATCTGTTTTTCTGAAAAGAGCAAAAAATGCTAATTTCTCACATCTATAATGGCATATGCATCATTATATTGTGTTGGAAACATTTAATTTATCTTTTTAAATTCAAAGGAGACACTTAAATTGAATAATTTAATTCTAAGTGAATTATTTATTCACTAAATTTCTTATAGGGCATGGAACATTTAGATTTAGAGTTTGTTCATGTAATAAAATTCAAATAATTTAAACTTCGCACACAATTTTAAAAGATTCAGAAGCAGGACAATGCTGTGTATCTGACTGGTGACCTGAATTAAAAGATTATGGGCAAAATCTGTACCAATACATTTAAAAAGGAATTCTGTGATGTAAATTACCAATGTCTTGCTTTCAATTAATAAATCAAAAACCTTTTCAAAGATCTCTAGATCTATAGACTCTTATTACAGAGAATACACTGGAATACTAATTACTCCATAAAATATTATTATACAAGAAAATATTATCTTTTATTTATGCAAAATTTGAATATTTTAAACAAATTTGAACACTGACCATCTCTTGAACGGCCATTGCAGCTATTTTCCCCAGACTAAGGACTCCATCACTTTGTGAACCAGGTATGTTTGAAGCCATCTAAGTGGCTGAAAAGAACCAGATAGTCAACGGACAGCTCATCTATAATCCCAGTTATAATTGTCAGTTTACTGATAATTCAATAGTCCCTCAGTTCCTTGAATTGAAAAGCTGGGCATTTTTTTCTCAGTTGATAGATGTGATTGCTTTCAAACTCAGAATTTGCCTAAAGCTCTTAAATTGAAAAATAAGTGCACATACTTTATCAAATAAACATGTTTGAAGTTTCAGACCATCGATTCTAAGACAATTAGAAACTTTCTTAATTTCTGTTTTAGATTAGTCTTCTAAAAACTGATGAGACAGTTTGTATAAATACAACCACTGCTGTGTTTTCCTGAAATTATAGCCATATGTGAATTATTGATTAAAAAAAAACAAACTCCATGGGTTTTATTCATTGATACCTTTCTCCTTTTGCATGGATGTCATTATTTCAGATGTTTTTAAGATTGGTGGCAGGGGTGACACAGACTTAAGGAGCTGCTAACATAGGCGTGAGCTATGCCCTTGAACCAGAATTTTACAGTCAGGCTGTAGTGTACTTACTAACTTATTCCCAATAATTCAGATACATGAAATAGAATACAACTAAAACTTTCATCTAGATTCAAATAAAAATTAAGTGTGAAGATCTCAAAAATAGTCTATTTGCATTCCTGGTCTGGTTACTACATTTTCCAGTTTTGAATAGGATTAAACTAAAGTAATCTGCATTAATTAGCATGCTAACCCAAGAGAAAGCAATTATCCAGCACCATAAATCTCAAAATAAGAATTCTGCTGGTAAAGTTTTGTAAATCTCACTGATATATGAGAACCTTGGGCTGTGTATTTGGGTAGGGCTTGCACTTAGCAATCATTGCAAAAAATAGAGGACAAACTAAAACACCAGAAATATAAATTTAAAAAGCTATGAGATGTTTCTAATTTTTAAAGTGACTTCTGTCTTTTTTGAGATACATTAAGAAATCAGTTAATTAGTTAAAAATTTTTATTTTTCTCATAACATTCATTCAAACACAATTCCATTTAATTTTTTTAATGCCATTCTTTTTTTGGTACTGGAGATTGAACTCAGGGGCACTCGACCACTGAGTTTATTTTTTGATCCAGAGAATGTGTGTCTTTATATTACCTTCAGGGGCCGACAGCAGAAATTAGTGGAAGAGTGGTTGCCTAGCATATGCAAGGCCCTGAATTAAATTCCTAAAGGTTAAAAAAAAGATTATAAATTATATTACCTTTAATTTTTTGATATTATCCCAGCTATGTCTTAAACCTTTTTTAAGGTTTGCCAATGTAAAAGCACACACAATATTTGCTATGAAAAATTTTTTCTAGTATTAAAGGTTCAATAACAAAAACATAGATAGCATAAAAAATAATTGCAGGGCTGGGATTGTAGCTCAGTGGTAGAGTGCTTGCCTTGCATGCGTAAGGCCCTGGGTTCGATCCTCAGCACCACATACAAAGCAATAAAATAGACATTGTGTCCATCTACAACTAGAAAAATATTTTAAAAAAAAATAATTGCAAATTTTCAAGATAGAATATGGCACATTGATATATACATTATAAACAACATATCTTAAAAAATGAAACTCAAAGTAACCTGAGAAAATTGCAAATACATGTCAACAAGAAGTTAATATAATAATTGACCACTGTAAACTATAAGTGCTATCTATTTATATACTATAGATCTCTCCATACAGATATATCTATACATATCATAGATATATACCATATGTAGCATATAACTGTATCTAAGTACCTAAATATTTTAAATTCTAAATGATTAAGTATTTTATAACTTACCACATTTTATTTTCATGAATCAAGCTATATAAATGAATTAGAAGCAATGTTTCTCTTACCTTTTCCTATACTAGACTTGTTCCTCAGAAGAAAAGGCTTTCATCTCTTTAGCACTTTGTTCTGTAAAATAATATTTTTCTAGTGCTAGGTCTCTATCCATCATTTTGCTCATGGACTATCGTTTACCATGACAGATGAAAATTTATCTCCTTTTTGTCAGATCTTTAGCTCCCTTCCTCCCATATTGGAGAAATATATTTCTTCTCATTTTGTAATTCCTTTTCAAAAATATCCCATTGAATGGAACCACCATTTGATCCAGTTATCCCACTCCTCACTGTGTACCCAAAGGACTTAAAATAAGCATACTATAGCAGCACAACCACATCAATGTTTATAGTGGCTCAATTTACAATAGCTAAGCTATGGAACCAATCTAGGTCCCTTCAATAGATGAACGGAAAAAGAAAATGTGGTGTATATATATATATATATATATATATATATATATATGTATGTATATACGTATATACATACATATATACATACATATACATACATATATACATATATATAAATACATACACACACAATGGAATATTAGTCATAAAGAAGAATAAAATTATGACATTTGACAGTAAATAGATGGAACTGGAGACTATCATACCAAGTGAAATAATCCAGTAAAAAACCAAATGCTGAATGTTCTCTGTGATATGCCAATGCTAACACACAATCAGAGGAGGGGATTAGAAATTCACTGGATTAGCCAAAGCAGAATAAGGCTAAAGGATATAATGTATATATCAATGTGCCATATTCTATCTTTCAATTCTATTATAGGAAAGATAATAGAATGAATTGGACATAACTTTCCTATGTTCATGAATATACAACTCCACATCATATTCAACCACAAGAATGGGATCCTAATTATATTAAGTTATACTCCATGTATATATAATGTCAAAATACACTCTGTTGTCATGTATATCTAAAAAGAACAAATTTAAAAAATGAAAAATTTAAAATGTCCCTTTGTATTGGTATGTAATGTATTAACTTCTTATCTCATAGTTTTTCAAGTACAGATGGTCACTTTGTTATTTCACCTTATAAAATAAAGGTACAATCTCCTCTCCATTGTTCTTTTCATAATTGTATGTATTTTTCATTAAATGGTCAGAGTGACTATGTTCCCATTTCTTATTCTGACATTTTTATTTTCCTTGAAGTTTCTCATCATTCCTTTTTAACATACTAGTTATAATAAATATACCCTCCATTTCTTTTATTAACCTATCTATTCAACTGTTTTGTTATTATTATTTTGGAAATTTTCATCCAGATTTCTGTTCTGCTTTGATCTAAATCAGTAGCTTTATATGCTATACTTCTTTCCTGTTGACTGGATTCTATGTCTTCTCCTTCCTTTGCTTACCTCTGCCCCACCCCTCACTTTTTTTTTTTTAATAAATTCTAGTTTGCTGCAAAGCATGGAGATGCTTCAAGGCAGGGCCAGAGATCCTGCATTTCCCAGTGATATAGCTGCCACTCTCTAGGGATGTACTCTGAGTAACAGTGCCCTAAACTAGTGCTGTCCAATAGAAACAGAATGAAGTTAAATATATCATTTTAAGTTCCTGGTAGTCATAAAGAAATAGGTGAAATTAATTTTAGTAACATATCTAACCTAATATATTTAAGCTAATAGCTTGAACATATAATCAATATTTTAAACTTATTCAAAAAGATTTTTATACTTTTTCACACTAAATCTTCAATGTCTGGAGCCGGGCGCGGTGGCTCAAGCCTGTAATCTCAGCACTTAGGGAGGCTGAGACAGGAGAATCTCGAGTTCAAAGCCAGCCTCAGCAATGGCGAGGTGCTAAGCAACTCAGTGAGACCTGTCTCTACATTAAAAAAACACAAAATAGGGCTGGGGATGTGGCTCAGTGGTCGAGTGCCCCTGAGTTCAATCCCCAGTACCAAAAAAAAAAAAAAAACTAAATCTTCAATGTCTGGTACATAGACTGCACTTTACAGAAAATTTTGATTTTGATTAACCACATTTCAAATGCCCACCAGTCACATGTGGCAAGGTGCACTATATTGGACAGTGCAGCCCTACAGAATCCCCTTATGTGCACAGGGATACAGATACAAAAATGCTCACTGTACAAAATAGTAAAGCAATGAGAAAAATAACCCTAAATGTGATTGCAGGAGAGTAAATGAGTAAATTGTGAAGGGTTGTAGGAGCACTCCCCATACTTTCAACCCCTCCCTTCCCTTTTTCCCATTCTATGGTGATGAAACGCATGCCTGGCAGAGCGTGCCTCATTGGTTGTAACCTCAGGGCCATGATTGGTCCAAGGACCCTATATAAGCCTCTGTACTTCCTAGATAAAATGGATTCTGCGTCTGGCTCCAGCAGAGCAGTCTTACCTACCCCCAGAGTCTGGGTGGAGTGACTCCACAGACCGTCATTCTTAATCTCGTCCTGTGAGACCCCACTTGTCTTCCCTGAAGACCACTTTTCATCTCCTGGGTCCCCAAAGCCTCCTCCTGTGAGACCCCTCTTCGTCTTCCCCGAAGACCTCTTTTCGTCTCCCAGGACCCCAACTCGTCGAGGAGACCCATGAGGCACGACTTCAAACAATAATGGGTGAATTATATTACCATGCAGAATTGAAAGTACAATTTCATACAACAGGAGTGAATTTAGAAACAAATTTTAAAAAGTAAATTGTATATGTTAGGTCAGAGGCAGACGCGGAAAACAACCGCCTGGCGCCCGCCTTGCCCATCAGCCGCCCCCGGGCCAGCCGCCTCACACGCTGGGCCCCAAACCCCACTCGGTCCAGCTGCTCGCTGGCCCTGCAGGAGCGCCAGCTCCAGAGCACTTTCTGAAAGTTCCTCTCTCCCTCACTCCCTGGCCGCCGCCTCCCCACCCCTTGCCTGCTACCACTGCCACAGCAGCGCGTGTGTGCAGAGCACACCCACACAGCCACCGTCAGTCACGAGCACCGAACATGCCAACATGGCAGCCCCCAGTAGCCCATATGGAGAAACAGCGAACCTCTGACATGAAAACAGCCATGACTCCCGGCTCATCCCGGAAGGACTCTGACCTCACCAGCCTCACCTAACTAATCTCAGAAGACACTGAACTCTAGACCAACACCTCTTCCTGCCCCAGGCCCTTCCCTTCCTGCCTTAAACCTTCCTTTTCCTGACAGGGGGGGACCCTTTAAGTTCTGTATGCCACTGAGGCTCCAGCGCTATTTCAGCCCGCTCAAGCCTGGTGACCAGGCGTGTGGCCCGGGAGCGTTCCTCCCAGAATAAAGCCTGTTCCAGTCCTGTTTTACTTCCTTCTGGTCATTTGGCTTTGCAGTATATAATTTCAATTCCACAATTTTATAAACACACACACGCACGCATGCATGGTAAAGCACAAAAGCAACCCAATGGAAAGATAAACTGAAGTTGTGGCTGTGGTTTCCTGGCTGGCCTTGGGGGATATTGAAAGAACTGCTGGGAAAAGGGAGCTGTCATGGGAGAGCATCTAGGAGCTCCGAGAGCTATGAATTTTGATAATAGACTGGCTCTTCTGTTGACTGGTGCAGTTAAGGGTGTTGTATTTTATATAATTATACTTCAAGCCTTTTCACTTACTAGCTAATAAAATGAGTTTTCTCCAAGAAAACAGAGCCCAAGACAATGGCTGAAATGCAGGTGTTTGCTTTGAGAAGTGGTTCCAAGAAACAGAACTAGGCATCTGGGGAGAAACAGGGAGGAAGGGAAGGTCTGTAGTTATGGAAGACATCTGGAAGACAGCTGGAGCTAAAATCTGCCAGGACCTTCTATGGAACCAAATAGAATATACCTCAGAAGTTTGGCTCAAAGGGAAGAGAGATACATTCATCACCAGCCCCTGTCTTAGTCCAGGCTGCCCTGAGGTGCTTACTCTCTCTACCTCCAGGACAGGCAGGAATGGTGCCAAGTTGGCCTCCCATGCAGTGGTTTCAGGGAAGTCTCAGGCCTAGATAAGAGGTCATCACTTAGCTGAAGGCAAGATGGTTGTGGCGGCAGTGACACAAGATTAAAGAAGTCCTAGAGTGTGAGACAGGACCAGACTGTCCAATGTGCTTAGAAGTGCATCACATATATTGTTATGTAGGGATAGAATGTTTTTAAATGATATTAAGGGAAAAATTTATATATAATTGGCCTTCCATAGCTTCATGTTCCACAGATGATTCAACCACTACAGATTGAGAATCTTAAAATATAATTGAGTCAGTACTGAATATGTACAGACATTTTTCTTGTCATTTTTCCCTAAGCAGTATGACAATTATTTACACAGAATTTACATTGTATTAAGTATTGTAAGTAATTCATAGATAACAAAGCACATGGGAGGCTGTACATAGATTATATGCAAATATTATACCATTTTATGTAAAAGAACATCCACAAATTTTGATATCCATGGAAGATCCAGGAACCAATGCCCCACAGATACCAAGGGATGACTGATAAAAATAATTTCAAGGGGCCTTAGTACTTATTGGATACTAGGGTGACTCTAACATGGCTTACGGGCCTTTTATGACGTTACCCTGGTGATTTCTGTAACATTATTTTTAAACACTCTCCCTGTTCTTTACAGCAACATGGAAATATTGACTGCTGGTGTTCTTAGAACTCATCGACTCCTGGAATCATGGCAGGACCATCGGTGCCTTTGCCAGGGCCCCTCTTCCCATGTCTCTCCCTCTGTGAACTACAGTCTGCACTGCTCATCAGGTGATGGGAGGATTTCTTCACTGCTCTGTCTTTACATGCACTCCCACCCCACCCACTCATGTGTCACTCTCTAGATCATGAGCTGCTTTTCTTTCTGTGGTATTTATCAATACCTGGCATTACCTTATACAAATACATTTTGCTTGTCCCTCTCTCCCACCAAAAGAAAATTTGATGAGGGCAAGGATGCTTTTTTGGCTAATACCTTTACCCCAAGGGCCTAAGATAGTATTTAATAGATGCTCAATGAATATTTTTTGAATGATCTTTTATTTTTTACCATTGAAAAAATCATGCCCTTAGCTAGTTTTCTTTTTAAAGTTTAGATTTATATAAATCAAAAAACTTCACTCATTTAGTTTTAACTTTTTAAAATTTTCTATCTGAATACGTTTCAAAGACTCAATCCACAGCCAACAAAATATCATTTGCATTCTTTTTCAAGGACTTAAATCCAGAGCAAGTGTTTGCACTATACGGCCTCTGTAATGACTATGAATGTTATGAAACTAAGCGGACTGTTAAGGTTTATGAAACCCAAAATTGAACAAATTCACACAACCTCAGAACTGAGTGCTCTGTGTGGTAATTGTGAGTACTGTACAAAGCGCTCATCAGCACGTGCAGACAACGCATATCCTGGGAAGGATATTTAGGTATGAAGAGCTGAGCTAAGTGGTTCAAGGAAAACTGAGGTGCCAGTAGATGTCTTTGTGAATGTAAACTGTGGGAAGGAGAAACAGGTTTCACAGTTTAAATTGAATATAAAACTAACACTTGTACATATTACTTAATTTAGCCCTACATTATTGTTACAGTATTTTAGTTTCTATTAAGCAGTTTGGGTAACATTTGGTAATATTTGGAGTGTTGTTGTTTTTTTTAACTGATAAACAGTACATTAAAAAACCAACTAAAATCTATTCCCTATACAAGAATGTCTTCCATAGTATATATCTGCTTATAACACACATGGTCTTGCTCTCAAGGCATATGGGAGTCAGACCTCGTCAGGGTACACATATGAGTGTGGGGGTGCGACATGAATAACAATGAGGATTTTTTATACTAGGAAATTGCAACTCTGAAAAGTGGAAGGCAAATGAAGCTTCACCCAGGGCATCTATCCAGTTGCCTTTGGGCTGAGTACACATCTATGGAGTCTTGCCTTTGACTAGGGCTACAAATCATGGGAATCTAAGGAGAAAGACCACTCACATGCAGGGTTGGCAAGACTCTGCTCCAGGCAGCAGTTACCCCTCTTTCACGAATGCGTTTCTACATATTAAAACTCACTAAGATCTGTTAATTGAGTTAATTAAATATCCAATAGCAATGATCAATTAGTTCCTAAAATAAAAGTATAAATTTAGCTTTTGTAGTGCAAAATAGTTAGTTGAAAGATATCTTTTCTTTTAAAAAAATATACTGAGAGATGTACAGAGGTTTTAAACCCATACTCTTAGAAAAATAGTATTATTACTTAGCTTCAAACTACAGACTAAAAATAAAAACAAAGGAAAAACACTGTCAATATTTTTGTTTCTACAAAACAAAACAGTTTGCTCTTTTGAGGTATTAACATGTGAGTGTGTATGTATGTGTGTGTATTTTTGTGTGTGTATATAATTGAAAAATCTCTTAAGAATTTAGAAAATGACATCAAAATATAAATAGACTGAATCCTGAAAAATAATTTGAAGTTAAAAGTGTCCTGGTCACTATTTCTCCACCATATTTTTTCCAGTGGATTGCTTTACTTTTGTGTTTGTTTGATTATGGTTTTATATCTGAAGGTTTAATTAATCAATACATGTAAGTTATTCCAAAGAGTACTGATTTAAAATGACACTTGCTTTTTCAGTGGTACTTGTCAATCATTGAAATGCTGTATTTATGTATATAGAAGAGGAAAAAAAGGTACTACACTCTTTCTAATAGCTAAGATTATAAGATAGAACTGAAGCAGACTGGTAAAATTTAGATTTTAAGTATTTTTAGCATGCATTGCAGTATAGAGTTGTGTTCCATAGACACACAACCCTCATTTCCATTGCTATTTCATGCCAAGTACTTTGGCTGCACCATGCTCAAATATCAATTTAGAAAAGCATGTCTGTCAGCAGCTCATTATCCCATCAATTTAAGCTACTATATCATAAATTTATTGCAAACTGCAGATGGCCTCAAAGATTGTGTTGACTGTATAGAAAATATGCTGGATGCTTTCTAAATGTATAGCAAAATAAGAAGGTTTTTCTAAGCCAAGACTATCTCTTTCAGTGAGCCAGGAAAATATTTGGATTATCGTTCAAATTTTTTCCATCAGTCTTTTAGGAAACAGTACACTTTCCAATTAAAGGGGGGGGAGGGGAATTCAGTAGAGATCTCCATGAAATAACAAAATGAAGTTAGAGTGCTCTCATCCTCTGAGAGCTCTCTCTCCACTACATGACCCATAATAAAGTTAACATACACAGACAATAAAAATTTGAAAATTTACATTTCTGCAAAGATGACAAGGTTTTAAAAGTTAATTCATTGAGTCGCTTATAAAATGCAGGGAATGCATTCCAAAGCAATAAGAAAGCAAATCCTTATTTAAATAGGAATCAAAAAGGTGCCAATGTAATAGTACAGTAGACCAAGGAACAACCAGTACATTGATTGATTAAACACATTTTATCAGCTATCAGAATGTTTACTACTACTATGTCTTCCATGACTTTAACAAAATTGAAAACTGAAAATTATACTACCTTCAATATTTGTTCAGTATTGTGTATTATAATAAACAACATAATAAATCTTATGAATAGCCTGAAGTATTATATTTTAATATAAAGACTGTCCTTTAATAAAATCCTTGAGAAGGTTAATTTTGAAAATGCATTAACAAAGACAATTCTACATCAAGTTCTGTATGTTTCATGTGATTGAGAAGAAGAGAAAATAGACTGGTGCACATTAAAATACATTAGTCTTCCAAAATATGAGCTCTGCAGAAGTCTGTTCAGAAATAAATTGTAGTTTAGAGGAGAAGCCTTAGGTTGGATTCTATCTTATAGTCTATAGGTTGGATTCTATCTTACATGGTGCACTATTTTCAACAAGTCTTTAAACATTGGTAAACTACAGATTTCTCATCTATGAATTAAGAACCTGAGACCAAATTATGACTAAAAACCTACTAATAATAACATTCTGTGATTCTAGAGTGAAAACAGACTCACTAAACCAAGATTCTTGGTCCCTCATCATAACCAAGATCTTTAAAATGATTTTTGCTTTGTTAGTTACTGTGTTCTTACTCTTAAGATAATTTTACATATAAAAATTTTAGCAAACATTGATTCTTTTTGTTTGAGAGGAATGTATGTGTGTGTGTGCATCCTTGCATGTGAATGTAGTCTGCATAATTGTCATCAGTTTGTATCTCCTTGATTTTGTGCTGATTTTTACTTTTAATATCATTTTGCAAACCCATTTCTAGGTGTGAAGACTAAACTGTGTTGCACACATGAAAATAGCTTGAAACCCCAACATGTATTTCCAAGTTCAAGCATTTTTCTCCATTTGAATGTGAGTCCTTCAAATTCTTGGATTCTTGGTTTATCATATTAATTCTAGCATCTATCAAGGAGTTGCACACTGATAATAACAACAAATAACGAGGCAAGCTAAAATTTATTCAGAGGTGTTTTGTATATGTCATTTCATTTAGTAATGGCAATTGAATCTCCAGAAAAACATTATTATCACCTAACTTTTAAAATTAGAAAAATAGGGCTCAGAGAACTTAATGTTACCCTCTCAATTGCTCAGTTTATGGCACTGGTTTTGAAATTCAAACTAAATCCTTAACAACTTTACTATCCTTCAATGCAATTTTTAAAAAATCTCTATATGAGATGACAGTCCATTATTTTAATCTCCACATTTTTTTAGCCAATCCTTGATGGATGAAAACTTAGACTATTTTAGGCTGTCAGCAGTGTCCATGATGCTAATATAAAATATATAAAATACCTTTTGGATTTTTTTTATACTTTAATACTTAAAATAATGGATAAACAAAATATAATATATGTACACATACGTACGTTTGTGAGTATATATTTGTATATATATAATATATGTGCACATATTATCTATATATGTATAAAATATTCAGCTTTTAAAACTAAGGACATTCTGACACATGCTGCAACATGCATGAAACTTGAGAACACTGTGCTGAGTGAAATAAGCCACTTACAAAGAACAAATTCTGTATGATTCTGCCTCAACAAGGTGTCTAGAGTAGTCAATTTTATAGAAAGAGAAAGTATAATGGTGGTTATCAGACACTGAAGGAATGAATGAAGAGTCAGTGTTTAATGAGCACAGGACTTCGGTTTAGGCAGATGAGAACATTCTGGAAAATGATTATAGTAATGGTGGCTCAACAACATGAATGTGTATGAAGCCACTAAGTTGTATACTTAAACATGGTTAAAATGGTAAATTTTATGTCATGTATATTTTACCATGCCTTTAAAAATAACTTAAAACAAAGAAATGAAGCACGTGTTTTTTTTAAAAAAAGAACTATTGAATGCTACTTATAGCTTATAACACTGTTTTTTGTTTTGTTTCTTGTTTGTTTTTTGTTTTTCAATACTGGGGATTGAACCCAGGGCCTCATGCATGCAAGGCAAGCACTCTACCTCTAGGCTACATCCCCAACCCTTAAGACATTGTTCCTGAGAGGTTTTCCAATATTATCTGAATGTTTCAAGATCACATGTATTGATGAGATACAGACCTAAGTAAGTGCAGTTCACAGATGCTTACTATAATCTGCCAGGATGATCTTGAAACATGATGAACTTCAGTGACTTGAGTGATGGTGGTGTGGGAGTGTAGTGGGTGAGGAAAGACAGGACCATGCTAAGTTTTGGGGCATTGATCTTTCTGTAGGGCTGGTCTTACAGTCAGTAATCATTAGACCATAGAGTTTCTAAAAGGACATAATGAATGAAGGCTTGCTTCAGGCCAGCATCAATACACAGAGAGCCAACCTAGTTGTGTAGCATATCATCTTCTTTCAAAGAGTTGAGAAGAAGGATGGGACAATTTCTAGGGCAAGAGCAGAAACTGGCAAGAACTCAAATGCTCAAATTTGTTGGGAAATCAAAATATACTTATATTCCTCTTGAGTATTGGGTGGCCCAAAACAATTACAAGATGCCTAGTTAGTATTCAGGGAAGATCAGTGGCAGCATGGACTCTAAACAGGAAGACTAACTCCACATTTATTAAATTATTACTTATTAAAGTTTAAACTTGATATAGGACCTTCTGAAAAATTCAGTCTACAACTTGAAGATATCATTTTCTTAGACCAAAGGTAGTGAGAAAAAAAAATTTCCTTTTAATTAAGTGAATTAATTTCTTCTTAAACCTTTGAAATGCATTAGGATAGGTAACCTTTAGTAAATAATTCAGCAGAAAAGAGAAATTCACTTGCCAAAAAAAGCTTAGCTAAAAGGCAACATACACAGAGCTTCTAACCAACTATAGCATCAATTCCTTGAATATATTAATTTTTGAAATACTCTACCAGAAGACTTCTAGATCTGGTAAACAAATTTATCAAATTAGCAGGATACAAGATCAAAGCAGAAAAATCAATAGTTTTCCTAAACTCCTGAGCTATAGTAACAAAAACAGCATGATATAGGCATAAAAACAGAAATAAAGACCAATGGAACAGACTAGAAGACAGAGACAAATCACATACATACAGTCGTCATCTGATCCTTGACAAAATGCCAAAAGCCTATGTAGGAGAAAGGTAACTTTTTAAACAAATAGTGCTGGAAAAGCTAGATATCCATATATAGAAGAATGAAACTAAGTCCCTACCTCTCACCCTGCACAACAATTAACTCAAAATGGATCAAAGGCCTAGGAATTACACCAGAAAAAGTGAAACTACTAGAAGAAAACATAGGGGCAATACTCCAACACACTGCTGTGGTCACTGACTTCCTTAATAAGGCTCTAAAATGTCAAGAAATAAAACCAAGAATCAATATGTGCAATTGTATTAAATTAAAAAGCTTCTGCACAGCAATGGAAACAAATGTGTGAAGAAAGGACCTACAGGTGGAAAAGATTTTTGCCAGCTACTTTTCTGACAGAGGACTAATAACCAAATATATAAAGAAGTCAAAAAACTTAACACTAAAAACACCAATAACATCCTTAATAAATGGGCCAAAGATCTAAGCAGACATTTCTCAAAAGAAGAAATAGAAGTGGCCAACAAATATATATTAAAAAAATGTTTAACATCCTTAGCAATCAGGGAAATGAAAATCAAAACTACACCAAAGTTTCATCTCACTCCAGTTAAAGTGGAAATCAAGATAATTGCAGTAAGGATGCAGAGTACACTTATACATCATTGGTGGGACTGCAAATTACTATAATCATTTCAAAAGCAGAATGGAGATTCCTCAAGAGCCTGGGAATGGAACCATAGTTATAATGTAATAAGACTCAGCTCCTCCACTCCTTAGTATTTATTAGAAGAACTACAATCCACATACTATAATGATATGTGAATACCAATGTTTATAGCAGCACCATTCACAATAGCCAAGTTATGGAACCAACCTAGGTACACATCAATAGATGAATGTATATGTATATGTATAGAAAGAATTCTACTCAGTCATAAGGAAGAATTAAATTTGAAATGATTAAGCAATTCCAAATCATTTGTCATTTGCTGGCAAATAGTTGGAACTGGAGAATATCATCCAAAGTGAAATAAACCAGACTCAGAAAGCCAAAGGTCAAAGGTTTTCTCTCACACATGAAAGCTAGAAGAAAAAAGGAATGAAAAAAATGGATCTTGCAAAAATAAAAGAATCAGTAGGGTAGAAACAGGGGACCCAAAGAGGATTGGGGAGGGGAGAGAGAAAGAGAAGAACTAGGGAATTAAATTGAACAAATTATACTAGGTATATGCATGAATTTTGTATATATTCATACAATGTATTCCAATTTTGTATATAAACTGTAATGCATCGATTAAAAATAAATAAGTAAAAGACAAATAGAATAGACTAACATACATTCCAGTAGAAATTGTGTTTGAGAGAGGGGAATACATGCCATTTAAATTAGAACTATAAACTTTATTTTATTTAAAATTTTTATTTTCAATATGAGATTTTTTACACTTGCTTTCTGATGTATTTGTCTTCACTTTAAAAATCATAGTTAAAAGATTTAGTGCATGCTATGCATGGTGGTACATGCCTGTAATCGCAGCAGCTCTGGAGCTGAGGCAGGAGGATTCAAGTTCAAAGCCAGCCTCAGCAACTCGGTGAGGCCCCAAGCAACTTAGTGAAACCCTGTCTCAAACTAAAAAGTAAAATGGGCTGGGGGTGCATCTCAGTGGTGAAGTACCCCTGGATTCAATCCCTGATATCCACTCCTAAAAATGTTTAGTGCATAAAATTTATTTTTCTGAATTACTAGGGGTTTAAGTTTGTAATTAAAGAAAATTTATTTGAAATATGCAAGGATTGGTTTTCTTAATTAATTAAAATATTCTACATTCTAGAAAAACTTCACATAATGACACAAGAACTTATCTCTGAATCACTTTCTCTCTCCCTCTACCCCACCCACATACACACAGACTTCTGAAAAATTTCCATTTGAAATGATTAAGCAATTCCAAATCATTTGTCGAGGCATTACATTTTGTGAAAATTGAACTGAGTCTGGGAATGAGAATGGAATTGGTTCTGGTACAATAAAGAAGAAGAGGTCTTTACTTGGGAAAGCAGCACACGCATTTCTTGAAAATAAATGGAAACAGTGTGAAATGTGAATATGCATATTATGTGCAAGATATATTAAAATGGATGCTTATTTATTGTAGAGCTGAAGGAAATACAGATAATCATGTCAAAAAAAATTTGAATGAGTATTATACCTAAGAAAATGCTGTATTAGAAAAATGTCATGGCAGCTGGGTGCAGTGGCGCACACCTGTAATGCCAGCACTCTGGGAGGCTGAGACAGGAGAATTGTGGGTTCGAAGCAACTCAGTGAGACCTTGTCTCTAAATAAAATACAAAGTAGGGCTGGAGATGTGGCTCAGTGGTCAAGTACCCCTGAGTTCAACCCCCTGTACCGAAAAAAAAAAGAAAAATGTCATGGGCAATTCACAATTTTAGTGAAGCTTTTTTTTTTTTTTAATGGAATAAGTAATGATTAACAATATTAAATTTACAGAGATAAAAATTTAAAAATAATATAATAATTGAGAATAGCAGATGCATAATAAGCTTATATACATAACAACTCACCAAACTGCCAAGTCTGTTTGACTGCATATAAGTCTGTTTCTTTATTGGCAATAAGTAGTTTAATAATCAGTTTATCAAGCATGTGATTTAGTTTCATCAAATGAGTTAATGTGTTTCTATGTGTTTTTTTAATGTATTTATTTTAAAATTTAAATACTTTTTTATAATCTTCTAAAATGTGGTGAAAAAAATGACTGGATGTCCCTGGGGTTAAAAATTGTTATTTATTTTCATTTTAAAAAAATTTAAAAATTATGCATATATATTTCACCCATGTAAATGTAAAATTAAATGCAAATTTAATTTTCATATTAATTTAAGATTAAATGCTATTTGACATTCGAATAACATTTAAACTATTTATTTGACAAATATACTTTTTAGACAATTTGATTCTTAATATTTGTTAAATGAGCATTGTTTGCTTGTCAAATTGTTATTTTTGCCTTCCATCTCTAACATTACAAAATTGCAATAATGGCTCAAAATTGCTTTCAAAAACAGAAATAAAGTAGTAACATTGTTATTACAAATGACAATGTTGCCATAATTATGAACAATGAAAAACATTCACTTCCTCCAGCTTTAATTATTGTCTAAAAGTTACCCCTCAGGAATCATCTCTCAGTGACCTTTCCTGAACACATATTCAGATTAAGTGCCTCAAGTCTGTGCTATATGTTAGCATCCTGCATAAACATCAATTATTACATCTGTGTGTGTATGTGTGTGTGTGTGTGTGTGTCTTTCCTGGGTTTCTTTCAGCAAGGACTATACTATACCCACTCATCTCAGCCACATAGTGTTTATCACAGTTCCTGAAACATAGGTGAATTAAATTCTGGCTCATTCAGGCCTTTCAAAGGGCAAAATAGGTAAAAAGAAATGTATGCCAAATTTATAATGTAATTTTATTTTCTCTTTCTGGTATTCCATTTGAATGTATGCCTATTTCTTTTCAACCTAGTTGCCATATTTTCTCTTCAATGCATTTGCTTTTGAAAACTAAAATCTGTTTTCCTGAGCTTTAAATTGACAGACAATATGTAACTGGTGAAAATGAAAAAAATTCATTGATGAAACTCTATTAGGATATTTTGTACTTGGTCAGAAACCTTATAAAGAGAATAAAATTCACTGGAATTGTAAAAGGCCTTTGAGAATGGACTTATATGAAATTTTATTTAACAACAGTAATTTTTAATTTTTTTTTTTGTACTGAGGATTGAACTCAGGGTCACTTGACCACTGAGCCACATCCTCAGCCCTATTTTGTGTTTTATTTACAGAAAGGGTCTCACTGAGTTGCATAGTGCCTCGCCGATGCTGAGGCTGGCTTTGAACTCATGATCCTCCTGTCTCAGCCTCCCAAAGTGCTGGATTTGCAGGCATGTGCCACCGTGCCTGGCTATTAATAATTTGTAATTTTAAAAATATTCCCATCATCTAAAGAAAAAAGGACTGTGATAAACAAGAGAGAGATGGATGAAGACAGAGACTTCTTTTTCTTTCTTTTTTTTTTCATAAAAAAAGATACTGTAAATTTTCCATTTGCAGTGATATTGAATGAATTTTCTGATAAGCAAAGTTGCATTTGTTTATTTTTACCAATATTTTTACTAGTATGTTATCCTGAAAGAGAATTCTCCTTTCAAAAATATACTCTCTAAGAACTACATGTTTAAGATATTGTGAAAAACACTAAAATGATTCAGATTTCCAGAAATAAAACACATGCATCTTATAGCTGTTAAGTCAAAAAGGAAACTCTCAGGAAGACAGTCAGTAGTGGGCATAGAATGACAGTATCTAATTATTCCTACCTCTGATCCATCTTTCTTAAATTAACTCATTCCTCATGCCCAGTAAGGAATCTTAAGCCCTCACTTGCCAATTAGGCAAATCACTTTTATCATTTCTGTAATAATTGGCTGGTGCTGCTATATTTTGAAACAATGGCTTCTAGGAGTCTTATTTTTCACCCTATCTATATATAGGAGTTCTATGAGACACCTGGACCATGCTGTCCTTTGATTTCCTAAGACCTAGGTGGAATCACAGAATCAAGAGTAATTATTCCTTGTATGGCAAACTAAAGGCACTTATAACCCCTTTGCCACCACATTTCCTGAGGGTTGATGTAAATGCATTAATCATTCTGCCAGGAACTGAACTGATATTCTAGTTTGCATAAGTGCATCATGACAAGCAAGGCATTTTATGTTTCAAGGCATCATATTTAATTAAGACTTTTTAACAGTTCTCTTTCCTTCTTTGAAAAAAGAATCTAAAGCATTTAAAATAATGTGATCTGGCTCCCTTCAATGTATAATAACTTGAGAAGATTTTTATGAAGTGTTACATCTACTTTTGTAGATTTTAGTTATTTTTCTAAAATATAAAGCAAAAAGATTAATTGAAGTCATTCCCTCAAAGAAAACCTGTGATAGATTCCCATAACTAATACAATTTATTATTGCCAAATTTAATATCATTTTATTATGATTATAATTACTAATAAAATTATAATGCTTATTATTGATTTATGTATTTTATTACACACACAATTAGCAATTACTCAGATACAGAATTAACAGGTATAATTATAAAACTCTTGAAAGGAACATATGTCTGACTAAATACAGAACCAAAAGCTGTATGTAAATTAAAAGTTTATCCCTATGACACAGAGTATGAACAAGCCTTATATATTGATTTTTATACTCTTAGATTTTTTTTTGTACCAAGGATTAAACTTAGGGATGCTTAACCACTGTGCCACATCTCAAGCTCTTTTTTATTTTTTATTTTGAGTCAGTGTCTCACTAAGTTACTTGGCCCTTACCAAGTTGGTTAAGCTGAATTTGAACTTGTGATCCTCCTACCTCAGTTTCCCAAGCTGCTGGGATTACAGCTGTGCCCATCCCATCTGATCACTGTTAGATTTTTAAAGATACATTGTGGCTACTTATAGAAATTCCAATCATTTTAAAAATATTAAGTAAATAAATGCTCTGTTACAGACATATCCCCGTCATATGTGTGATTGTTTTATGTACTAAAAGGAATGGCTTGTACCTGATCACACATTTGCTCATTTATTCTCTAGCATAAATGAGAGATTATACATAAAACCATCTGAGCTTATCCTCGAGAAATTTGCATTAGTGTTTAAAGTATGCTCCATGTGACTGCATTGAGTCCACAATGCTCTGTGAATTTAGAGAGGCAACAGTAATATTTGAAAATGGAGGCATTCATGTGCCTGGGCCTGTGGTATAGCCTGAATGGTTAATGTATCCAGTCAGTGGGTCCAGTAGACTCATTCTTCTTCAGCCAGTCAGGATGTCAGTATGAACTCTGGTTGGAAGATGGACTGGACAAGAATCTAAGTCTCTCTTTTACCTGTGTGTAGTCTCTCTGTAGGTCACTCAGTCCAAGCTTGGGCCTCTGTTCACGTGAGTTACAGCCAAATCCGAGCCTTTTCTCTCTTCACTTGCAGCCTATCCCACTCTTACCTGGCTCTGCACAGACCTTTGCCTATAACCATGGGACTTTTAACTGTGGCAGTTGTGGCCTTTTGCTCTGAAGGCCAGTAAAATTAACATATTAAAGACTCAATTACTTAAAGAATAGAACATAATAATCTATCCCATAAAATTTTAACAATTAAATGAAACCATAATCAATGTGTAGTTCCATGCCTGGTACAATTGTCTTTCTTTTATCCTTTAACACAAAAGATGGCTTTTGCAACATTCTCTTGAATGTGATTTTAACAGTAACTGGTTGTTTGTACGTTCATGCCTAGACCCAGAATGAAAACCTCTCCAAGGTGAACTTGGGGAAACTGGAAGCCATATTTTGAGAAACGCATCCTTTCATCCCATCTCTCCCTTGCCTCACCTTTATGAAACCTGGCACTCCCTCTGTACACCATCCACTCTGAGCCCTGTGTCCTGCCTCGCTGGACTTTTCCCTACAACACCTTCCTTGCTTTCACCATTCCCCTGCCTTGCAAAAGGCTTTTCTTTGTCACAACTCAAGTACCCTCTCTCTAAAATCACTGACACCTCAGGAAGAGTTGAGGTATCTCATTTATGCTCCCCAAATGCTGTATCCATGTTCTTTAAGTTCTCCTCATGTGAGCATTGTTTGATTCTTCTGTGAATGTAAGGAGACACCAGATTAATAACTACTTGCTAATGTTCTAATTCTCAGAAACGTGAAGATTATTCTTTGAACAAGGGAAAGCCACTATTAATTTCACAGATTTTTCATCAGCACTTAAAACACACATTTAAAAGACTATGTTCTCATCTCATTTCATATCAACACACATTATTTTCTAGATGGTGTCTGTTTTCTTGATAATTGATCAACATGATCGCTTTAATCGATGTAAAACTAATCACTTTACATTCAGTCCTACGGTTCCTTTAGTTCACTTAGCTTTTCTATTTGTTCTCAGTTTGGGCAGAAATATTTGAAGTCTTAGGTTGATAATGACAAGTTTTTTGTTTGTTTGTTTTAATTTTTTTGGTACCAGGGATTAAACCCCAAGGGCATTTAATGACTGAGCCATATCCCCAGCCCTATTTATTTACTTATTTATTTATTTATTTATTTATTTATTTTTCTTTACACTGAAACAGAGTTTCCCTAAGTTACTTAAGGTCTCACTAATTTGCTGAGACTGGTTTTGAAGTTTGGATCCTCCTGCCTCAGCCTCTTGAGCTGCTGGGATTACAGGCATGTGCCACGATGCCTGGCTGATGAAAGGCTTTAACCACAAGCAACAATAAATATAATATTTTGATATTTTATAGTTGTAGTTAGGTTACTGAAAAAAAATCTTCAATTATGGAGAGGTTATTATCCGAGCCTCCTGGTGGGTGTCTAAGTAGCTGATTTATTCTTTAAACGCCATCTGTGAATGCTTTGAGGACCTGGTATTGGACCTCGATAAAGGATGAATTCATGTATATGGTAAATATCAGGCAATTTACTAGGCGCATTTAACCTACTATGAGATTATTTGGACAAAATAATGACTACTTTTAAGAGCACTGCTCCTTCCATATATCCATTATTTTTCTTCATTGTTACTTCCTACCTGTACCTAATCTGATGGCATTTTAAGTAACTTTCTTTCATTAAACCTCCACAAAGCAGTCAATATTTCACCAAGATAAGATAAAATAAAGCTCTTCCAATGCCACACATATCATAGGGTTTTATAAGAAATAATTTGTGCATAATTATAATAAAGTAAAAACTAGCATGACCAACTTGGGGAACAAACACAGCTTCCTCTTGGTAAGCTAACTGGTAGAAGAAAATAGAAGTAGGGAAATGACGATCAACTTGCAGAGTGGTTACCAGCGTTCAGTGACCTGTGGAAACACTTGGCTAGGGTTTGCACAGGGAATATGGTGCTTTATGTAGAACTGAGAATCCATTAATCATACATACAGAGAGTGAAAACATCTGTTAGGAGTGAACTCATTTAATTGCATAATGCCTATAAGTCAACATGAACAGGGCACAAACACCGAGTTCAGATGTGCTGCAAGAATATTAATACAAATCGTTCTATTGGATGAACAAGTCCAAACAGGATAAAGAATGACAGCTATGTGATTGGATCTGACATGGTTGGGGATAGCAGACTTGGAAGAAGGCCTGGATTCTAGTCCCCATGTTACCAGCACAGGTCTTGTGATGGCTCTGAGCCCCTGTTGTGAAACGGGAATTGCATCTGTCCTAACACCCAATTAAATAAGGTGGTGAATGCTGTAATAAAAGATATAAGATTTATTTAACATATTATATTTAATCCATAAGAAAGCCAGCTTTTAAAGTGGAAAAAGCCATTGGGTGATTTCAAATGTACTTATCAAAACCTTGTTTCATACTCTCATATGAATCCCAATATCCACAGTAGATAATAGAAAAGCAATTAAAAAATCTGCTAAAGGAGACCTCAGAGTCTGTTTTACTGAGGCTTTCTCTAACCCTTTCAGGCAGTCCTTATGGTATCTTTGCTCAATTCTAAGGGTCCTCAAAATGTATTTTAACTCTGGGCGCAGTGGCGTATGCCTGTAATCCCAGTGGCTCGGGAGGCTGAGGCAGGAGAATCATGAGTTCAAAGCCAGCCCCAGCAAAAGCAAGGCATTAAGCAACTCAGTGAGACCCAGCCTCTAAATAAAATACAAAATAGGGCTGGGGATGTGGCTCAGTGGTTGAGTTCCTGAGTTCCATCCCTGGTACACCCCACCTCCCAACACACACACAAGAAAATACAGTTTAACACAGGAAATCCAGTCCAGCTCTCACATTTTGCAGATAAGGAGTCCAAGGACCCGAAAGGCCAAAAAACTGATCAATGGAGACTTGAGGAAATAGTAAATATTTTTACTGTCAATAGTTTCTATTTTCTGGAACTTTGCTCATGTAGTGCTTTCTAATGAAGAGCTCTATGCTTCCTCATCCACTGAAAAGTTACTGCCAGAATCCGAACGGGTGAAGAAAGCAGTGTGTAGGCCAAAATAGGGCACATGCACAGTCATCACTACACCTAAGGCAACCATGTTGGGAGGTAGGTTGTTCATTCACTACATACCTATTAAACATCTGCCATACGCCAGTACTGAAAATATGCTGCTCAGTTATGTTTTTTAAAAATATTACACTTGTTTATATAAAATGACAAGAGAATGCATTTTTTAATGGCTATACTGAAAATTTGGGGGTTGCAGAGACAAAGAACATAATTTCTATGTATTTTATAGGTAGCATTGTGTAATTCCAGATATGAAGGCAGTATCGGTCATTGTCTCTCTTCCATGCACACAAACATAAACATTCATTCAGACTTAAACACCAAGGAAAAGAAAGAAAATTTCTCAAATAGATGCTATGGTTTGATTAAAGAGGAATTCCCTGAAAGCTCATATGTGAGACAAAGCAGGAATGTTCAGAAGTGATTGATTAGATTATGAGAGTTGTAACCTAATCAGTGGATTAATCCATTTGATGGATTGAAAGGATGACTATACTGGGTGGTAATTATAAGCAGATGGAGCATAGCTGGAGGAGGTGGGTCTCTGGGGGAGTTCTCTTGAGGATTATATCTTAACCGCTGTGTTCCTACCTCTCTCGGCTTCCTTTCTGGTCACCATGAGTTTAGCAGTTTTACTCCACCATGCCGTTATGCCATGATGCTCTACCTCACCTTGGACCCAGAACACTGGATTTGACCAACCATATACTGAAACTCTTGACAGCATAAACCCAAAATAAACCTTCCTTTAAGTTTTTCTCACCAGGTATTTTGGTCACAGAGATGGAAAATTGACTAACATAATGGGTAAGGTAGAAAATTTTTCTCAAAATATTATGCATATTCAGATATCTTAGTTCTAGACAATTAAAAAGTAGGAGTCCCAAACTAGAGTTTCCACATGCCTAAATGCAAGGCAATTGTATATTTTTATTTTTCATGTTAGTATATTTCAGTGTGAAAAGTTTCCTAATAAATTAAAAGTATCCACATTTATAATAATAAAAGCCAAATTAAGTAATTCAAAATTATATGTCAAACTGCTCAACTTTGCTAAAAGAAAACACTTGATTTTTTTTTAATGTGGGGAAAATTTAAGTAAAATAAGAAGAGCTCTAAGGGACTGAACTTAAATATGCCTGGAAATAATACTTCAGGAAAAAAGGGGATATTTTTGACCCAGTAGGATAAACTAGAATTTAATTTATGTTGCAAAAATATAAACCAAAGCTAGAATCCAGTGTGGTTAACTAAGAAGTAACTCTAGAAAAGGAAATTAGCAGAGGAATCTTAAAGCACAAACAATGTGGGAAAGGGAACAATTCTAAGTATATGTTATAAAAATAAGCAAAAACTAAATGGAAAAGGATAATTTAAAAACAAATGAAAATAAACAGTATTAAAGTCAATTAAAATTTTGCCAATGATTAAAAATGAGTTTGACAATATGTGGGAGTCAGCAATTATGTCTTTCACAAACTTTGTTTAAAGAATATATTTGTTCATTGTAATTGAAATTTTTAATGATGAAAACATTCATTTTAAATGTTTCCTTTTATTTGTAAATGAAATAACGGTAGTTTCCTCCCTGTTACTGGACATGATTAAATATCTCCTGTTCATAATTATTTTTCAAACCTCTCAGGCAGTCCCACCAAAGAAGTATAATTACATAGTAATATTTTTCACACTTTCAAGTAAACTGACCTGAAATTTCTCAAGTCAACTACTTTTTTTTTTCTTTACTTACATTTTTCTTTGCTTTCCCCAGCATTTACTTTCTCTTTATTTAAGATGGTAAACCTCAACTGGAATTTGTGTCTCATCCTGTTTTTCTCACTTTTCCCTTCCAAATCAAAACAAGGAAACAGATCCAACTCAGCATGCTTGAACACATTACACACATCAGTGAGTAGTTGAATGGCTTCTTTACCATATTAATATGTCCTAGATATCAGTTGCAACTTAGATATATTTAATACTCTGTTCAATCTAATAAAGAATTAATGTTTCATCCTAATGAACTAAGTCAATGGTACACCAACTTGATACCAGTTAGAATATTTTATATCAGATTTGTATTAATTCTCAATCAATATTTACTGAAAATCTACCTCTCAATGATATTGCTATGGATGATACAAAGATGAATCAGACATTCTGTGAAGCAAGACAAATACATATTTTCACACTTTATTTCAAAATAGAGACACATTTTATAAGATAAAACCAGTTAATAGTCTATGAAGGAACCTTTGCTCCCTAGGAATGAATTTTTTCTCACTTGTGCAATACACATTTGGCTGAGGCCTCTATCTCCTGTACTGATGATGGGTTCTCTTCACAGTGCCCCTTAGACAATGAAAAATTAAATGGGCTGGCAGTCTTCCAGTTTCTTTCTCCCAGAGGCATTAGTAGCAGGGGGAGCTAAATTAAAAGTTCTAGTCTGTCTGATTTTCAGCCAGTGACCTCTGTTCTATAAAAACAAGGAAATGCATAACCCTGAGATCCTAATTGGCCTTTTCACCCTAAGTTATTCATGGGAAGAAATATTTTCCTCTTTCATAATAGAACAAAAGTTCATACTTCAAGTGCTTTCTAACCACTATAGTTACAGTACATAAAGGGTCATACTCCTAACTGAAGATAAAGTCGATATGATATGGATTCTCATTTGTCACATATTGACTTCATTTGTTTTACAATTAGAATAACACATGAGATTTTAACAGCAGGCAATTCTGGTGATCATTATTCATGGCTCGGGCTAGGGTAAAAGAAGTGAGGAACTTGTCTTGGACACAAAATTTAAGGAGGTTGTAGAAAACACTGTAATTAAGACAAGGAATGTATAGAAGCATATCTATGACAATAAAAGTTAACTTAAAAAATTTATAATGAACAAAATATCATAATTCTAAGTAAAGGTAGACCAGTGTGACCAATTTTTCCTTTTGCTTCAAGCTGTGGCTCTACATAGCACAAGCATTTTCTCTAAATATTCAAATTTAATGACTGATGTTGAATTGGTCATTCATTCAAGATCCATTTTTTCACTTAATAACATAGTACCAGAGAGATCTGTAATGATACAATTAATCAAGCAAATTTTGGCATCTTGCTACCAAACTTAGTTTACATTAAACTTACAGATTGGATATATTATGTTTTTATCATTTTTTATTTGTTCTTTTGACATGTTCTGTTAATGAGAGTAGAATTCATGATTAGTCTTTTATGTCTTTGCTAAATTTCAACTCTCCATTTATGGTTGTTGTTGTTTTTCCTCTTGTAATCCTATTTCTCATTCAAAATTTTTTTCTTTTTTGGAGATTATTTTTATCATATTTTGTAAGAGATTTTTTATTGCATTTCTGATAAAACTGTGTGTCTATATGTCTTTTTCATAAATTTGTATAATCACTACATAAGGCACAAAAAATGATAGATTAAAAACTTGAAATCCTAGCCGGGTGCAGTGGCTCATGCTTGTAATCCCAGCACTTTGGGAGGCTGAGACAGGAGAATCGAGAGTTCAAAGCCAGCCTTAGCAATGATGAGGCACTAAGCAACTCAGCAAGACCCTGTCTCTACATAAAACACAAAGTAGGGCTGGAGATGTGGCTCAGTGGTTGAGTACCCCTGAGTTCAATCCCTGATACCAAAACATACACACACACACACACACACACAAACTTAAAATCCTGATTATAGACTTAAATTTATATTTTGCCTAAAATGATTTAATGTCATTTCTAGGATTTAATATTCTTTATCACAAGAAATACATTAATTTGTTATGTCAAAATGAAGAATTGTAGCTTAGTGGTTAGAAAAAAATTCTCTAATTGCCAGAGATATTGAACATTTTTTCATATATTTTTGATCATTCACATTTCTTCTACTGTGAAGTATCTGTTCAGTTCCTTTGCCCATTTATTGATTGAGTAATTTGTTAATGTGGTATTAATTGTTTTGTGTTTTTGTATATCCTAGAGAGTCATTCTGTATCTGAGGTGCAGGTGGTAAAGATTTTCTCCCATTCTGTAGGCTCTCTATTCATATTCTTGATTGTTTTCTTTGCTGTGAAGAAGCTTTTTAGCTTAAAACCATCCCATTTATTGATTCTTGATTTTACTTCTTGCACTTTAGGAGTCTTATTGAGGAAGTCAGTTCCTAAGTCAACATGATGGAGACTTGAGCCTACTTTTCTTTTAGTAGGTGCAGAGTCTCTGGTCTAATGCCTAGGTCCTTGATCCACTTCAAGCTGAATTTTGCACAGGATGAGAAATAGGCATTAAATTTCATTTTATTGTATATGGATTTCCAGTTTTCTCAACACTATTTGTTGAAGAGGCTGTCTTTTCTCCAATGTATGTTTATGGTATCTTTGTCTAGTATGAGGTAGCTGTATTTATGTAGGTTTGTCTCTGTGTCTTCTATTCTGTTCTGTTGGTCTTCATGTCTGTTTTGGTGCCATGCCATTTTTGTTACTATAGCTCTGTAGTATAATTTATGGTCTGGTATTGTGGTGCTTCCTACATCACTTTTCTTGCTAAGGATTGCTTTAGCTATTCTGGGCCTCATATTTTTCCAAATGAATTTCACGATTGCTTTCTCTATTTCTATAAAGAACATCATTGGAGTTTTAATAAGATTTGCATTAAGTCTGTATAGCACCTTTGGTAGTATGACCATTTTGACAATATCAATTCTGCCTATCCAAAAACATGGGAGATCTTTCCACTTTCTGAGATCTTGTTCAATTTTCTTTTTATTGTTCTATAATTTTCACTCTAGAGGTCTTTCACCTCTTTTGTTAGATTGATTCCCAAGTATTTTATTTTAATTTTTGAGGCTATTGTGAATGCGATAGTTTTCCTGATTTCTCATTCAACTGATTTGTCATTGGTGTATAGGAAATATTCAACATGCTATGAATGCAAAATGCATTGCTAGTATTTTTGAATTAGATATACAATTTTCTTTCAAGTAATTAAAAATACAAAAAATGTCTATTATATTATCTTCATCTAACCATTTCCAGAGATCTCCAGTTTGCATTAAGAGATGCAAATTAAAACTATACTGAGATTCTATTTCACTCCAGTCAGAATCACAATTGTCAATGATACAAGTAACAATAAATGTTGGCAAAGATGTTGGGGGAAAGATTCACTCATGTACTGCTGGTAAGACTGCAAATTGGTGCAACTACTCTGGAAAATAGTATGGAGATTCCTCAAAAAACTTGGACTGGAATCACCATTTGACCAGTTATCCCACTCCTCAGTTTACACCCAAAGGACTTAAAATCAACATATCACAGTGATATAGCCATGTCAATGTTTATAGCAACTCAATTCAAAATATCCAAGCTATGGAACCAACCTAGTACCCTTCAACAGATGAATGGATAAAGAAAATGTGGTATATACACACAATGGAATATTATTTAGCCATAAAGAAGAATGAAATTATGGCATTTGCCAGTAAATGTGTTGAACTGAAGACTCTCATGTTAAGTGAAATAAGCCAGTCCCAAAATACCAAAACCCAAATGTTTTCGCTGATATGTGGATGCTAACACACAACAAGGGAGGGTGAGGAGGAGAAGATTATAAATCCATTGGACTAGACAAAAAGGAATGAAGGGAAGAGAGGGAAATCGAGAATGGCAATGATGGTAGAATGAATCAGACCTAACTTCCCTATAATTACATAAGAATACATGACCCAGGTAACTACACATCATGTACAATCATAAGAACAGGATTATAATTAGAATAATTTAAACTCCAAGTATGTATGTCAAAATACATTCTACTGTCATGTGTATCTAAAAAGAACAAATAAAAAAAAGGAAAAAAGAAAAATATTCTCCCAATACAGTATATTGGCATTTACAATGCTAAACATCCCATTTCCTTTACTCATCCTTAAACTTCTGAATGAGTCAATGTTATCTAGCTCAAAACATCTAATATCATGGAGTTGCAAGTGGAGAGTAAGAACTTTTCTCTCCCATTTTCACTTCTCATCCTATTTGTTATTGTTGTCATTTATGTTTGCCATAAATGCAAAATATGTCGCTACTCTTTTTACATTAGATATGTAATTTTTCTTTCAAGTAATTAAAAATAACAAAAATTTCTATTATGATTACCTTCATTTAACCATTTCCAGAGTTCTCTATTTCTTTGTATATACTTCTCTGTCTAGAATCATCTAAAGATGATTCTATCTAAAGAACTTAATTTAAAATTTCTTATGCAGTTGTTCTGCTGACATTAGTTCTTTGGAAAAGGCTTTGTATCTACTTCATTTTGATGGATATTTCCTCTGACCATAGCATTTGGGGGTCACAAACTTTTATTTCTTTTTCTTCATTATTTTGTTCCTTTTCTTGTCGTTTCTTTTTTCCTCTTAGCACTTTAAAGAGGTCTCTCTGTTGACTTTTTTGTGGCTTTCATACTTTTTGTGAAGAAGTCTGGTATAATTCTTATTTCAGTTCTTCTGTTAATAACACAGGTTTTTAGCTGGAGACCCATGGGTCTATCATGGAGATTCTCCCCCCAGTATTAATTCTTGACTTTTATCATGCCTGTAGAGGTTTTAACTCACTCCAAGATAAATAGAAAGAAAAATATTAGATATCAGTCTAGTAAAATATTTGTTAAAAAGAATAAAAAAGTAAAAGAAACAGGGCTGAGGCTGTGGCTCAATGGCAGAGCGCTTGCCTCTCACATGTGAGGCACTGGGTTCGATCCTCAGCACCACATAAAAATAAGTAAACAAATAAAGACACTGTGTCCATGTGGAACTAAAAAATATTTAAAAAAAGGTAAAAGAAACACATAAAACATGAAAAATCTAGATAAGAGGATAGGATATTTTGATATCATGTATCAAGACAGAGAAGAATATTTTGGATAATAACTTTTTTGAACATTGCAGGAAAAATAAACAATGTAAGATATAGTAATGAAATACGTTACTGCTCTTCTGTGCTTTCGTTCTTTCAAAAAGCAAGAACAAGAATGTGAATACAGCAAGCACAGTGCCTTAAATGGTTTGCAAAAGCCTTCGTCTTCTGTCACTGTGAATTAGGACATTTTGGAGGCCCTTAGATAAATCCATACTCTCCAGACATTTGATTTCTGACAAAGATGCAAGACCACACAATAGGGAAAGGACAGTCTCAATAAGTGATATTGAGAAATCTGGACAGCCATATGGCAGAAAGGTATAATGTGATCATAAATTCGTAATACAAAAATCAATTCAGAATGAGTTAAAGATTCAAAGGTAAGACTTGAAATTGTAAAACTACTAGAAGAAAACATAGGGGGAGAAGGCTCTGGGACGTTGCTCTGGACAAAGGTTTTTTTGGATATGATTCTAAAAGCATGGGCAACAAAAGCAAAAATGAACTAATAGGATTACATCAAACTAAAGGCTTCTTCACAGCAAAGAATACGGTCAACAGGCTAAATAGTCAACCTGTGAAATGGGAGAAAATATTTGGCAAACATACATCTGATAAAGGGGTTAATATCCAAAGTATATGAGGAACTCAGTAGAAGGAAAAAATACACCAAAAACAAATAATTGAAACTGGGCAAGTGACCTGAAATGACATTTCTCAAAAGAAGATCTATGATTGGACAGATACATGAAAAATTTCAAAATTACCATTCAACAGGAAAATTCAAATGAAAACCACAATGAGTTATCACCTTAAACCTGTTAGGATGACTCCTATCAAAAAGACGAGGTAACAAACATCGGCAAGGATGTAGAGAAGAGGAAACTGTTGTGCATGATTTGTGGTAATGTAAATTGTACACCCATTATGCAAAACTGTATGGAGGCTATTTAAAAAATTAAAAAGGAACTTACATACAATCCAGTACTGGTTTTATATTCAAAGGAAATGAAATCAGTATGTTGAAGAGACAACTGCACTCCTACATTCTTTGCAGCGTTATTCATAATAATCAAGCTGTGGAATCAATCTAAGTGTCCATCAACAAATGAGTGCATTAACAAAAATGTGTTACATGTACAGAGAAATAATACTCAGCCTTAGTAAGGAAATCTTATCATTTGTGACAACATAGATGAATCTGGAGGACATTACGTTAAGAGAATTAAGCCAGGTGCAGAAAGACAAATACACAGGCTGTCCTTACAAGTGCAATCTTACATTGAATTTAGAGAAGCAGAGAGTAAAGGCTGAGTGATTTCCAGGGACTGTGGATTGCCAGGAGAGTGGGGGAGATATTGGTCCAAGTATACAGTTAGATAGGAGGATAAATTCCAATGATTTATTGTACGACATATTGAGTTAAGAGAATAAGATTTTAAGTGTTCTCACCACAGGAAAACAATAAGCATGTGTGGTAAGACATGTCTTAATTAGCTCTATTGAGCCATTCTGCAGTGCATACATATTTCAAGCATCAGTTGTGTGCCACAAATATACACAAATTTTGCCAATTTAAAAATGTAAAGAAAAACAAAAACTAAAAAGAAATTATGTAGCAAATTATCAGGACTTATTTACATCTCTCCATAACTTCATTTAAAATGGCAGTGCTTTTTCAGGAAATGAAATTAAACACAGATTCCACTTGTGTTTTTTGAAAATTCTGCTCTTTGTGGAAAAAAATTCCCTTGAGTATAAATTATTTGTGTGAATCTTAAGACCAGTGAAGTCTATGCACTATTTTTAAATTTCTCCTTGATTATTTCAATCAGATCCTCTAAGAGGAATTTATAAGACATTTCTAGAAATATATGTGACTGTTGCTGCTATTGCTCCTAGAAAAATATATGTGACTGATTAAGAAAAAATAAACAAAAATAAAACAAAACAAAACACAAAAAGGAAAAACTATCTCTATGAAAAAGAAACCAACAATAACAAGAACAACTATTACAAGCTTGCAAGTTTAAAAAAAGACTGTTACAAGTTGTACAAGTTTAGAATTTGTGGTCAATGAAATAATGAGGAGGAACTAATACATATTTTGAAATTGATCTTTAATCTTTAAATTTTACATGTTTGTTAAGACAGCATTTTAATTATAAAAATTAGAAATTATAGATTAGTGAAAAAAGGAAAACAAAATTACTAGCAATCCTCCTACTCTAGACTAACCATATTTGACTGTTAGTATGGTGCCTTCAAACTTTGCTTTGACTGACTCGATTTGTTACTCTCCCTCCCCAAATTAATGCATTATAAGTATGTTCCTAAATGTGTGAGGTATCTTAAGGATGCCTTCATGTTCACTATTGAGATGTTAGATATTTTCTACAGCTATATTTTGTTTTCTTGATTTTATTTAAAGCTATCTAAAACAGGATTTATTATAATTTTTCCATCCCTACCTCAATAAAATAATGCCTCTTAGAATCTATTTATCACATAAATATCTGATTGTTTGGACTTAGAGAAAAAGAGCCAATTTAAAATTCTTAAAATTTGATAGAATAAGTCCTGATAACATATATGAATCATACCTGTATGGGAAATCAAATTATCTTGTAAGATGCCTAATCCCACTGTTAAAACTAACCCTATATTTTGAGTATTATATTTCCAGGAGCTCATATTAACTAAGTAAAATAATTCTAGGTCAACACAGGATCTGTGGTAAGAACTGTAGCTCCAGTCTTTCATAAAAGTAATAGCCATTTACATACTCAAAAGCAATATATGAAACTGATTATCTTTCAGTCTTACAAATATTGGGGATGATAAAATGTTCTATCTGTTATAGAAGAGTAAAAAGGAATCTCATTAATTGTGTTTTTCTGATTACAAATGAAAATAAGTATTGTCTAATAATAAAGTGATCATAATGATAACAGATTATAGCTTCTTTCTTAATTTCTGTTGAACTAATTATAGCAATCATTAACATTTATTAAAATACTTAACAAAAATTTTAAGCTCCGACTGGTATGTATCTGGCAGAGTGTAAAATGTGTTTTTCTGGGGTATTTATTTCCTTATTAATTAATTAAGACACTAAGGATAAATCTTTGTACAGTATTTAAATACAAATGTGTTTCTGCTTTCTGAATTCCTGCTTTTATATCATGTTATGAAAGTCTCCCTATATCCTGCCATTTAAAAAAACCACCACCTAAATTTTATCGTATTTTAATCTTTGATATATATTTTCTATCTTTAATAAAAAATGATGATTCCATAAGGTATTTGTTTTAGGTAATAAATTTATAATGCAGAATGTTGGGGTGTGACTTTCCACATCCTTTCCTCTAGCTTTTGGAAGTATACAGTGCATTAATTATGATTATCTAGAGCCGCCCCATCATGCATAGCACACAAGGCTTCTTGATCCTGTTACTTTGCATCCATTCACTGGATTTTCCCCATCACTGCCTGTCTACGCTGCCCAGCCTCTCTGATTATCTTTATCACTTCCTAGATGAGCTAACCAGTCTCCTTTCTCTCCTAAGTCTCACTCTTCAGGTCAAGAAGAGTGAGAGGAATTTTTATAAAGTGTAACTCAGATCATGTATTCCTTTCAAGACTGGAGTGATAATTTCCCTGGTTTGCTATGTAATTAGGATTTGTTTGTTACCAATTGACTACTAGATTCCAAACAAATACAGAAATGTTTACTTTCTAATCCTGCTAGCCCCTCAGTAGCTTCCACTGTAATAGAACAAAATTGAAATTCCTTTGTGTCCTAGATCATTGCATAACTTGGTCATCTGCATGCTCTCTGGTCACACATGCCTTTTCTTCCTTGACCTTGGATGATTCCCCATCAAGCATAGGCTATTTTCTGGTGTTTTGTTTTTAATTATCTATTTATGAGTTCATTGTCTTCCTTTCACACCAGAATACAATCACCATGTGTTAGAAATTTATTTTAGGCATACTAGGTTTTGGGTGCCTAAAACCCTGCCACATACCATAGTAGGAGCTCAATAAATGTGCTAAATATATCAATAAACGTTGATGACTCTGGCAATTAGTTCAACAGAAATCAAGTAAGAGGATATAGTTAGTTCACATTTTTCATGAGTAGTTTGATAATAATAAAGCTCAAAAATGCCAATCGAGTCATGTCCCGTATGTCTACTTGTTGTAACTACTCATGTCAAAGCTTTCAGTAAATTATGTAAACACTCCAAAGCTTTTCTGTGTTGGCTCCATGATAGGTCATATTTTTTTCCTCAATAAATGGTGGAAATACTTCTAAATTTTCACTGCTGTTGTTCTCTCAATTAATTAAAATATTTGGAAAAGACTTTATAGTGTCATAAGGATGATAACTTATCAAAAGGTTTTATAAATTTTATAGGCAACCCTTTACAGTTAACTAGCTATTTCATCAACCTTCTCTACATGTCTTTTTTAAAAATTAGATGTTGGAAACATGAAACGCAATTCTCATGTATGTTTTTAAAGTGGTCAGACTTATAATGTATCCATTCCTAATGTGTGAATATAGATACAGGGAAAATAATGGTTGCAGAAAAAACTTCTGAAATACCACTGCACCATTCATTATGACATTAAGTTGGAGCAAGTAATATGGTACTTGAATATACATAATTGAAAAAATAGAAAGATAACATTGCTTAATCTATGTACAGTATGAGAACTGGAATATAAACATAAAGTTATTAATATTACATAGGAGTATGATGGGTGAGTGTGTGTGTGTGTGTGTGTTTTCCAGGTAATCTGTTAAAAATTATCCTTTGTGGTAGAGCAAATAACCACAGGCAGAAGTATTAGGTAGTGAAAATCCATCTATAGAAACTTGCTTCTAAATGCGTCAATATTACTTTACATATATTTACATTAAATTCTAGCAGAATGAAAACAGCATAAACCATCTCATTTCACAGATGTGAATGTAGAAGATGATTATTCAAGTGTTTGTATAGCTAATGATTCTTGAAGTTTTATGGAACTGTAAAGAAAGTTCTATGTCTATAAACTAGTTTTATTGACTCATGATTAAGTGCTCCATCTCCTAGCCCATGTGTAAATTCAAGAATTAGTGTGCTTTAATTGTCACTTTTATGAACTACATGATGCCATTTCAGTTTATATAGATGGAAAGATATAAAATAATATAGTCATCACTTAAGACTATACCTAGTGACACCATTGGGCTTGTAGATGAGAGATTGACTTATAATGTAATTACATTTTTTTGATTAAATAATTGATTTTTCACTTTCTTCTAGATTAGGTGGCTAGATGAATATTGAGTTGCTATTATTTTTTCCTCACTTGAGTTGATTCCACCCTTTGCATCATCTTCGAGTTCTCCTCATTCTTTTTTCACTCACTGAAGCCTACTGGTTATGGTTCTGAAATGTTTGTTTTAATCCAACATATTCCCCTCCCCACTAGTATCCTAGTCAGGGCCTCATTATTACATTGTTTTGCTGCTGAAATGTGATTATAAGTTTCAAATGTTCTAGCTAAGTAAAAAATAAAATCAAATTACTTTCAAATATATTCCTACTTTCAAAGTTTATAACCACTATTTGTTTCTTTCCTTTATTAAAAGAATGGCCAAGCATACAGAGACACACTGTTCTGTTAATTAAACAGGGCAAGTGAGGAATGCATAGGGCAATTCAGACTGCATGAACCTGCCCTTCTCACAAAGGACTCTGGGAGGACTTCTTCCTGATAGGCTTCTTCCATTCCCTTCCTTTACTTCTTTTCTTTCCTTTATATTTTTCTCCTGGGGGTTATACTGTCAAGACATCTAATTTGCTATTCGACCTCTAGCCTCATACCTCAGATCATCATAAGAACAGAAACTTTCTAACACCAATATTGCTCCCACAAGATGTTAAGTAACACACACTTTTTTTTACATGTAAACCAATCACAATATTCTCTGGGCAAAGTTTTTTTTTTTTTAATGCTAATCATTTTTTAAAAATATTTTTAGTTGTCAATGGGTATTTATTTATTTATTTATTTATTTATATGCGGTGCTGAGAATCGAACCCAGTGCTTCACGCATGCTAGGCAAGTGCTCTACCACTAAGCCAACATCCTAGCTCCTAATAATTTTTATTTGTCTTAAAAATCCATATACTACTGATTAATTAGAAAAGAGTACAAGCCAGAGGATTGTTAATCAAAACTGGAATTAAATCTAAGGGGAATTATATGGGTTTTAAATTTCCCAGAACAATAAAAAGATTTACAGTTTTTTATTAAGCCACTGAAATGCTACTCAGAGTCAAAATCACCATGTTCCGTTTAGGCCAAATGGGGAGAGAGGAGTAAAGGCAAATGAACCTTAAGAGATAAAACAAAATCTACAAAAAAATCACTACAATTCTCAGTGGACTATAATACTACATTTTACTTCAAATACTATCTCTCAATTCATAGCAATTGTTAAGTTCCAAAACTCATTTTCAAAACCTTGCAAAATCTGTAGAGATGAATGAAAAAACATGGCACAGCGTGGCCTGACTTTGTGCCCAGAAACATCTGTGAGATCAGTAGGGGCAGAACATCAGTAGTGTTCCTGTGGCAGCCTTTTATGATGCTCTTGAAAAAGGCAGAGGACAATTAATAAAACTCATATGCATCTAGCGATTAACAACCAGAGGTTATCATTAGATTTCACAGTCACATCAGTTAGAAAATACTAGAATTCTAGCAGTGGCTTTCTAAATTTATCTTAGAATTGAACATTTTTATGCAATGCAAACAGTCCACCCAGGGCTTTCCCTCAGTAACTGGAGCTGTTTACCAGGTGAAATCTTTCACCACACCTAGAAAGCATGGCGTACCATCATGGAAAATCAATTCTATAAAAATTAAGAGCACTTCTTAAAAGATGCAATTCCAAAATAGTTGCTGGCATATATATATAATTAAAGTGGAGCTTTTTGTTGTTGTTGTTTCCCAGAAAATTTTGTTTTACTTTATTGTGGTAAGTACCTTAATATGATATATACCCTCTTAACAATTTTTCTCCTTTTTTAAAATTGACTTTTAACTAATAAGATAAAAAACACACAGCCAGGTGCAGTGGCTCAAGCCTGTAATCCCAGCACTTAGGGAGGCTGAGACAGGAGAATCGCGAGTTCAAAGCCAGCCTCAGCAATGACGAGGAGGTGCTAAGCAAGCAACTCAGTGAGACCCTGTCTCTACATAAAACACAAAATAGGGCTGGGGATGTGGCTCAGTGGTCGAGTGCTCCTGAGTTCAATCCCCAGTACCAAAAAAAAAAAAAAAAACCAAAAAAAAAAAAACCCCACAAAAATCATACATGTTAACATGGTAACATGCAATGTTTTAATATATGTATATATTGTATATTTTTAAAAATCAGTTTAAGCATATCTATTTTTCAAGCATTTATCATTTATTCATGGTCAAAACTTTCAAAATCCTTTCTTCTAGCTCTTTGAAATATGAAGTACAATTTTTGTATTTATTGTCATCCTTCAGTGCAATAGCACACTGTAAATTCTTGCTCTTGTGCTACACTAACTTAGTATCATTTATCAGCCTTTAACTATTCCTTCCCCTACTACTGTCTCAGCCTCTGCTACCAACATTCTAGAGGGGAATATATGTTGCTCACTTTTGGAATGAGTCTTTAATATAAAGTCATGCATATGTGTACACAATTTTAACAATTTTGAAAGATCAAATACTGTAGTTTCATTTATTTCAGAATACTTAGGATTGAGTAGGTTTTAATTTGATTTATATATGTCAAAATTGTTTGAATTTTTAACATGGGGAATTCATAATATTTGTATATACAACCAAAAATTAAGCCATTTCTCCTGTAAAGCAAATATAAAATAAAATACATAGTCTGTTGATAGCATTTGTTTGCCATTTAAGACTTCTTTGGAATTATCCTTTGCAAGATTATGAAATCATAATATTTATCTTTAAAGGCAATATTTTATTTTATTTTGCTTTATTGGTTCTTTTTAGTTATATATGACAGCACAATCCATTTTAATAAAATATACAAGTTTGGAATATATCTTATTCTCATTATAGTCCTATTTTTATGGATGTACATGGTGGTGAGATTCACTGTGTTGTTTTCACAAATGTACATGGGAAAACTTTGTCAGATTTATTCCACAGTCTTCCCTTTGCTTACACCCCCTCCCTTCCCTCTATCCCTCATTGTCTAATCTACTGCACTTCTATTCTTCCCCTCATCCCAAATTATTGTGGGTTAGCTTTCACCTATCAGAAAAAAACATTCAACCTTTGGTTTTAGGGGACTGGCTTACTTCACTTAGCATGATAGTCTCCAGTTCTATCCATTTGCTGGTAAATGTTATAAAGTAATTCTTCTTTATGATTGAGCAATACTCCATTGTTTATCAACTCCACGTTGTCTTTTTCTATTAATCTGTGGAAGAGTACCTAGGTTGGTTCCATATCTTAGTTATTGTGAATTGGGCTGTTATAAAAATTGATGTGGCTATATTACTGTAGTATGCTGATATTAATTCCGTTGTATATATACCAAGGAGTGAGATAACTGGATGAAATGGTAGTTCTATTCCAAGAGCTTTGAGGAAACTTCATACCACTTTTCAGAGTGGTTGCACCAATTTATAGTCCTACCAACAATGTCTGAGTGTACCTTTTTTCTCCACATCCTCACTGACATTTATTGTTACTTGTATTCTTGATAATTGCCATTCTGACTAAAGTGAGATGGAATCTCAGTGTAATTTCAATTTGCATTTCTCTAATCGCTAGAGGTGTTGAACATTTTTCATACATGTGTTGACCATTTGTATTTCTTCTTCTGTGAGTGCCTGTTCAGTCCCTTTGCTCATTTATTGATGGAGTTTTGTGATTTTTGGCATTATTTTTGAGTTCTTTGTATATCCTAGAGATTAATGTTCTGAGATGCAAGTGGCAAAGATTTTCTCCCATTCTGTAGGCTCTCTCTTCATGTTCTTATTTCTTTTGCTGCAAAAAGCTTTTAGTTTTATGCCATCGCATTTATTGATTATTGATTTTATTTCTTGTGCTTTACATGTCTTATTAAGGAAGTCAATTCCTGTGCCAATACCTGGAGTGTTGGGCCTAACTTTTCTTGTAGTATGTGCAGCATTTCTGATCTAATAACTAGATTCTTGATCCACTTTGAGCTGAATTTTGTGCAGGGTGAGAGAAAGAGGCCTAATTTCATATTAAACATATGGATTTCCAATCTTCTCAGCACCATTTGTTAAAAAGGAATCTTTTCTCCAATGTATATTATTGGCGCCTTTGTCTAGTATAAGATAACCACATTTTTGTGGATTTGTCTCTGTATCTTCAGTTCTGTTCCACTGATCTTCTTGCCTGTTTTGGTGCCAATACCATGGTATTTTTGTTACAATATCTCTATAGTAAAATTTTAGGGCTGGTATAGTGATGCCTCCTGCTTTACTTTTTTCATTTGGGATTTTTTTTTTTTTTTTTTTTGGCTATTCTGGGCCTCTTGTATTTCCAGATGAATTTTATGATAGCTTTTTCTGTTTTTATGAAGAATATCATTGGAATTTTGATGGAAATTGTAATGAATCTGTATAGAATTTTTGGTAGTATGGCCATTTTAACATTAATTCTGCCTATCCAAAAACATGGGCGGTCTTCCCATCTTCTAATGTCTTGCTCAATTTCTTTCTTTTTTGTTCTATAATATTCATTACAGAGATCTTTCACTTTTTTTGTTAGGTACTTTTTAAAAAGATCTATTTTGAATGTGATGTTTTTTTTTTCTAATTTTAAAGACAATATTTTAAAAATATAAATAAGTTTGTAAGAAAGTGAAAATGCTGGCTAAAGCTACCATGCTTTCTAGTGAGCCACAAATATAATTTAAACTTAGTAGTCTTATTAAAAAGTATAAACAGAAAAGCTTAACTTCTTAAAATATATTTTATTTCACCCAAAACATTCCAATATTATCATTTTAATGTACAATAACTGTAAAATTATTTATAAGATATTTTATATCTTCTATAAGTATTGTTTTAGAAATTCAGTGGATATTTCACCCTTGAGGAATATCTTAATTCATATTCTCTATATTTCATGTACTTAATAGCCATTTGGCCAGTGGCTAACTTATTTAACAACAGAGAACCAAGAGATGGAAAATTAAGCTTTTATAATCATTGCAAGTGGATTCTCAGCAGAAACTCTCAGGTTAAATGTTTACCTAATGAATTTAGCGTATATACTTTTTTAAAATTTCAAAATTCTCCAGTAGTGTTGACACATTTTCAACAAAAAAATAAAAATCTAACCAGGAATATGGCTTTAATTGGCATTCAAATTTGATATAAACTGAAAGAAATTATTCAAGGATAGCTGGTTCCAAAAAGCACTGTACTAGATAAGCTAAATTACTTTGCTATAACAATATGAACATGCTAGATAAATTGCAAAAAAACATACTTCATAATGCAACGCTGAAAATAATGAAGCAAATCTTTAGGGCTAGTGGAGAGTAAATGTGAAATCAGTCAACCTGAGGACAATGGACACCAGCTCTGATGCTTGGAGCCTGATAGCTTTAGGACCATCTCTCAATGGGAAGAGTCATCCTGAGACATTGTTAAGCCAAGATTCCTAAATTTCATCAATGTAGTCTTTTTCAGTAATATTTCTTGTCTTCCAATGAAAGCAAATGATTTCTCTTTGCAAAAAAGCATCTTATATTTGGGCCCTCAGGACACTGATAGATTAAGATTAACCAAATATAAATTCACAATGAACAAAGTTCAAAATTCAGTCAAATAACAAATATCATGGTTTTATGACAACTACAAAGATAAACAATTAATTTGAGCCCCAGGGACTTCAGATATTAAAATCATGAGATATATTAAATAACGTAGTAAAAATTTAAAAATAACAGTTGCATTTAAAAAAACAGAATAAAAGCTATAAAAAATAATAAGGCAGAAGAAAAAGAACTGCATAGAATGTTTTTAATAAAAAATATTATTGTAATTACAAAGTGAGTGGAAATTTTAATCAGAGAAAGAATCAATGAGAAGAAAGTTATTTGAAGAAATCATCTATGTGTAATAGAGAAAGAAGGGAATGAAAATTATGAAAGAATTAAGAGAAATAATGAGTATTATTATTCTATATTATCAGAAACTCTAATACTCAGAATTCCTGCAGGGAATGGGAATTATTAAGATAGGCATTATTTGAATATCTAGATGGATAAAATTTGATATTTCACAGGCAGAGGAAGAAAATCTAACTTAAACCCAAGAAGATAAAATGAAATCCACCCCAAGTCATGTGAAACTGCAAGTAGAAATCTTAAAATCATCTGGGAGCAAGAAAGCAATGGTCTACAAAGAAAGAACAATTATACTGGCCTCTAGCAACTGACCAAGAACAATAGAAGCCAGAAGACCAAAATAACTTAAAAGACCTGATAGGTTAGAACTTTCAACTAGATACCCCCAAAAACTATCTTTCAAAATCCAGGATGAAATAAAGTAATATTAAATCAAAGAAAAACTAAGTGAGGTCACCATGAGCAGCTTTTGCTCAAGTAGTTGTGCAAGGATCTTATACCTCAGAAAAAAACTGAGTTGACCTCATGGTGAAAGAGAATTCTGCAAGCAGGAAATGTCAGCACAGAAACTGAATGACATAGATAAAGCTAAATAAATGTTGCCTAAAATATTACATATTACTAAAATATTAAAACATGGAGCAATAATGGCATTTAAGTTAGGAAAAATAGATTTTCATTAAAATAGGAGGATAGATACAAAATTGCATTTAAAATATACCAGGTACATTCTGCATCTATATTTATATTTTTATTCAAGTCTGTATTTATATTTTCTAAGTCCACTGAAATAGCCTAAAAATAAAGATACCCCAGTAATGAAGGCCACATTCAGTGTTCAGATTGTGGTTTCTACAAATCCTTCCATATAAAATAAACCAAAGTTCTGAGAACAATATGTGATTTCAGAATTGATTCTACTCTTCAGTGATCCACTGAATATTTCCTCTTCCTGCCCTGAAACTTCATGGCTCCCCACCCAGTGAAACCTTTCCTTTTGTATATAAAACAATGTTTTCTAAATTCCCTTTGCTTTTTTTGCCACTGGGACTTCTGTTCAATGTAATGCTTTAAACCACTGTACTAATTAAAGGAGTGCCTGGTAAATAATAAATAAACCTCTCAGAAGTGTGTGACTCACCAGTTAGTTCCACATCTTCAACTCCACTTACTTCTTAATTGACTGCCGTCTGACTTACGAACTGAAATCTGAAAAATTACCAGTGAGCCTCCTTTTTGCAAGGCTCATTGAACCGTTTCTTGAAGTCTGTCCAACAGTTAATACTTTTCTTTGTAAAGAATTTTCTTGCCTTTGGTGAAACTTGGATAATTTGTTTAGTCTTCTCTTATCAATCTCCTGTTTTTGCATCCATCTATTTTATATCTTGAAACTTTTTAAATTTTGTGTTATGGTTTGAAGGCGAGGTGTCCCCCAAACACTCACAGATGAGACAATGCAAGAAGGTACAGAGGAGAAATTATTGAGTTGTGAGTCTTAACTCAATCAGTGAATTAATCCTCTCATATGAATTGAGTGGTAACTGAAGTGATAGGGTTTGGCTAGAGATGATGGGAATTGGGGCGTGGCTTTGGGGTATATATTTGTATCTGGCAAGTGGAGACCTCTCTCTGCTCTCTGATCATGTGAGCTGTTTCCCTCCACCACACTATCTCGCAATGATGTTCAGCCTTGCCTCCAGCCCCAAGGAATGGAGCAGGCCTTCTAAGACTAAGACCTTTAAAACTCTGGGCCATCAAATAAACTTTTCTCCTCTACAGTTGTTCTGGGTAGGTCCTTTCAGTCACAGCAGTGAAAAAGCTGACTCAAATATTTGGATAACTCACTATCTTCAAATAGTACAGTTTCTTATTTATAACTGATTTTGAATCAAATAATTAGAGGGAACATAACTTTGATCAAAGCTAAATGTCATTTTGTGCTCTAATTTGCATCTATGAAGATTCTGTTAAGAGACTGCCCAGTCTTTGGCTTGCTAGAAAACATTAGTGGTATGCCAGTTCCTGTGCAGGTTAAGCACTCACCTAATTCTCAAAATAGCTCTATGAAGTAAATGCTTAATTAATTTTCCCTTTCTAGTGATGAGGAAACAGAAGCTTAGAATGTTTAAGTAGGTTATTATACAGCTTATAAGAGTTGGTCTTCAGTGATATGGCTCTACCTACTCTTTATCCTTCCTTACCTGAAAATCCTCCTTCTGAGGCCATCCTTTCCATTTTCAGATAATTTTTACCATTAAACACTTATTTCCTATGGTGAAGTCTGTCCTCCTGTAGTTTCTACTATTGGCACTAGCTGTGCCTCTGGAACCACGCAGAGTATGGCTAATCCCTCTGTCACACTGCTGACTTTGAAGCACTATATGTGACGACAGCTATCACATTTCTTTTGATGGATTATCTTCTATTCTAGGTTAAATATCATCAGAACCTTTATCCATGCACCACATCACATGGTTTTCAATCACCTCACCAACCTGGCTGCCTTCCTCTGTATATGTTTCCAGTTGGAATTTTTCATTTGCCCATAATTGACTATAATACTCCATGTGTGGTTTGGCAAAGTAAGCCTAATTCTTATGTTGTTCCATCTGCCAAAAATACTCTTTCCCTGAATTCAGCCCCTCCTACTGGACTGTTATACAAGTTTAAATATGGTTCATTCCAACCCAAACTCATGTTGAGGCTTGTTTCCCCAGTGACAAGTTGGGAGGTGGGACCTAGTGGTGATGTTTAGGTCATAGAAGTGGAGCCCTGAAGAATGGGTTGATGCCTTCTTGCAACAGTGCCCTAATTATTACAGGAGGAGATTTGTTTTTGCATGTGTGCTTTGTTTAAAAGGCAGATTTGTCTTCCCTGGCTTTCTCTTATTCTTTCTCATAATGTTCCTCATCTTCCACACAGGCCTGCTTGCCCTTGTACTTTCCACTGTGAGTTGAAATAGCATAAGGCTTTCACCAGAAGGTAAGCAGATCATGTTCTTGAACTTCCCTGCCTCCAGAACGATGAGCCAAAATAAACCTCTATTCTTTATAAATCACTCAGTCTCAAGTATTTTGTAGTAGCAACAAGACCTATACTGGTCCTTAAAATATGTGGTTTAACTGTCAATGAAATAAATTCTGTCCCTGTAGCCACAAATTCCCTGTACTAATTTCTTTGAACATTTCACTTCTTTTCTGGCATTATCACACTCTTTTGTATTGTACTTGTTATTTACATGTTTTACCTCTCCTATTAATCCTTAAGTTCTTTAAAAAAAAAGGACCAATTCTTCATTTTCTATTTCCTACATTAGGTACAGTATTGCACTTTGTCTTATAAGAATTCTTATGTTATAATCAGTTCTCAATACTTATTGTAGGTTAGGTTTTTGGCTCTTAGCATTATGCCAATATCTGACACATGGCATAATATTATAAAATGTTTAATCAGTTACAAAATAAAACTAATATTTTTATATTAAATATATTTAGTTGACATAAATTTAATATTTAAAAAATTCTGTTCCTCACAATAAGCACTACATGTTTTACTAAAATGTAGTTTCAGCCATCTGGATTTTCTCCCATGTTATGTAATAACTCTATAATTAGAAATATCTGATTGACTGAAATAGTCCCTTTACAATAGAATATTTCCTAAAGCAGAACATCAGGATTTCTATAATTACATACAAAACAAAATCTAATAAATTTTATATAGACATTTGGAAAATTCCTAGAACTAAGGGATATGTTCATGTCCAAAGAACTAAATTGAATATAAAAATAGACATTCTCGGCCATAAGGGTGGCATTCAGTCCTTATCACTTACAAATACAGTGAGAATGTAGAAAAGAAACACTGCATTATTTAGGACTTAGACTTCTGCCTTTAAAGCACATGGCAGAGTCAAAATCTATATGTGTTGGTAAATTTTGTTGTGGTTCATTCTTATTTAAACAAAATTGGACACTCTCTCAACATTGACGGCTCAGTACTAGCAGAGAGAAACACATGGAATTTAAAAGTTGCAGTCACAATCTTTCTCTTTACATTTTCACTTAAAAAGATTGACAGCTCGGAGGCCAAACCTGGCATGGTTCTTCTGCTCTGTGTTTCTGCGTTTTCTGTTGTTACTGTTTAAAGAGTGCATACTTTGTAAGACGATACGCTCGTTCCTCAGCACAGAGCTTTGCAGTAATATATAATTAACTACATATTTTTGAGAACCCTAATGTTTACTTGGTTCACCAAAAGCCTTAGTAAGAGCTAGAATTAAACTCATTTGAGAGAGTTGAGAAAGGGAGGGGCACACAGCAAAGAACTAAAACAAAACAAAACAAAAATCCAGCTCTGGAGTTTAGCTTTTGTTTGAAGCAAAGGTCACTCAGAGTCAGTGAAATTGAAGTCATGCTGTAGTGACCTGAGAGGCCTATGCCCTAGGCCTCGTGGGGAATGTTCACACATTTGACACTGCACACCCTCAAATGTGAAGAGCCCAGAAATGGAAACTAGGAAATTTGCATATAGAGTGAAGAGTTCCTTGTCTGAGTGAAGGGCAGTTTTGCTTTGCTCCAACCCCTGTCCTGGTCAGTGCAGCCAACTGTCTATCCACTCCCCATTATGTTAGGGTTAGCCAGGGAATAGCTGCTACAGATATTTTCTTTCGGTTTACACCCTAGGGAAATGTGGGAGTTCACTAACTTGACAGTTAAACAAGCCTGCTTCTCTTTCCAAGAAATCAAAGAGTGACTTCTGGGCCGGCGAGATATGTGCAGCCCTGAGCCTGTGTCTGTTGCCAGAGCTCCAGTTCATCAAATGCAGTTCCTATACTAAATGAGGTGGGGGAAAACAGTACTGGAGAGAACAAAGCCAAAACTATAGTTTGACAGTGTGCTGTGCTACATTTGTTACTTTGTAGACCAGTGGAGTCTCATTGATTGTTTCAAATAGAATTCATTCCAGACTCATGAACTGTTACTTAAGTCCACCACTTTCACCTACTAGGAGTGGGAAGATCTATATTTCTAAAAGCTAAAAGGTAGCAGGTTTTGGAAACAATGTGTTAGGATTTCCATGACCTAAAAATTGGCCTGAGTGCCCAGCATTGAATAGCATTGAATGACACCTTCGGGTCATGAGGATTATAACATGGATTTGGACACATTGGGATAATCTTCGGTTTTGAAAATGTAACAAAAATTCAGGAGAACTGCTCAGGTAACCCATGCAAATCTTTCTCTTGTTTTGTTTGTTCACACTGTAAGATTTGTCTCCTGTTCCTGCTCTTCAACCAAATATAGCAGCTGATGGAGGGTTCAATAGTTTCATCAAAAAGCAACTAATCTTAATTAAAAAGTTTTTCTTAAAATGAAAGAAAAAAACAAAAATACTTTTACTTTTATTTATGATTTATTTTCATTTTTACTGATTACAAAAGTTAACGAAGAACTTAGAAATGCATAAAGTTAAGATGATCAAGTGGAATACAATTAAAAAGATTAAAACCAAGAAGTGGGTTGGGTGGATCTCAAGAAGTCTTCTAAGGGTCTGATAATATTGTTTCTTTGTACGTATGCTGTTATGCAGCTTTTCTCACTTTATGAATATTCTTCTTTATGAGCATTATTTTTTGCTATTCTTTACATATTGTACATAAATTAATTATTAAAAAAAATTCAAAGCTTTGTACATATCCTTTTCTTACCACAGACATCACTCAAGAGGATTTCCATTATGAACATGATATCATAGGTTCAATGCCTTTTCATTCTCCCTCTGGAATCACAGCAAAGAAACAGAAAAACAAAACAAGCCAACAGAAATAGTCACCTTTCAACCAAACTATGAGACCAGCAGTATGAGGAATCATTATTGATTAGATATAAGAAAACAAGCAAAATCACATTGGAAATTGATGTGGTTTACACTGAGGAAAATATACATGATATGAAGTTACAGCCCCTATTTTCAAGAACCTTATTAAGAGTCAGGTCTGGTAGAGCTGGTACCTGACTGAGGATGTGCAGGATGGAACGCAAAGTGGAGGAGTGGAAGTCTTAGGGTGACCAGTGGTGACAAAACTGAAAAAGTGCCACCCAGAACTCAATATCCTCCAAACTGCTCAGCCTCTTTTCTCGAATCACCTTGTTTCCTCCTCTTTATTGTTGAGCACATCAGGTTTGTTCTGTTTTGGGGAATATGTTGCTTTCTTTTCTTTGTTTGGAATGTCCTACCCCAGATAACCACATGACTTTGCTTTCACTTTTCATTAAGATTTTGACTTCAATGTTATTGCAATGATGTTTCCTTGGGCATTCTAGATGAACTTTCAGAATTTAAGATTATGCCCTCACAGTTTGCCATTTTCTGTTACTTTCTATTTAAAACTTTTATATTCTTACACATATACTTACTCTCTAACATATAGATTTCAAGTAAGTTTCATATCTATGTATTCACACATAGCCACATCCATATTCATGTTTTTATCCACATCTATCTACATTTTGTCTCACTGCTTCTTTCTCTACAGGCGATTCAGATTAGGTAAATTTTTTATTTTTATTTTTTAATTTAAATCTGTATTATATGTCTTGTTTATTTTCCGTCTACCACGACAAAAAAGTCAGAGATTTCTGTCTTCTTTGCTTACTTAGTTATCACTGGTTCCTAAAACTTATTAGGAACTTACTAAAACTTATTAACTATAAGTTACTGAAACTTATAGTCAATGTTCAGTGTATTTGTCAAATGATTTCCTGAAAGAATAACCACTTACAAGAAATGATATTTAAAAAATCACACTTAAGATAACCAAAAAAAGAAAAAAAATAAACCAAATAAAAAATGGAAATATATATATTACAAAATAAAACACAAGTTAATGAAACTAAATCATTTTGAAGAACAGGAAAGTAGATTGAATAGGTAGATTTTTTTTTATAGACACAATACATTTATTTTATTTATTTATTTTTATGCAGTGCTGAGAATCAAAGCCAGTGCCTTATACATGCTAGGCATACTACCATCTATAAAGTGTATTTTTTTCTGCTTATTTGAAACTTCTTTTGCTCTCAGTTAGACATTTTTGTTTTTATTGTAAGTTTTTTATATGTTTTATTAAGTTTATTTTTAAGTGTTTTAAGAACTTATGAGTTTATGAATTCTTCATTTCAAATGTACACAGTAAATATTTATCATGCTTTAAGACATTTGGTCTTATAATTTTGATATAATTATAAATAATGATTTAATAATTCATTTTTCTACTTTACAGTAGTTATTCTACAAATTTCTCTTCCATACTTTATTGTAATTTTTGAAAGTTCAAAAAATAATACTTAAAGCTATGATGTGACTCTTCTCTTGTTCCTGAGATTAAAGAAATTTTCATGTTATCATGTAGCTTGAGAGACATTTTATATATGTGTTCCTAATTTGGTAATTTTTTAAAGATTAATACTAGGGTTTATATTTTACCCACTCAGTTTTCTATAATGAACTGATATGGTTTATGGTTTACTTAATTGAGTCACTGGTATATTATAGTTTATAATATTGAATCATCTTTGCTTTCTCATATAGACTTCCTTGGAAATAATAATTTTAATAAACTATTTTAACTTAATATTTATCCAACTAAATATATATTTAATTTAATACTTATTTAATTAGTCAATATTTTTACTAGTGCTTTAAGATCTCATATATATATACATTCATAAGTGGAATGACTATGTATTATTATATGATATCCTGGCATAAAAGTGATAATGATTTTATATTATAATTGGGAAATATTTTGAGTTTAAAGGAGTTAGACAGACAAAGGCCCATATAGCTAATACTTGAGAACAAAATTGTCACATAAAATGATCTATCATTTCTTGTTTTCTTTCTTTTTTTGGTCCTTTGTATTGAACACAGGGTGCTTAACTACTGAGCCACATCCCCAGCCCTTTTTAATATTTTATGTAGAGACAGAGTCTTACTGAGTTACAGTTGCTAAGAGCCTTGCTTTGAACTCACAGTCCTTCTGTAATTCCTGTTGGAATTACAAGCATGCACCACCATGCCTAGCTATCATTTCATTTCTTGTTGAATACCATTCTGTATCAACTATTTTTTATTATAGTATAGTACTGCTAAGCTTAAGTATTATTTCTAGTTTTATGTGCATCCAATATTTAGTAACAATGAAAGCTGCAACAATTCCTTTTTGAGTTGACCTCCATCCTTACATACCTGTAGATCTTCAGGTAAATAACCTTATAATTTAATTTAATACACTTATTCAATGACTTTCCCTAACAAATAATGTTTAAAACTATGACAAAAGTGCCAAAAAGCCAATGTTTCCAGTTTCAAAAGTAGATCTTGGATCTCAGACTATGTGAAGACAAACAGAAATAAATTCAAGGGCTTGTGTGTGTGTGGAGGGTGGGGGAGAAATGGAAATTCTAACTCCTCAGCTCCTATTTTACACTGTCTTTTAAAAAGCTGTCTTTAGAGATTTATTTTGCACACATCTGACTTGTGTTTGGCAAGAAATGACTATGATAGGAGAAAGTATGATAAATTATCTGAGATCCAGAAAACTACAATTTGTAGCTTAAAAGCACATTTATAGTTATTTTTCTGGGAAAGTTGCCCAATAAGGAATTTGCTTTTTAAGTTTAGAAAAGGTGATTTTACACATTTTCTCTCTCTCACACATACTATATGTATGCATGTATGTGTGTTTGTGTGTGTGTGTATATGTGTGTGTGTGCATGTGTGTATCAACAAGCATATCCTAAAATAACAAAGGACAGACAAGTGGATCTTCACTTGATTGTTTCAGGAGGGAAAAAAAAACTTTGTTATTATATCTTTATGCTTTAAATAAAACTTCAGTTTTTCACACCAAGGGATGGCTGAACAAAAGACATCTTTTTGCCTTTCCCTACTATTAAACACTTGAGCCAGTAAGAGGTGGACTGTTTCATGTCTGACTAATGAATTAATGTTTTTTCAGTTATGAAATCACTTTGTTTTCACTTGAAATAATTTATTAATTTGCCAGTTTTCTATTCCTTTATAATAAACAATCTCAAAACATATTGGTTTAATGCAATAATTATTGTATTTGTTTATGATCTTCTGATGAGAATTTAGGCTAAGTTCAGCTGAGAGTTTTTTCTGCTAGTCTCATCTAAGTTCCCTTCTGTAGCCACAGTACTATTGTGGCTCATCTGGTACAGAATGGTATAGGAGGCCCTCACCCATTTGTGCTGCCTGTCCATTGGTGACAGTGACTTCCGTGGATAAGGCTAAACTTCTTCACATGGAGGTGAAGTGTTCTTGGCTTTCTTCAGTGTTCAGAAAAGCAAAAAGTAGAAGCTACAAAATATCTTGAGGTCTAAACATGGAAAGCGACAAAGTTGCACCACATTCTATTGCTCAATACCAGTCACAAGACCAATGCAGGCTTAAAGCAAGGAAAGCAGCCATGTAGCAGAGTGTGAATACAGGAATAGAAAGAATTATTACAATCTCTACAGAAAATTTACCGCAGTTATTATCAAAAAGAAAATTCTTAAAAAGTTGTAGTATGACTGAGGTAACAATATGTTTAGCCTGTGTATTAAGTAAATTTCAAAATGAGTTATTATATAATAAATTTTTATCAATTATTTTATTATCATTATTTTATTATTTTATAATAAATTATTTTATAATTTATTTTCTCTTTATTTACAATGTCAACCAAATCCTTTCAAATGCTTCTACTTGTGTATATGTGTGAGCTTGAGAGAAAGAAAGAATGTGTGTGTTTGTTGATTTGGTTTAAAACCTACCATGAAATGAATGCAACAAAAACCTAAACTTTTAGCTGAAAAATCAACTTGGAACTTGTAGATGGAGGTTAGGAGAGGAAGCATTCTGCCTTCATGAGTGCTTATAACATTAGCAAGTGTTTTTATTTATTTACCTGACAGTAATTAGAAGATTGACTGAATAGTCCTTATAGGCAATTGTTTCTCTTGCTGATAGCATTTTCCTTCCATGTAGAATTATGTAGAAATGAGATGTGTTTGTCTCTAACAATTAGATTATATATCGATCCAGTGACAACTTAGTAGAAAACAAGTCCTTAAAATAAGTTAAAATGTTGGGTGGTGAAACCCAACTACTAAGTCCATCTTGACATGTGATAATTACTTAAACATGTAAACAATGACAGAATTGTATTTTAGAATATCTGTGACCAGAAATCAAGCCTGGCTATAGGAAAGCTGAATTACATAGTACCTGAGAGTTTTCTTAGGTTTAAAAAAAATAACTCTTGAGTGAAAAGAAATGATTATAAATGTTAAGCTACTACTAGTTATGACAAGTCATTTTTTAATCACAGACTTAATAGATAATGTCTCCTGTTTCACCCCATCCCTATACTTTATGGATGAAGAGCTAATACTCAGTGTAGTTGTGTGTCCTGCCCACAGCTACTTGCTGTTATTAGAAGAGTCTAAAAACCCAGATCCCCAATTACCTCCAGAGCCATGTTTCCCACTCTCTAGTTCAATTATTCAAAACTCATATTGAATGATTTAATACTTACCTGATTGCTTAATGGTCCAAGTTTTCCTTCTTCATCGAGGCATTTGGCTAATTCCACTCTCCCTCTTTTGTTCTTTGGGTTATTATTTTATGTAGATAGGCCAGACATTTGAGGCATTGATGGCAATTTTAAAGAACTCTGTTCCTTGATAACATTTAAGTGACATTATAAAAATTAATTTACTTTGTTATATGTACAAATAGCCACCTGGTGTTAAGCATTTTTATTAAAATAATGTGTATTATTCAAGTCAATTAATTTTGTGGCATCATTATACATTATCAAGGAATTGTGTCCAATATAATCTATGTGATATTAAACAGTTCTTGATTAAAATGAAATGTTTCATTCTTTTGAAATACCAGTTATTAATCATTTGTAGCTCAGCATTTAGAAAGTTGAAAAGGTTTTAAAATATTATTTAGAACTAAGTGGAAAATAATTTTCATGTGAGGTACAATTAAATAATTCACTCACAAGTTTCCCCTTTAGTGTATTTTGCAAATGTTATATTTCATAGTTATTATAATAAAGCATTTTTAGAGGGCATGTGCTTATCAGGATGAACTGTGTCAAATTGTCATTTTGTAGCAATATTAGCAATTTCACATGCTTTAATCTAATATACATGTTGGTTGTGCATTATCCCTCATGATTTGAATAAACTCCTGTTCTATGTATATGCATTTCTTTTTTAAAAAATATTTTTTATAGTTGTTGATAGACCTTTATTTTTTATTTATATGCAGTGCTGAGAATCAGACCCAGTGCCTCACACATGCTAGGCAAGCACTCTACCACTGAGCCACAACCCCAGCCCTGTATATGCATTTCTAATAGTTAAATTTTCTTCAATATACATGAATTATTAATTCAACAAATAGAAATTGAAATGAATAAGATGAAGCTTTTAAAAGGGCAAATGCTAGAAAGGTGCATTTGACAGAAATATGCAATTTAAGTGATAAGAAAATTCATTCTTAAAAATTTGTATGAAACTCAACTTCATAGAGTAAAACAGTTTTGCTTTTTCTATACAGCTATAATTTTAAAAATCAAAGAAGAATTTGTGCAAAGACAAAGAAATAAGTGAAAGAAGACTGGAACACAAACAGGAAGTTGTGGCTAGAAGGGAAAATTTTAAAAACTATGTTTTTTTTTTTTTACCAAGACTCCAAGGTAAAATTTGGCATATTTATGACTGGATATTAAACACATTATTTAAAATTAAGTTAGAAACACTTGCTGTATTTATAAAAATATACCAACTGAAAGACTGATCATGAAGAAATTCTTTTCTAACAATCATTAAATCAAAACTACTTCTAAAATTGCCCAAGAGTCTTTAGAGATGAAAGGCTTTAACTTCATTTTTTTCATTTCAAGAATGTAATTTTCCACTCAAAGAATATCCATTCATTCTGTGCTGCAACAAAATATCATGAAAATTAAAGCTATGACATAATATTTTGAAGAGCTTTTTTGCATCCCTAAATTCAGCTTGGAGAGTATTATAATAACTCCAGGAGTACAATGTTCTCATTTCTACTTTGTGTTTATCTGGTATTCTTTTTTGTAATATTTTTTTTTTAGTTGTAAATGGACACAATATCTTTATTTATTTATTTTTATGTGGTGCTGAGTATCGAACCCAGTGCCTCCTGCATGCAAGGCAAGCGCTCTACCACTGAGCTACAATCCCAGCCCTATCTCTTGTTCTTATAGTAGTATTTGGTAGTGACTTGTGGTGAAGTGGTTTTTTTTGTTTGTTTTTAGCCATAATAAAAATCTTATTTGTATGCCCCTTGCCTCATCCTTATTATCAGATTATTCCTTCTTTTCTAAGGAATTGAGACTTCTGGTTTTTCCAGTCATTGATTAAATAAACCCTCAAAGTTTAAAACCCAATGAATCACATGGGGATCTTCTTAGACAAAAAATACTAGAGAAATATAAAGGATATGGATAGCATGGTCAGGTAGAGAGAACTCCTCCTATGGTCAATACTGAGTGGGGTGCCCAACTGTCACCTTGTATGTAGAAGCACCAGAGGTCAATGCACTTATCATCCTTGACCTGTGGCTGTTCATGTTTCAAAACTCTCCACTGAACTTCCAGGAGTACGAGTTTCTATTTAATAAATGCTAGCTGGCTTTATCAGCTCTACATTATTATTATTATTATTATTATTATTATTATTATTATTATTATTATATTGAGACTATCTGTCAGAAACTGGTGATAGTAGTAAATAAAAAGACATAGTTTCTACCTTCATTGAAGAGGAAAACCAATAAGTTATTAAAATTTGCCATAAAAAAGATAAAATTTACATATTTTCTATTAGTTGTTAGCTACAATGGGCCAAGATCGTGTGTGCAACTATAACATAAAGGGAAGTTTTTGCACAGATGTCAGCTAGGCTGTTGGAATTAAGATCATAGTCACCTAAGAGGCCTTTTCCCTCTTCTTCCTAGATAACATTCATTTAATATCCTATGCAGAAACTGCTCAATATATTTTATATTAGCTTTAAAATTCATCACTATAGTCCTATGAAACAAGTGTTATTATCTTTATTTATAGATAGGGAAACTGAGGCCCGCAATATTTCAATGTCTTGCCAAGACCACAAAGCAAGCATTCTGATCATAGGTCAAGTACACACAGAAGAAAGAAAAAAATCAGGCAGTTCCTCACCATTACAAATATAGGTAGCACAGGCA
>CM053406.1:43243229-43270523 GCA_028644305.1 Xerus rutilus
TGTGTGTGTGTAGGTGCAGATGGAAATACCTTAAATATGCTTATTAGGAAAAATTACTTGGAAATGTATAAAATGTGAGTTTATTTTTATTGTATTCATATATCAATTTTATAAAATAAAGCTAACAAATAAAAGTGTAATAGAAAGTGGACTTTGTATATAAACATCTAAACCTTGGTTCTATCTTTAAATTTACCTGTTTATATGACCTCGGAAGTCACTTAATTCTATCTCAGTTTTATCAACTAATAGTTTTGAAAATAAACTTTGTATTCTTATTTTCTAAAGACATGATTCATTTGTTGAGATGCCCTTGATTATCTGTGTATTCAGAGTGGGATCACCACCCTGATTGACTTAGAAAATTAAGAAAATAACCAAAGTTTGCCTGAAACAACAATTTCTCCTGGTCCTCTTGCTCCTTTTTTTTCTTCCTCTTCCCTCTCCCCCATCCTCCTCCTCCTTCTCTGTTGACAGTGAACCTGGGCCTCAGATAAGAAGTCAATCACTATTGCCAAAAGACAGGAATTTAGCAAAGATCAGCCTCCCGCAGCTGGTATCCTCATGGTAGAGTGCAAGAATGGAGACTAAATTGGGTGGATGCAATGAGAAAGAACTGAAAAATCAGACCTGGAACAGCTGTGCACAAAGTCCCAATTCCTACCAGAGGTCTTCACAGTTGTTCATGTAATAAATGGATAAATGACAAGGGGCTCCATGGAGTTTATCAAGAAAGTTCTCAGTACCCAGGGATATGTCAGAAAAAGTTATTTGAGGATTATAACCAAATGTAATTTCCTTGAATATTTTACAAGATTCAGGAACGTTATCAAGTTGTGTCTCCAAATTTTTGTTATTTGAAACCAAGTATTTCATTTTGGAAAAAGGATAGGTGGAGATAAAAATACAGACTTGCTATTTTGAATTTTGCCTGGTTCCACTGATAATAAAATAATAATATAAATAATTATTATTAAATAAATAATTATTATTAAATAATTATTATTAAATAATATAAATAATTATTATTAAATAAATAATTATTATTAAATAAAATAAAAACAGTTACAAAATTTAATTACAAATATTGATAAATCAGACGGAAATTTGTTTTGATAAATCTTGGTAAAATATAAAGTTCAGCTGGTATTATGAGTGTGTAATGCTCAGAGCTTATTTAAAATTTAGATTGAAGCCCACATTTTACATGTAGAGATAAATATTAAAAATAATGTGGAATAAAATTGGTTTAAATTTTTATTGTGTCATTATAAGTATATAAAATAATGGGATAATTGTGATATATTTATACATGCATATAACAATTTGGTCAATTTCATTACCAGGACCTCCCCTTTTCTTCTCATCCTCCCATATCCTGATCCTCTTTATCCATTCTACTGGTATTCCTTCTATTTTCATGTTACCCTTTTTCTCTCTATTCCATAAGCGGTAGAACATATATGACGCTTTAATTTCTGAGTCTTATTTCACTTAACATAATATTCTGAAATTCCATCCATTTTCCTGCAAATGACAAAATTTCATTCTTCTTTATGACTAAGTAAAATTCCGTTGTGTTTATACGTTTCACATTCTCTTTATCCATTTATCTGTCAACAGACACATAGGCTGGGTATTGTGAATTGTGGTGCTATATGCATGGGTATGCATTTATCATTATAGTATGATGACTTTAGTTCTTTTGGATAAATATCAGGGAGTGGTATAGTTGAGTTTTATGGTGGTTCCATTCCTTGCTTTTTGAGGAATCTTCATACTCATTTCATAATAGCTGTCCAAATTTACAATCTCACCAACAGTATGTAAGTGTTCCTTTTCTGTGCATCCTTGCATTCTTGATGATTGTTTTTCTAACTAGAATGAGATGAAATCTCAGTGTAGTTTTCATTTTCAATTCCCTGATTGCTAAGGATGTTGAACATTTTTTTATATATTTGTTGGCCATTTGCATTTCTCTTAAATATTTGTTTAGCTCATTTGCCCATTTATTGATTGGATTATTTTGTTTTTGCTGTTAGTTTTTTTTTTTTTTTTTGGAGTGTTCTGTGTATCTGCAGATATTAATTTTCTGTCAAAAGAGCAGCTACCAAAGATTTTTCTCCTATTCTGTAGGTTCTCTTTTCATTCTCATAATCATTTACTTTGTTGTACAAAAGCCTTTTAATTTATTCCATAACATTTATTAATTTTTATATTATTTTCTGAGCTTTAGGAGTCATATTGAGGAAATTGTTACCTGATACTGTGTGTTGGAGTGTTGACCTCCTGTGGTCTTCTAGCAGTTGCAAAATTACTGGTATAATTTCTAGGTCTTTAATGTTGAGTTAACTTTTGTACAAGGTGAGAAATAGGAGTTTAGTTTAATTCTTCTACATATGGATATCCTGTCTTTCTACCATAATTTGTTAAAAAGGCTATCTTTTCTCTAACATGTTTTTTTTTTACCTTTGTAATGATTAGATGACTTTCATCTGTTGAGATTTTTCTCTGTACCTTCAATTCTGTTCCATTGGTCTATGTGTTTGTTTTTATGCCAGGACCACACAGCTGTTGTTACTATAACTTTGTAGCATAATTTAAAGTCAGGTATTGTGATGCCTCCAGTGTTGGTCTTTTTGCTTATAATTCCTTGGACTGTTCTGAATCTTTTATTCTTCTATATGAATTTTAAGACTAGTTTTCTAGCTCTGTGAAGAATCTCATTGGTATTTTGATGGGGATTCCATTGAAAGTGCATAATGCTTTTGGTAGGTTAGCCATTTTAACAATGTTAATTCTACCTATCAATGAACATGGAAGATCCTTCCATCTTCTAGTGTCTTCTTCAATTACTTTCCTCAGTATTCTATGATTTTATTGTAGAAGTCTCTTATCTCCTTGGTTAGATTTATTCCCAGGTGTTTGTTTTGTTAAGTTTTGCTTTGAGGCTATTGTGACCCTCAGGAAGTTAGCAGTACTGAAAATAAGACCTACATATGCAAACATTATATTGCAATATACCATGAGAAGTGCAAAGATGGTGGACAGAAAAGCTAGTGTGGTCCATGGAAGGGAGAACCTCCATATCTCAAAACCCTATCAAGAGAAGAAAAATAAAGCCTTTTGTCTTACCAAGAAAAAGAAACAATCTTTCAAAGTATTAGAAAGATTTGAAGACCCCCTACAGGACAGGTGCTTTTCCCATGATTTCTACTTACATTTCTGTTTTATAAGTTATACTTAGATTCCTTTCAGTTGTAAAATGTCTATACACATAAAATTTTCTAAGTCCCAAGTAACCACCCATAGTTGAAGGTTAAAAAGTTTCCCTGATTCTTGCCCAGATATGCATGCACAATGAGACCTGCAACAAAAGTTCCCTTTGGCCACCATGGTGCAGTGGCACATGTTTTCACATGTATTCATTTTCTAGGCCTGCCATAACAAATTACTACAAGTCAGCTGACTTAAAACAACAGGTATTAGTTCTTTCACAGTTCTGAAAGTCAGATATTTGAAATCAAGGAGCTATCAGGGCCATTTTCCTTCCATTTTGGTCGTAAGAGAAATTCCGTTTCTTGTCTTTTCCAGCTTCTGCTAGTGCCAGGAATTCCATGGGTTGTGGCCATTTCCCTCCAATCTCTGCCTTTGTGGTCACTTGGCCCTGTGTGTCTCTTCTGTGCCTTTTCTGGGGACACTGGATTCAGTGCCCAGAATATCTAGAGAATCTCTTCTCTTTATTTGATTTCATATGAAAAGACCCATGGTTTTCTAAATAAAGCTCAAATCCACATTTAATCTTGATATCTATGGATATCCATTATTCAATATAAAATACACCTACCTTGAACCCTCTTTAAACTTGAAATTGTCCTTTGACATGGTTAATTTTTTTTTTGTCCCAGGGGCTAAACTCAGGGGCACTCCTTTGATATCAACTGATAGAGATTCCAAAACTGGTGAACGAGGAGAGATTTTGCAGGAATGGATCAGGAATATACTCTTAAGTACATACTCCCAGGGCTCTAAAACAGCTTTATATGTGACCGCTATTCACTAAGCAGAATTATCTTCTTTATTGTCCAATCACAAATTCTGTGTAAGTGTATGACTATCTAAATCCAATCATAATTATAATTTTAAAAATGTAGTAACTAAGAAATGTTTTACATTATTACTCATTGTGTTCTCTGGGTACTTAATCATGGTTTAGCAAAATCTTATAATATTAGGTCACTGGCTATGCTCATTCACCTGTAGAGTGTAAATTAGCTCAAGCATTTCCAGAAGCAAGATGATTAAATCAAATCCAGGAGTTATTTGAATATGGCATCAACAATTAAAATCACAGCTGAATCTAGATTAAATACTGTTTAAGCTACCCAGTGGGTAGCTGCAACAGATTGTAGAGTTGCTAATATTTTTAGCTATGTTCTTTGCTTGAACAGCCATCCACATTTGCTAAAATAAAACTACTATGCTTCATTTAACATTTTCAAAATAACTAGTGCTTTGATCTAATGGAAACCCAAGTGCATTTAATTTATTACTTTTTTTGTAGTATAAACTATCTCTAAAGTGATTTGAAATAATTTATAGTATTAAAACATGTTTAAGGAACAATCATTATTTCTTTTAAAAATAAAAATAGAAATGAACGTGATCACGAGGTGCACTAGGGATCGAACCTAGGGTTTTGTACATGCTAAGCCACACCTCCAGCCCCAGTTCTGAGCTTCTTGACAAAAGATGTCAGTTTGCAATAATGGTGTGTGGTAGATATGCTCCTCGTCAGCTTTTCTTCTCTTAGAAGACCTTGTTCTTTGGCTACATATGACCTAGTTTGGGCTCATCACAACATTTCTTCTCTCTAATAATAATGACTGGGTCAAAAGTGGGTATATGGTCTAAACAAAGTGAATCCAAATTTATCCTTAGCATTGCTACACTGACAATGAAAAATGGCAGTTCTTTATGTACATTGAATTATTAAACTGGGGTTGACAGGAACATAATCCACAGATACATGGGGAAACCCATTTGCTTTAGAATAAGATGTGAAGAGGTAAAGACAGGCCAATATTGAGAAAGAGAAAGAAAGAAAAAAATCAGAGGGAAGACAATATGAGAGACAGAGAATACTGGATAAAAAGAACCATTTTTCAACCCCTTGGAGATGGTATTGCACAACTAAGCTATTGATTCTATGAGCTACCTCAGTATTCTCAGCTTATTTGAACCAATAAATTTTCTTATATGCTGAAGTTAGCTTGAATTTGATGTCTGTTACTTATAAAAAAAAAAAAAAGCCCAGCAGATATCACTATATTGTTCTCATTTTTAATAGACAATCTGTTCAGTTTTTTCTGATGAAGTATTTTCCCCATAGGATTTAATAATAAAAAATGTTGAGGTATTTTTCAAGAGGATCTTTATTAGAAGAAAAAAATTGCTGAATAAAAACTGGATGCATTGTCCCATTGAAATTTTGCATCTATAAAACAATTCTTGGTTTAAATAAAGAAACATTTAGTTACATATCTTTTATATATTTTGCAAGACTACAGTTGGACTTCCCCAGTGTATCCTGTATTTATTTATTTTTTCTTTAATCAATATGAATCATGAAAGTAAAGTTGGAGCAGCTAAAAGCAAACGTCTGTTACTTTAAGAGTCAGCTTAATATAGCAATTGAGTTCAGAAATTTTGTGAATCTGTCCATCTCAAACATTGGATACTCAAGTGATGTGCCCATGCTGGGGTTCCAGATGTGTGTGAAGCATTGCTGATATTCTCTCATGAAGAATTGAACTGTTATGCTTCCATCTCATTTTTCATTTGCCAACCCACTTTATCATAGAAGTCATTCAAAAGGATGCCTTAAGAGACAATTACATTTGAATCCACTCCAGCTCTTTAACAGATATTTTATTAATGTTCCAGGATTTCCTAACATAAACTTTGAGTAGCTTGGAGCTTAAACTAGCTAATGTGATTACTGAGGAATGTTCTGTTTGAATAGGGATAGATACTGATAGACACACAAGGATACAGCTCAAAAATATAATTTGAAGAACATTTATGATGTTCATCAACACCCTAATGATCAATATTAAGATTGCCCAGAAGCCGGAAGGTCCACAGTTAAAAATTATTTATAATAAATGATTTTTAAATAAGCTACAATAGAAAGCATTGCCATTTGAATAGGATTTAAGACATTTCTAAAATTTTCTTTTTCACTCAGAACATAAGATTGTCTTTAATAATTATGTTAGGAGTACACATGAATTTTGATTGTAAAATGATAAGACCTATTATGGAAATACAGCTCATGGACAGACATAAAAAGATAGTTAGTTAAGTGTATTAATACTGAGTAATACATTTATGAATGTTACTCCCAAACACTTTAGGGCTATAAATTGAGAGTGGAAAATTTTCAAGTAAAGAATCATTGTTTCAGGAAGTTCCAAGCTATCCCCTTTTTATTGCATGCAAAAAATAAAAAGCCCTGGTCTTTGCAATATTAATAAAACATATATGTAGCATGCACATTTGCAGCTGACACAACAGTACTGAAAGTGTAATTAATGTGACTACTAACATTTCTGCTCCCTTGGGACTATGGGTTCCTTGTAGGACTATTCAAAAAATACAAGATGCTGCTGAGTGCGGTGGCGCACGCCTATAATCCCAGCACTTTGGGAGGCTGAGAGAGGAGAATCCCAAATTCAAAGCCAGCCTCAGCAACAGCAAGGTGCTAAGTAACTCAGTGAGACCTTGTCTCTAAATAAAACACAAAATAGGGCTGGGAATGTGGCTCAGTGGTTGAGTACCCCTGAGTTCAATTCCTGGTACCGATATATCTATCTATCTATCTATCTATCTATCTATATATATATATAGATAGATAGATAGATAGATAGATAGATAGATATAGATATATATATATATATAGATATAGATATATATATATGATGCTATTCTGTTCATTTCCCAAAATGCTTGCTAATTAGAAAAATTGCAAGTGATTGAATTCTTTTTCAATAAAGATGGAATAATTTCCTAAATGATTAACCTAGACATATTGGCATAGTAAGTCAATAGTCACATTAATTAGAGTTTACAATAATAGATTCAAAATAAGAGCAACATGTGGAGATTTAAGTCATGGCATATATTTAATTTTGGTGCTTAGCAAAGCCATTATAACTACATTTTGATACTTTGCTGATCTGTGTAGGAAATCATTAAAAATATTTGCATGTAGAATTTTTCACTTAGGTAAATATTTGGTTATTTACATTCCATTTTTTAATAGATGCATATTTTATTGCATGCCAATTTTTGTTATGCTGACATGTCCTGATATAATATTGTTCAGAATTAGTTGTCATAAAGTTAATATGAATTTTTTTTAACCTAATACAGCTCCTCTGTGAGGCTTAAAGTAGCAAGTAGTGTTAAGTTGCTGTATCAAAGAGATAGCATTTCCTTAGAGTTTTCCTTTAAATAGTAGAACCCATGTAGTAATGCAAACCACCTAGGAAAAATGTACTTGTGAGCAATTTCTTACTTTAGTGTACAGTACCAATACTATGATGTTGCATTCCATAGCTTTAGCTGATAACATGTTTCAAGATAACTTTAAAACTCAATATTTTCTCTGTAAAATATTTCTTTTACCTCTTGATCTCCGAACTTTTTCTGATAAAAAAATTTAAGTCTTTGATTAAAGGATACACATTTCTGCTTTCTCTCTCTCACCCCACAATATATACATGTTCCTTATCTCCCTGTATGACTGTCTAGAAATTTTGATACTTATAGCATAGAATAATGAGATAAAGAAGGTTAGAGTGAGTTGAGCAGACATATTTGTAGTAACGAGCTGAGAACAAAGCAGGGAAACTAAAACTTTGTATAAATTACATGCAACGACATAGTGGAAATAACGAGATGTGAGTAGAAATATGTGAGGGGAAGCTCCTTTAGGCAATCCCAAAATGAGAAAATTAAGAAAAATAATAAGTGTCAATCTCTTGCAGATCAATTAAAGAATGGGAACTGAGCCAATGTTAGAAAGAGAACAGTACTGTACTCTTCTGATGGAAATAATGGCAATGAGCCATTTATTCTGTTGGTCTTGCCTTGGACTGGTGCCCAGACTGGACAATTAATAAAATATTCTTGTCACAGTACTGGCAACTTTGTTTTTCTGCTATTAACGAAGTGTCCTTAACAGCAATGTGCACAGACTGATCCATAGTCTAAGTCTGAATGAAGTAAAAACACAATCAATACAGCGAGGCTTTGTAAAGAAACAAATCAGGGGAAGATGGAGGCCAATCTTTGTTCTTTCTTGGGGAGTAAATGTTGAGGGCATGCTAATACAAAAAAAATAAATCAACAAGGACATTTTTGTGACAATGAACTTGTTTGCAGTGCCAGTGAAATACCCAGATGACACTTGGGTATCTAAATGAAGCAGCAAGATCAATAATTTATAGGACTCCAAACAACCAAATATTTGGAGCTTGATATATACTATTGCTCATAAATATACAGCCAAAATAATCTAGGGAAATACATTTCCTTTACCAATAACAGAAACATATAGTTAATTATGTCCTATCCTAATAATTTATTCCTAACAAGAAATATTTGATTTTTCTCTACTCTCAAGTGTTTTGAGCAAAAAATACATTAAGATCTTTTAAATTACAAAGGGATTCTCCAATATATCATGTATAATTTGTGATTTTATTTTTTATTTTAATCTCCAAATAGATTTTTATTGTTTATAGTAACAAAACAGTTCTAACATGTATTTCATAGTAAATTCAGTTACATTACTTAATATATTATTTGATGCAATAAATTTTGATGTGTGGTTTTGTTGTTCTTTTTATAGTCACCTATTTCTGAAAATTTTTATATTCTACATTATTGGCTGAAACTTGGTCCATTTACCTTCTTTCAAAACCAGGATCTTATCCAAGAATAATAAATCACTCTCATTATTTCAGTCTCACTACATAAATACTAGAGAAATGTTGACAATTATGCCGCCATCTTTCAAAGCTCTTTCAGTCACCAAAAATAAATAAATAGATAGCATGTAGTCTAAACAATATAATTCTATTTTTTTAACAACCTATTTTCTATCATCTTAAATCTTAGATATTTCATGTAGCATGATGGTTTGCCAAAACCAAAGTTTCAGTGAATATGTTAAATTTCAGCAAAAATAGAATTTCCTTTCCATATTGTTTTTTTTTTAAGTTAGAGCATTATAATTGTACTAGCATTTGGGTTTATTTTGACATAATCACATTGTTTTGTACTACAGAATAAAGACCTAAAATTATTAATTTGGAAAACAATATTCTTTGTTGATTTTTCCTCTAATGTAAATTGAGATGCACTCCTCTATAATCTAAATAACTTTTGAAATAATGGAAAAGATATCCTGTTTGATTATCAAACTTACCATTTGTATGAATACTCCATACCTACTATGAAAATAAGAATAAAACATTCTGAAGATTTTAATTATGTTACCATAATAGTTAGGCTACTCTTCAGGAGATTGCTTGTGTCCACTGGACAAGAAACACCCACACATGTTCATTCATAGAAACTAGAAGAGAGACTATAATTAGCCATTGAAGTGTAGTTCCATTATTGAACATCCTGACAAGACACATATCCATTTAGACAGCTTGGTCAATAGGGAAGGTAAAGCCATCTAAAGCAGTGTACTTAATTTATGTACAAACTTGGTATTATTGTTTCAAAAGAAATAAAATTCAAAAGAAGGATTATTTTTTAAAAATTTTTTATAGTTGTTGATAGACCTTCATTTTATTTATATGCGGTGCTGAGAATTGAACTCAGTGCCTCACACATGCTAGGCAAGCACTCTGCCACTGAGCCACAACCCCAGCCCCAAAAGAAGGATTATTTTAAAATCTATGGTAAATATCAGGGATTTGAAGATAGGGTATAAATTTTCCAAATCTGGCCTTTCTATCTTACTATAATCATTTTAAATTTACTTCCATAAACAGGTATGATGAATGATACTTTTAACAAAAGTAACCTTAAAATATACAATGATGTGAAATCTTCAGAATAGTCAAGGTTTTATTTTTAGCTCAAGTGCATTAGTTTGCATGATTATTTCATGCAGTGTTTAAGGAGAGATTTTCAAGTGTTGTAGTTGTTGGAAATAGCACTTAAACATGATTTAAATTGGTAAATTCCTACTTAGTGTTCAAATGCCAATAGTTCTTTTAGCAATTATGTGACAAAGAACATTTTTTTCTATATACAAAATCTATCTCTTAATCCACAGATTGTTGTTGCCTTCCAAGCTACAAGGTTCAAGTATTTTGTTTATCCCCATAAAATATTCCCACTGAAATTAGGTGGAGCTCTGATTGATTTAATTATGAAGAATGTGGCTCATTCTAGCACAGGCAGTTGAAAAGTGATATGAAATAATTGAAATTGGAATTGGCACACCCACAATGCTCACTAGAAAATAATGTAATTAAAACCACACTGATAAATCACATGACCTTGAGCTAAAATGGAATCAGTCTTGGATGAATCAGCCAGGTCTGTTAATCTTTGCATTTTAATATTTTTGCTCATCCTTGTTCAGTACTGAGAAGAAAAGCAAATGACTTGTTTTTATTGGAAAATATCCAAACATCTGTATGTGATTCATTTCTTGTTTATATATTTATTTTTTTATTAGAGAATTATGCACAGTAGTTTGGTTCATACCAACAAAATCATACACTCATGGAATTTGATTTCAACTCCTCTTCCCTGCCTTTTCCCTCCCTTCTTCCTTCCCCCTATTCTTGTCCCTCTACTCTACTGATCTTCCTTTCACTCGTTTGGTTCTTTCTACTCATACATAAAGGTGAAATACCCTGTGGTCTATCTGTATATGTATGTGACATGATTTTTTAAATAGTTCATTCCACATTTTCTCCCCTTTCCTGTGCCACTAACTATCCAACTAAAGCATTGGTCCTTCAATATGTGCAATTCTGTATACAGACTCTCTACAAGGTGAGGTCAAACCATATTTTAGATAGGTCACTTTCAAATGCTAGATATTCTAGTTTAAACTCTTCCATTTTCCTGTAGGTTCTAACATTCAACAGTTGCTTATTTGAATCTAAACTATTTATTTCATCTCTGATATTAATAAAGATGGTTCAACTGGTCTTGTGAAATATTTCCTACCTTCTTGTTTCATCCCATCCTCTTCTATGCAATAAGCCTAATGCATACCCTATATTGATATGGTATCAAGTTCAATGTCTGTTTTCATTCTCCCACACTGGTGTTCTATAGTCATTTCTCAGATCAAGAGGTACATACACTCTGGAGTATGATCTACATTTAGAAGATGAGACAGGGACAGGCCTGTGAAGATTATGCAAATTGGTTTGAACACTTATGCTTTTCTCCTGACCAGTGGTTTAGAAATGAAATGACAACAGATGTTACAGCCAATAGGGAGCAGGTTCTCTTGGTTCCTCATCAGATGCTTCACCCCCACATGAAGGTCAGATGAAGTGAGGATCAGAACACGCTGTGTTAATCTCTGGAGGCCTGGGACAGAAATACTATTACCTGGCATTGAGAGTTATAGTCCAGGAGACAGTGAGCAGTGTCACTCCTTTGGAGTTCAAATAGAGGAAGCTCATTGAGTTTATTGTATTCCTTTTTTTTAAAATTTGTGCCTGTAGGTATCTGTTCGCAATATTTATCAATGCATTTTTTATGTTTCAGGCTAGTTATCTACACTTGTGACAGTGTATTGAAAGGGTACAGCATTTCGAGATGCAAGCAGAGAAAGGAAATGTAGAAATTAAGCAGAAATCAAGGAGATAGGAAATGTAGGGGGAAATTAAACTGAAGAGAGCTAGATTAAGATCACGTATACTCTGTACAAAGATAACTTTGAAGACCTTGCATGTAATTTAAAGACATAATTTCACTTAGCTTTTCATTTTTATATCACTAAATTATTCTGTCTAAATTAGTGATACAGCATATAATTGCCTAGCTGAAAAGGTACACGCGTCCCCCTGTTGCCCACTGTATCCTGTCTAAAGCTTTTTTCACCCATTTAATAATCATTGGTGTGTAATAGTGTACATCAAGTATTGTGGCAGACTCATGGTACAAACACAAACATAAGGAACTCATTCTGACCCTACACAGAATGCCACAGAGATGATACCTGGTAGAGATGATGAATAATAAATAAGCAAAAGTAAAGGCATGGAGTGTTAGGGAAGACATGATAAATGGAGGAGGGTGGTTCTCACATTAAGGAGATTGTATTTAAGCAAGTACCTAAGAAAGAGAAGGAATCAGGCATCACAAAGGAAGAAAAAGAGTGTTCTAGGAAAAGGGTAAGCACGTGCAAAAATCCCTGAGGTGGTACTGTTTTTCACAGAATTGGAAGAAGGGCAGTGAACTTAGAGTTTGATAAAGAAGAGGGAGAATGATGTGGAGGCAAATCTGGATCAAAAGTGAATGGTTGGGATTTTTTCTGGAAAAATACCAAGAGCCATGAGAGTATTTACTGTGCAAATGATTATAGAATGGAATGTAGAATCCAAGTTGGAAAAGGAATAAGGGAGGAGAGGATTATGGATGAAATGCAAATGATGGAGACAATAGAGTTTAAATTTAACATTTGTGGAATGAAAATTATAATGTTGGTATGAATCTCTTAGGGATTTTTGTTTGTTTTATTTGTTTGCTTGTTTGTTATTGTTTGATTGCAAACCAAGTAGCCAACCTTAACTCTCAAACATTAAAAGAGGAACTATAATCAGGTCCTGGAACATACATAGCAGAAACTCATGGAAATTCTAGAAGAGGCCCATGATGACCCAGTGGAGCCACCATTCATCTCTATTTATCTATGCTTATTTTCCTAAATTTCCAAGATAAAGACATTTTTACTGATTTTAAAGTTTATTTTTATTTCTGTACTCATTGATTATTCATTTACATTTAAGGGGCAGGAATAATAACACAAACTTGCTCACTAGGAAAGTAACTATGTCCTCCAGAACCCATACCACTTTGAGCAAAAGAATTGGAGTCATAGGAAGTTGTAGTCAGAGAGTGGAATGTCAACACTGTGGTTTCAGAAATTGTGTGATTTCTGGTGATAACAAGGTGTTATAAGAGGTGGTAGCTGGGTACTACAAGAAAAATCTTAGTCAAGAAAACAATATTATTCATTACACATGGAGCAAAGAAAAAAATCACACAGGGATTCTGTCCTGCATTATGGAAAGAACTGAACAGCCATAATCAACATGAAAACTGTCAATCAGAAGACATAATTAGGAGGCATATAAATAAGAGACAGGAAATTTTTTAGGTTAAAGATCCTCAATCTGTAATCCTTTTTATTTTATTTATTTTTATTTTTGTGATACTGGGGATTGAACCCAGGGACACTTTGCCACTGAGCTACATCCCTAGCCTTTTTAAATTTGTCATTATTATTATTTTTATTTTGAGAGAGGGTCTCACTAAGTTGCTGAGGACTGGCCTCAAACTTTCAATCCTCTTGCTTCAGATTCCCAAGTTGCTGGAATTACAGGCTTGTGCCATGGTACCCAGATCAATCTGTAATTTTTTTATTTTTTAATTTGTTCTTTTTAGATATACATGACAGTAGAGTGTGTATCTGTAATCTTAAAGGAGCAATGCATTATATGGATCAGTGGAACAAATAAGTTGTAATGAGTACACACATCTCAGGTCTCATCTCTGTCCTGGCACTTAGTAACCTAATGTTCCCTTTATCACCATCCTTCATAGTTCTTCTATATAATCTCATATCTTTGTTGTTAATCATTTGGTTAATTATTTGGTAAATGAATTCTGAACTCTCCTTAGGTTATTTAAATTTAATTATACAATTGATCTTCTGATAGGTCCTAAATGATAGGTCAACTAGTCAAAGACATCTCATTTTTATTTTTGTTTCACATAATAATGATCAAATGTTGGATGATTATCAATACCCAAGTACTATGTATAGATGATGTACTAACAGATAAGAGCTAGAAAGTACTATCTTCATATTCAGGTAAAATAATTGAGGCTCAGGGATGTTAAGTTATGTACTAAGTTACAGAGCTAGTTCTTGTTCAGTGCTTGCACTCTTAAATACAACAGCTGCACTGATACCACACGAAGGATACTAAGATAACTAGGTCTCATCTCAGACCTTAAGAGGAAAAGCATTTATTTGGTTAAAATTCTGAATTAACGTACGAAAGTATGTATGTATGCATGAATATATATTTTTATGGTTTATATATGTGTCTCTGTTGCTTGAAGGAGATACACACAAACAAATATATGTCTTTCATTCAATGCATTACAAGTGTCTTGAGTAGACAAAAATATTATGAATGATTTAGAAAGTGTATGTTCACTATAGATCAAGGAAGAGAAAAGAAGACAATTGTATATATTCTAAAGAGTAGGTGTCACTGTTATTTATAATGTGCTTTGTATTTTTCACATATGGACATTAGACATTAGTGGAAGTTTTTAAATTTTTGGTTACAAAGAATGTGTGTGTGTGTATTCTTCAAACGACAAACTGATTGGTTGCTATGAAAGAAACCCACTTGAAAACTTTCCTGAATTCCATCAAAATAGGTCAGAGCTTTGAAAAGTTTGCTTAATGAAGACAATATTTATTTGAGTAGTGGGAAGTTTAAGACTGCATACAGACAGTCACAGAAGAAAACAGGTCAGTAAATTCAAAGCATAAAGATCAAAGTTGTTATGATTACCTTCTTTTTCCATTTTACCTTACCTTACTGTACATGCTTATTATTTTCTGCTGTTTATCCAACCTGTTACCTAGTCCCCTCAGTCTGAAGTCAAGAGAATGGCATTTCCCCTCTAGAGCATTACCACCTCACACCCTGTAATTGGCTAGTGGAATAAGAGAGATTGTGGTTATGGGAACAGAAAATACCCCCTTCAGCAAAAAAGCAGAATAATCATGGTCTGATTTACTTTAATCCACACAAATATTCAGTATTACTGGTTTTTAAAATCACTTTCATTTAAAAAAAAATTGAAATGATAACTATTAAATTGAACTGCCTAAAAACCATTACAAGAGATATTTACAACTGGGAGACATTTCAGACACTATCAATCCAGACATTTTTGTTTTAAAAGAATCATGAGGCATTGTTTTCAATTCACAGTAGAGTCATTTTCACCTAGGGTAGATTTTATCATTCGAGGTCAAACAGAAGATAGTACAATGTTTGACAGAACAGAAACTTACAGAAGAAATGTTGAGTATTTAATTTTTAATTTTATTTTTAAAAACAAGTAAATTTTTATAATATAGCTCATGATTTGGCACTTCTGTTTCAATAATTTATAGGAAGTGAGAACAGTAGTTGGCTTGTTTACTTCAGGAGAAAGAATTTTTGATCTTTTCTGAAGACAACAGAACTTGAAAACTAAGTGGAAAGTCTTAACAATCCAAAGTGTATCTCTTAGGAGTAGAAGCCCAGGCACATAAGCTTTTCCTTGGCAATCTTTTTTATATAACTCTTAACCACTGCAGGCAAGGGGAGTTTCCATTCAGTTAACAAAGATAGTTAAAATTAAAGAAAGTGAAAATAAAGGAGGATTGAGTGGAGGATAGCCACTAATGAAATCCAATAATTTGGATACCACAAATTATTGGATACAGACTCTGAAAATAGCTTTCACTCTCATTTAAAGCAAATAATTCAAATAGATATTTTTCATAATGTATTTTTGGTTTTTAAGGAGTTACCATTACTTGTCCTGATTATTGTGACTATAGAACAAAAATCAAAATTCTAAGATTTGTGGCGAGTACTTTCATGCCTGTGTGTGTCACACACCAGAGGGAAAGGGGAAGAGGGGAGAAAGAGATGAGGAGATAGCAGGAGCCAACATTCTGCCCTTCTCTCCTCCTCCTCTCCCCAGCCCCCACACAACTCTTTCTCTTTAATGCTACTGTTGATTGAGAAACAAGCCTTCCACATTCTACTTAAGCAGTCCCCCTCTGAGCTACATCCTCCTCCCTTCTTATTTTTTATTTTGAGACAGTCTCCCCAAATTGCCAAGGCTGGCCTCAAAATAGGATATTCCTGCCTCAACTTCCCAGTAGCTGAGATTACAGGCGTGCATGCACCAGTGTGCCTGGTGAGCTAATGTTCCTGTGTATATTTAGCACCCTTTCCACTCCCCAAAAACCAACTGACTATGTGAAAATTAATTTATGAGGCAGGTTTGGGGGATTTAGATTATTCCAAGAAGTCTTCATTCTTCATTTCATTTTGAGATTTTCCTTCCTCTCATTTGCCTCCCTCCCTCCCTCCCCCACCCCATGCACGCCTTTTCATAGGGCATTCCTGAAAGTTATAAACAGAACTGTTCATTCCTGAAAGTTATAAACAGAACTGTTCATGAATTTGGCCAGCCAGTTTTTGTTGGCATGTATTTTATGTAATGTGGATAATGTTGACAAACAAGAAACGTAGGTTGGATTACTTTGGAAAACCAAAGAACTGAATTGAAACACCCAAACACCAAAGCATACAGGGCAACCAGTGCTAAGCCAGAGCACAGAGCCATTTATAATCAAGTCAGGTGAACTCTAAAACCTTACTTTTTGGAGAGGCTACAGACTCCTTATAAGCTCTGTCATTTTTTACAAGCACGTTAGACTTCTTTGGGTAAGTTTAAACCATATGGACTTCAATTTAGTCATCTATTGTCTTATAAATCAGGTATAAAAATATACTTAGCATTCATACTGTATCTTCCCTGTTACTCTACCTATGCCACCAATTACCTTGTAGGGTCAAAGCCAGAGAGTCCTCAGAATCCTTCTCAATGTGGTACATACTAAGTAACTGTCACCTGATTATACATGAGGTAAAACCAACACCCTATTCAGGAGCTGAATGCATTTGATATCTGATTACTGAATCTGCAATGCACTACATGTGAATCATACAGTGCCATATGTATGAAAGAAAAATAAAACATGAAGATGAAAAACAACGTCTTAAATTACAGAATTTTATAGCAACAAACTGCTTTAGGTTAATTCTTTCCTGAATTGACTAGGTTTTTGATTTCCACCTTGCACCAAAATCACCTGAGAAGATACTTTAAAAATAGGAATGCTCAATTTCTATTCCCGTAGATTCTGATTCAGTTGTTCTCGGGTAGAACTTGATTGTCCCATTTTTAAGCATCTCTCATGAATATAAAATACATACAGAGTTGATAGATTATGAACTGGGAGCCAGGCAGGAGGACCCAAAGGCAGCAAATTATAGCATTGGACATGGCTTCTCCCACATGTACATGTCAATAGCAGAGGGAGGGGGACGCTGGGACACTGGATGCAGAACATTTCCACACAGGAGGCAGGGATTCTGTCAGTCTTTGAAGAATTAAAGAAACAGAATAGAAATCAAGTACTGAGGTAAAAGTCACTACGATGAGCACAGCAAATGCCAGAGACATTTTGGTTTGGGAGTTATGAGAAATCAGATTGGCTAGATGCAGAAAGCTTCTGAAATTGAACAGTTCTTATCCTCACGATTTTTTTTATTTTGTTTTTTTTTTGTTTGTTTGTTTGTTTGCAATAGTTCCTAGAAAATTGTTATAGGAGTATTACAAAAGCATTCAAACTAAGTTTTAGTGCCTGAATAAATAACCAATGTACTATTGTAAGGGATTTTGTTCCAACTAGTAAAGTAGAGAATCCCTTAATCTTGAAAGAAATGCTAGTGGCTGGAAACTGCACTAGTGTTTAGATCCCAGAAAGACCTGTACATTGTTTGTAAAGATGTTTTCCTATTAACTAGTGTAAAAATTTCACAATTAGTGAAACAATTTAACTTAGCGTTAAAGTTACAGAAAATCTATACCCTTTCAAAAGGGTTACATTTTTTCTTTATAACAATACTGAACTCACTGGGACATAAAATAAAATTTTATATAGCATTCTGTCATCCTACAGCCTAACAGAGCCTTATAGAGTGTGAGTATTTGGTATGAATTAACAAAATGTAATCAGTTCAAGTTTCCTCTGTTTTGTTTTCTAATTATCACCCCTTTTGTTTTCTTGCATATGAGTTCTTTTAGCCAAGTCTTTCCCCTAATTAAGGCCTTTCTGTTTCTCTTCATTTTCACAATGCAACACAAACCATCTATTTAGCAAGACTCTTAGTTTGTGATGCTTTTCTAAAGCTATTTGTAAGATAATGCCAGCTCTTAAATAACTTGATAGAAAACCTCAACTTCACATGAGGTAAAGGCTGGTTGGTACAATCAGACCATGCAGAAAGAGATTTTGCACACTTGACTTGGGGTTTTCTAGGCTGCTAAAAATAACCCAGGCACACCTGTGTTATTAAGTGACACCTTATACTATAGAGTTTGGGTTATTCTGTGTTTCCACTGAAGTGTTGATAGCTAGGCAGCTGCTTAAATTCATCTGGTACATTTGAATGATTTCAAGTTAGCACCATTTTTTCCATGATTAAGATAATAATTTTAATACTAAATCATTAAATATAAGGCTCTTCATTTGGGTCTGTTGGTAATAGGTCACTATTTTTATTTTTGGCCTTTCTGCTTCTACTAACTGGTTCACAAACAAAACGTTGTGTAAGATAAAAAATACTATTACTAGTAATAACTCAACAAAGAATCAACATTATGCATAAAGTGTAGAGGAATTATTTTTCAAACATTTGCTTTTCTTCCTTTTATAGAAAAGTTAGAAATATTTTTCATCAGGCTAAAAAATTCACTAAGATGTTATTGAGTGTCTTCCACTTTATATTTTCTAAAAGCATGTATATTAACTATAAACAGAGAAGACTTTTGAAGTTTGATTTTGGATGGTGGTCAGAATAGGCCAGGGAGATGGTCTCACCTTGTCAACTTGGCTTATCTCTTTCTCTATCTTTTCTTTCCTTTCTTTCCTCTTCCATCCCTCCCTCCATCCCCCTTTCTCCCCCTCTCCTTCCCTTCTTCCTCCCTGTCTCCTTTTCTTTCTCTTTTTCTATAGTGTTGGGGATCAGATCCAGGGCTTCACAGCATGCTATGCAAAGCTCTATACCCCTGAGTGGCATCTTCAGCCCTAAAGTCTCCTTAAAGAAGCACATTTGGAATAAAGGGGGTTTCATCAGAGTTTTCACTGTGAATGAATCTCTGTCAGGTCAAGGACTTGTCCAAAATACAATAAACCAAAAATCTTCCAGTTCTCATTCAAATTGTACTTAGTTTTTAACATTAATTCATAAACTTACAACCTCATATATAACACATTTGTATTTTACTATGTATTCCATTCCAGTCTTTTAATCAATAAATTCTTTTTGGTCATATGCAATATTTAAATTTCATACACACACATTTACATAGGATATGTATATTTCCTTGTCTATAGAAGAATAAAGTTAGTGTCACCTAATATGACAGTGAGTCCAGTGAGTCTTAGAATGTCCAATCTAACTCTCCATCTGATAGACTAGAATCCTCTTCTACTCCATCCCCACAGGCATCTTGTGGGTGAGGCTTGAATATTCACAATGATGGATAACTTACCACCACTGGGAATCTTTGAATAACTCTAATCATATTTGAAATTTCTCGCTTGTTGCACTGTTCTTTCTAGTCTTTGGAAGCATAAAGATTGAATCTAATGTGTTTTCCACATGCTAGCACTATTTCTTGCAATAATTTCTCATATGACATTGTTTCTAGATCCAACCCTCATCAAGAAAACTTCCTCAAGAATATCACATGGAGCGATATTTCTATTCCTAATTATAAAAAGGTGCATCTATCAGAAGTTCAAATACTAGAGAATGCAAATAAAGTAAACAAAGTGAAGTATTAGCTTGGATTTGTTTTGCTTTGTTTTAGTTGGGTTTGTCTTACATTAGTTCCATTGACCTATGTCAAAATTTTTCATTGAATTCAATCACAGTGCTGCTGGCCAATTGAGCCAGCTGTTTACTACTTCGAGTTATGTCTACCCCAACTGTGGTTTATCCTTACCATATGAATTCCTAATGTTTTCAGGTACCTAGTCTGAGCATTTGCATCTTTCTCAAGCTCAAGGTTAAACCCTGATTCCATGCCATTTGTGATCATTGGTTTCCTTCCCTGAATTGATTAAGGAGTAGACGCGTGAGGCAGATCTAATTCATTCTATGTGTGAGTGACTAGGAAGAGAGGCTTCTGAAAATGTTTCTTACTTGTAAAAAGAGAACACAAGAAGGAACAGCCTCTTATCTGCAGGACATTATCTTATGCATCTGCCCTGGATGCCTGGGGACTTGGCGTCCTTCTTTCAGGCTTAAGACAAATTAGCCAGAGGGAAAGCAGACACACAGAGGATGACAAAGAAGTTCTTTTTCCTTTGTTTTAAAATTTATGCAGGTATAATCTAAGCACAGTAAAAACTCAAGTGAAGAAATTATTTTGACAAACGTATGTAACACCACCGCAATCAAGATAGAGAATTGTTTTATTGACCCTCAAATTCTCGCATGCCTCTTTGAAGTCAATCCTCTCAGCAGCATGGCCATTGGTCACCGCTGATTTCTGTCATAGTTTCATGTTTTTCAGATGTCATGTCAATAGAATCAAACAGTATGGAGCTGTTGAATCTAGCCTTTTTAATTTGGCATAATGAATTGGAGATCTTCTCATGTCACTATGTAAAACCATAGCTTTTCCTTTTTATCGCACAGCAGAATTTCATTTCACCTGTGTGGGACAGGAACATTGGTTCTTGATGGTGTTCAGCCACAGAATTAACCACCTTGAAAGCCATCCCACTTTGAGACACATAGATAGGTGAGATAATTTTTCTCTTTTAAATTATTTTTGTATTTTTTGTCCAGCTTATTTTAGCTGATAAATCAAATTGATGCATCCTAATATTAATGATGTCAAGCATTGAGCTCAAACAGAAATTCTTGTGTTTATTTACACTAGAAATTGCACCTAAGGAATGTGAGTTTATTCAAAACATGTTTTCTAAAATTACTATCTACAGAAGCTTTGATTAAATTCTGTCATGTTAGGACACATAACGACTGTTAAGATTTACTTTTGCCCTGATTTTGTCATTTAATATGTGTGCTGCTTGCTCTTTATGCTGCTGCATATTTACTTGAGATTATCTTCTATCAGCTATTCCAACATATCTATGTAATAAAAGTAATATACAGTAAAATTCAGTCATATTGTCATATACATATACATACACACATATAAATGTGTATATAAAACATTTCTTTTTTAGGCACTATATCTACTCTTGCCAGTTAGGGATGAGCATGTTATTGTAATTGCTTTAGATTTTCCCTAAATCATTTTTCTGTTGCCTATGTTTGTCCTGAATAATGTAAAGAACTCATCTAAGTTAATTCTTCTTCACGCCAATGTTCAATTATTTTAGTCAAATTTATTAATGCTGGAAATTTTCTATGCAAATGCATATTAATCTGGAAAAATAATAGCTAATGTTCATTGAGCATCTGCTAAGTTATTGATATTCTGCTAAATATTTAACTTAATACATTTAAGATAAATTATTAATATTATTTGTCATTATAATTATTATCCCAACTTTATAGATAAAAGAACTAAGGCTTAAATATTGTATCACCCAGTGTAAAATGTCCTAAATTAAATTCTCTACACGTAAATATGTGGAATGTTAAAAAATAAATTATGTACATAAATATGGTTTCCCTTTTGAACTGTGTTTCTTTTTTTTCTTCTTTTTTCTTTTTCTTATAAGGAGAGTGGTTTCATTTTTATTTCACTAATTTTTCAATACATAATAAATAAATATGCTAGTTATTTACACTAAACAATGATGGTTTTCAGTACAAATGTATTCATATGGTTTCTGTATTTTATGTCTTGCAAAGCGTTCCAGCTAAAAGCAGTAGTAGCATCAACATAACCTATGTTTGATGTTTAAGGGGCCTCTTAGATCTAGCAACATTCTTCAATAAGCGTCTATCCCTCGTGACCCAAGTTTTGAAAAATGGTATATATCTTAATAGATATGATAGTAGTGCATTTGTGTTCTGTCAGTTATTTATTCTTATGTATTAAGCAAGACACGAAATCCTCTCTAACGCACATTGACAAAGTGAAAGAGCGCCTCCGCAGGAACTATATAGAACTTCGTTTACGACATGATCAAACTACCGTGAGGTGATTTTCTAAATCCTCTGTGAGTGTTTGATCAAGGGCATCAATGTCCTTTCATGCTAAGTCATAAAATAGGTTGCCTTGGAGAGCTTGCTGGTATCCTTACCCAATGGGCATTTTTCCCCTAATTTGCTTTTACAGCTAGTTAGTCATGTCTCCATTAATCATCTCCAGGGAAACCAGCCAGCAAAGGTTATGATGCTCTGTTTTAGGATGTCAGTCTTGGTGTTTACTTGAATAAAAAATCTCCTAGACAATTAGCTATGGCAATTCCAAAGCTGATGCTTGGAGGTCTTCCTTCAATTTAGGAAAGAACCCTGGGAAGCTACAGAAAGGCACCGACTAGGGGAGTGTCCCTATTTGGTTTATGCCAAGACTAATGTGCACAATGAATATGCAAGGAGAAATCTTACTTTACTAAGCAGTTGCTTCTGCCCCAGGCATCCAGGTCTTTATAGCAATAATGACAGATGCCTCTGCCATAGCTTGCTGGGGTAGAATTGTGGTAAATGAAGGGAAGGGACCCCATCAGTGGCAAAGACTATCAGACTGTTTTAGAGTAAAAAGCTTGATTTGGGAGAACTGCGAAACTCATGCTTTTTTCACTTTGTTTTAAATCCCTGATCTTCCACTTTCATCCATGTAAACATGGCCAATACTTTAGTATCCCTGTGCCACATTTTCCTTACCTGATAAAACAAAAATACCACCTATCTCATAAAGTTGAGAAGATTAAATAAAATATTTTACATAAAATGCAAAGAATAGTGTCTTGTATGTTATAGTCACCCAATTAATGGCGGCTATCACTATTAATGTTCCTGTTGTATATGTGAATTATAATTCTACTTTGGACATCACTTGGAGCTTTTTAAGCCTTGTAGGTATCAGAATTTAGCAAATAATTTGGATTCCATAATGAACAAAATACCTGAAAGTCAAAAACCTAAGTTTTTGATCTAACTAAAATTTACCAAGGAAAGGATTTAAATAATAATAAAATACTTTTAGATACTTAAATGAAATATATTCAAATGGATTAGCTCAATTGTGTATGTTATTCAACATAAATATAAACTTTCTACATCTTTCAGTTGTTCTCAAAAATGATTTACTCTCTTCTGAAAAGTGTTAATGGAGAAAAAAATAAACATAAAATGAGATACAAAGGTAAGTCTAACCCTTTATAAGTATGATATATTGGACTTGAAGTCATCAGAGAAAGTTTCTTTTCACATGATTTTTTCACTTCTATTATTTCTTCTTCTTTTTCCTTAAACTAAGAAAATACACCTAGGTAGATGTAGACCACATATGAATGTTTAACAGTTTATTTCATGAAGTCTTCACATGGATTTTATGAGTTCTGATTATTATTACCCCCATTTTACAGATGGAAAAACCAAAGCACAGAAAATTCAAGTAACTCATTACAGATCATGTAGCCAATAAGCAGAAAAGGCCCGGATTGAAACCCTGAAGAATATGCTTTTTAGCTGTGTCTCACTGTCCCTAAAATCAGCAACCTTGACTTGACCAAACATCTAACAATAATCCCCTTGGTTATTTTCTACAAGATTTTGTTTTTCTCTGTCCTAATATCTTTTAAAACATGTTTTCTATCATAAAAACAAAGAATGACATCTGTCATGATATGAAGCATGAGGGTTCCTTATATCTGAATTCCTTCCTGCCCACAGATAGTAAGTGAAACTTTTAAGGCCAGATAGCCACTCAAAAGAAAGACTGGGTTCCATATGACTGGATTTATGAGACTGGACAGTAAGTGAATTGAACCAATTTTCAAACACACCTCCAAATTATTTTTGCTCACTCAGTTTTGCCACAGTTGGGTGGGGGTAAGTGATTACCATTTTGATGTCTACACTTCTCTTATGGAATTTCTATATGTGAAGCACATTTATTTCTTCATGCTTCTTTCTAATTGTCTTTGGTAGGGATTAGTAAGCCAAGTGTTGAAGGAAAAGGGGATTAAATTTTAATAGAATTATACAGAAAAGAATATTTCAGTTTTAAGGAAGAAAACAAAAAAGAAGGGAAGGAGGGAGTTTGTTGAAATATGGAATCTCATTCAATTCTATGCTGTGTCCCTCGTTAATATCTTAAGGAGCCAAAAACACCATTCCCATATTTTATTTTTCATCAGGCCCACTGCTCTGGAATTTTTTACTCAAATCCAACTACATCTGTGGAAAGAGAGTAGTTTAAATAATAGTGGAATCTTACTACTATTGTTCAAATTTGACATCATCCTGAAACCAAAATATAGTTTATATAGTATTCAGCCTTCCATAAATCTTCTTTGTTCAATACCCTATTCACAAGTTACAAATAGGAAAAGTACTCACATTTCTTTCAGGATATTTCTCACATCTCAGCTAGATCACCTACTGAATAGCATTCTTCACCCTTCTTCCTTCCTCCCAGCCAAATAATTTTAAATAGTCTCAGGAAAGAACTTTGGATTGTGTTGTTCATGGCAGAGGGTCAGCTTTGCTAATTCTTCCTGAGCGTTCTCAAAGTGTGGCTTATTTCCAAAGCCAGAAATGCAAAATAATGTGATTTTTGTAGTTTCCTGTGTGATCCAATTTAAGGCATTTGGAGTACTTATGTTTTTTATCACTAAGAGGTCTTTATAAAAAAATCATTGAAATAGTCCCTAAAAATTGTTTGCCTGGTCAGTAATAGATAAATTATGTGGTCAATTAATAGGTATTATAAACATGTGGTTATGTAACCTCTAAACCCAAAGATCTATCATAAATAAATAAGGTACAGTCCAAATCCTGTAAGAACAAATTGCATGCCTCATGTTTCTCTTTGGAAACAGCTGTGCTGAATCAGGTGGATGATGAAGTCCAACAATACTTGGCTTTGAAAGTTAGCCTTAATTAGCATTCATGACTCTTGCTAAAGTTCAGGAGGATAAACTTTCCTTGGACATAATAGTATTTTTTTTTTCTTTTTGGTTATCTCATTAAATGCTCATTGGCATCCTCAAAACACTGTAATATGTTCAGGACCTGCATGGAAAATATTGATAGCATCTTCCTCCTAAGGTTTTTAGCATTGTACGATATTTTCTCAGTACATTAAAGAACAAATTTCCATGAAAATCATAGATTATTAAATAAGTTTTCTTGGTAGCCAGAGGTAATCTGGGGAATTAATCAGAGTAAAAATCCAACATTAGAAAATATTTATATGTGTTTTTACAGACATTTAGAGCAGATGCCAGTTACTAAAGACTAAGGAATTTTATTTATCATAGTTACTAAGTAGGATAAGACCTTTCAGATAGTCACCACTATCTGAAATTAGACATACACCTAAGCTCTGTGAGGCTTATGTTTATCCTAAAAATGGGAACATCTTTGCAGAAATCTTCAAGAGATGCAACAGGAATCCATGAACCATTATAGTAATGTACTTTTCATTATTGCCTCTACCTAGAAATTAAAAGATGGTACTCAAGAGATTGGCTGCACCACTTGACAATCTACAGATGATGGTGAAAGCAAGCTTGATAGGAACATGTGGAAGTTATTCAGATTATTCAAGATCATTGAAATATTGGCTTCATTAAACAATTTAATATTGCTTGCTATTCAACTAACTTTTTATTCTTTTTAGTTATATACAACAGCTGGATGCACCTTAACCTAATCATGAAAGCATGGAACACAACCTGCTTCAATTCAGTCCCCAGCACTACCCACCCCCACCTGCTCCTCATTCTCTACTCCAAGGATCCTGCTTCAACCCACTTACAGTTGACTTCTTTTTTAATTGGTGTGAGTGTGAAGAGCAAGCCTACAGAAAGAAAGGGAGAAGATCTTTTCCACCTGGTCCTCAGGGCATAAATATCCAGAATATTCAATTTATTTTTAAGAAAGTTAGAGATTTTATGATTTGAGATGAAATAGCAAATAGAATAACTTAAATCATACCAAATGAATTAACATTCAATTAGTTTAATATATTTACTTACTTAATATTCTGACTTCATTGACTTAACAACTTGGGGCCACTTTTCTTTTTTGTACCGAGAATTGAACTCAGGGGCACTCGACCACTGAGCCACATCCCCAACCCTATTTTGTATTTTATCTAAAGCAGGGTCTCACTGAGTTGCTAAGCACCTTGCTGTTGCTGAGGCTGGCTTTGAACTGGCAATTTTCCTGCCTCAGCCTCCCAAGCTGCTGGGATTGCAGGGGTGTGCCACTGTGCCCGGCTTGGGGCTACTTTTTAATCCTATATCATGTGACTAAATGAATTAATGAATGTGTATTTAATAAAGGCTATGCTTAATTAGTAGCATTTACAAATATTTTCCCAACAAGTTTACTAAGAAGTAAACAACTTTGACATTTACATCAGAGGTGTTTTAGCCTTTCAGGGTGACAACTCAGTAGACTTCACTAAAGCACTAACAAAGAATTCCAAACGTCTGATTTACATATGGCAAACAGCTGTTTCTTTTTGATGCTTGTGAAGGGAGATTTGTGTGCAGTCTGCTTTATGCTGCCTCCTGGATCCCTGACCATTGAATTTCACTCCTGCTCAGATGCATTTTTGAAGGTAGGTGATCATACAGATAACATTTATTGGTTGTGAGAGCATTCTTGCGTGCATGGCTACTTTCTGTTTACCAGAACCAGCTGTACCCTGATTTCCGAGAGAAGCCACAGGTGCTGACCATTCCTTGAACTCCCGTGTTCTCGTGGTCTGAGCTTGTTTTGCAGCCTGAGCAATTTCCACACCTGGGTCTGCAGTTCCACGCCTCCCACGCCCCGGGAAGGTGGGGTAGAAAAGATATATAAGCCCAGAGTGCTGCAATAAATGAGCTACAAGCTTTGAGCCTCTTTTTCTTCAGAATTGTTGTTGTGTGTGTGTTTCTTTCATTTGTGGCTCCCTTGCCGCCTC
>CM053406.1:43271023-43291219 GCA_028644305.1 Xerus rutilus
TGGGGGACTTCTTATATTTATTAAATATATTTCTATGTCATCATCAGTCTTAATAACGATCACCTCAATGTGTAAATATACTATAATTTTCTCTACCCTGTAACTTATTTTTATGTATTTAGGCAACTTCTTTCTATAACTATTTGTAAATGATAAATGCACAATGAATTATATATTCGCTGAACACATTGAATTCTACAATAAAACTTCTTTAAATTATGTTTTGAATTTTTGTTCAACTATTTCCTTATAAGTCATTAGAGGTGGAATGCTTAGTCAAACAGTGTGAGTGTGCACGCTTCTTAACTGCAGCAATTACAACAAGTCAAATCTCCTCTATTAGTTACTTCTGTTTCAAACTGCAAATGACAATAGAGTTGAGTAGACTCATTAAAAGATGATAAAACATTCATAACGTCTGGGATAAGCTCTGTAAACATACTTGCAGGAGATCTGCCTAAACATTTCATCTGGGCTACGTTTTTAAAGTAAAATATCAGTTGCTGTTCTTACTTTATTCAGATATGAATATGAACCTGAAACGTATTTTTAAATATCAAATATAGACCTGATGCTTCCTTCATTCAACAGAAATTAAAAGTTAAATTTATCTGCATAAGAAAGATTAATATATTGCTTTTCCTTTTGATGTGGGACAAGTAGTTCTGGATCTGTTGATCAAAAGTTCCGTTCCCTGAACTTTTGAATTTGCCCTCATTTTTCTCAGAGCCTGTATCTTTTGTGGATATGTCCTGAGTAACCATCTCTGGAAGAGTGAATATTAAGTAAAGTTTGAGTATTCATGTGTCTGAAATGTTTTCATCTGCCTCTTTCATTTGTTTGTAGTTTAGCTGAGTACCCATATGATGGTCTAACATGACCTTCCTTTAGAAATGTAAGATGTTGCTTTATTGTCTTTTTCCATTAAGATGTTGCTAGTAAGTCTGATGCCATTATCATAACTTCTTTCTTGGCAGATGATCTATTTTCTATCCCACTGGAAACCAAATCTTCTCTTCACGTTCAGTGGAATTTCAGAGATTCATTCACCTAGGGTAATGTGTTGATTCTATTGATACTTAGCACGAATCTGGTAACTCTCACTTCACTCCTAGTGTTCATCTATTCATATTCAATTTTGATATTTTATTCCCTCTTCCTAATCTCTTTATAATTCAGAATTCCCTTTTTATTAAATGTTGTGCCCTCCTGCATTGGCCTTGATATCTCTCTCATTTTTAACCATTCTTTTCTTCTCTAAGTGTTTCAACTATCTCTTTGGTTTTATTTTCCAGCCCTTTGAATATTTTATTCCAACTAACTCATTTTTAGTTCTAAAAATTCCTGGCTCCATGGAGTTTTACTGAGCTTCAGTTATTGTTAGATGGCTTCAATTTACTATTTCGGTAATATTAATTAGATTTGTTTACTTATTTAAATTCTGAGTCTCTCCAATAGACATCTGCTGAATGTCACTCAGAGCTGGTGCATAGCTCTACTAGAGCAGGTCTGTGAGCTGCCCTGCTTCTCCATAGCCTGGATGAGGAGGGCTTGCAGTTTGGAACACTACCATTATTGGCATCCACAGCACAAACCCGCCCATCCCAGAGCAGCTTACCATGTAGATCTATCCAAGATGACAGAGCTGTTAAATCAGTGCCAGCACAATATTCCAGGGATGATGATGTCAAGGCTAGTGCTCTTTCCTTCATGCTTTTGGCTGAGTACTTCAGAAGGTATGATCATGTGGATTCATTTTTCATCATAAAATTTTTAATATTTCATATAAGGCACTGGCCTGTCACAGGTTACCATAGTTTTTGGTATGCAATATAAGTCACATAAAATTATATCATTTTTGAGAGTATGAGTCATTTACAATAATACATTTCTTTACATTTATAGACATTTTCATGTGTGCAAAAAGCTTATATAAGACTTCTTACTTGTGCAAGCTCTACTGGGCCAAGAATGTTGAGTTTTTCCTTGAAATGTCATGCTTTAAAGTCTAAAGAAAACGTTTTATGGCTCCAGCGCAGTTGCTTTCATGGAGTTATGGTTAGTAGTTTATGGTAGCTGAAGTATCCTAGGAAATAACAAAGCCATGCAGGTTAAGGCCTTCTGAAACACAAAAGCCTCTGTATTCGTATGGATTCGCAGGGTACTTCTGCTTTGACAATTAAGACCAAGTCTGAGATTCGGCTAGTTAAGCTCAGATCTCCTGCCCTTTTAAAGTGCAGTGCCAATGAGAAAGAAGTGTATCATTTGACCTGCCCATGGGAACATTTTGTGTTAGAGACAGGGGGATACTTGCCACCTGGAATCTTTGCCAAGTTCTACAATGCCACATCCTTCCCAAATAGCTGAAAGATTTTAGGAAAAAGTCTAAAAAAAATGTAATTGAAGTGATACATAAAAGAACAAAAACAAACAAATAAAGGATTCTCTTGCAACAGGTGATTGTTTTTCAGGAAAGGCAATTGCAGAGAATGTTTACCCTGCACTTCTGTCACATTTCTATTTCTCCTTGAGGATGTCTGAGTTACCTTGAAGAGTCATCAAATGTCTACTTCCTCAGAGACAGGAGTTCTATAAAGCCACAGGAAATTGACTCACAAGGGTCTTATCAAATAGTACATGGAGGTTGTCAATTCTTGCCATCAGTGGGCAACAAAGAAAGGTCAACAGCAAGAGTGATTTAGGATGTAGTGGCATTCTGACTGACTTCTCTTGAGGTGACAAAAGTTTTAGCCTCATCTTTTTAGTTATTAATTTTTTTGGAAATTGTATTTTGTAAGGCCAGAGGAAAATTGTATTTTGTTAGGCCAGAGGATATATTTGAATAAAGAATACTATACTGGATGGTAGACTTGTTTGTGGATTTTATTGTAAGAAACAAAAAATTAAGAGCAACAATGTAGGCATTTTTAGAACAACAGAGTGACACAATAACTTTAAAAAAGTCAAAAATACTTTCAAAAACAGGGTTGTTCAGACAGGTTAACTGAAAGGGTTAACTCGTGATTTGGCAGTATCAGCAGGCCTATATTGGCCACCCTGGAGGTAGAACATGTGCTCTAATTGGTAATTGTGAACATGCTCTAATATATGAGCAGAGGCCAGATGTGTTAGATGAGTGTCATCAAGCGTGCAGTTCTTTTGCTGATATGCTAAATTCATTCCAGCAACACTGCAGACACACCCATGGATAAAATGACAGAGAATTGGGTAGTGAAGTGATTTCAAAATTTAGGGAAAGTTAGATGACATCAGTTTATGAAACATGCAATTAGAATTAATAAGTACATCCTTCTTTGCTTTCTGCAATGCTATGTACTGTGTTGTTATTCAGTTAAGTTAAATAGGTTGCCAAGAGTGGCTCAGTGCCTAGGTTAGGGGAAATTGTAATACGAATGCAATCACCAATACTACACAGCCTCTCAAGAGATCAAATTCTATTTGATGGATAAATAAAAAAATAAGCAAAATAAGCCAGACACACAAAGACAAGTACTGCAAGTTCTGTCTCATAAAACATTGACCTAAGTGTAGAATAATGATTAGCAGTGGTTGGAAAGGGTGTGAGAGGGGGACAGGGAAGATGGAAGAAAGTTGAATTTGATTAGTGCACACTATATACATGTGTAGAAATAGACACTGGACCCCATTAATGTATATAATTAATATATAGCAATCAAAATATAAAATAATTTAAAAACATTGCTCCACATTGAGACAAGAGTAATAACACTTTACTGAGTAGTGACCACTGTAACTATTAAGAGCTTAATAATGCTAATAATGTATAGAAATACAATTACAACTGAATTCACTAAAGATGTTTAGGAGTAGAACTTAATTCTAAATGTACATATGTGCTTAAATTCCATGCTTTATTTGCTTGAAAAGTATATTTAGTACCATGTCAGTTGAATGGACAATATAATTTAAATTGCACAGCCTATGACCACTCTTTAAAGTATATTATATACTTGGTGTCATGTGATTAAAACAATTAATTCTATTTTGTGCTATACAAAAGAACACTCTATAGAAGAATTGTAAGCAAAATTCTGATGGTAGAGACTATTGTGGTTTTTTTTTAGATGGAGCTTAGGTTTAGAAAGAAAAATAGAAAGATAGAAAGCAAACTCAAATTTAGAAAATCATTTTTTTAAATAAAAAAAAATACAGAGAACAAACTTTGCTTTTTCCTTAGCCTAAAAATGTCAATTAGCAAGAACTTTTTGGATCATAGATACATGTGAAAAAGTGCTAATCAGCAAGATGTAACCTTAGAGTCACACCCTGGTCCTTGAACACCCTCTGAGCAGGCTCAGGACCTTTGTGAATCGCCAGAGGCCCTTGCTACATTCCCCAGCGAACCAGAACCCTCTGGAAGGAAGCACAGGAGCTGACTCAGCCTGCTGGCTGTACTTCTCATCCTCCACCCCTCTCTCCCCACTCCACTTTTGCTTTGATTTTTTTGGTGTACGTGTGTCTTTCCACACCAAGTAATCTTTATTCTTTATCTTGGTTAACAATCTTTAAATCTTATTTAGATAGTCAAATGCAAATATTTCTGAAGGGAATAAAAAATTATGGGAAGAAATGAACAATATTAAGTAACCTTTTCAAAGGGAACTTTGAAAGGCGTGTTGGTATTTTAAAGAGCAGAGTTTATCTTAGCAGGCTCTGAATGCCTAAAGGAAAAAAATGAAACAAGTTCTATGTCCTTTCCAAATTTCACCTTTCTTGACAACTAGACTCTCACTATCATCCTCTGCATGAGTTTGTGATGCCTGCCATAATAAAATACCACATACTGAGTGGCTTAAATAAAAAAGAAACTTATTTCCTGAGAATTCTATGAGCTAGGAGTCAAGAGGTTGGCAAGTTTGGTTTCTCCTGAAGCCTCTCTCCTTGGCTTGCCCATGGCTGCCTTCTTCGGTGTTCTCCCATGGTCTTCTCTGCCTGTCTGATCTGTGCCTTAGAGGGTCCTAACCTTTTCTTATAAAAGCACCCTACAGATCTTTAAAAATAGTTTCCTTATTATTATGTCATAGTAAATTGCCGTTACTAAAATTTTGTTTACAATTTTTTATTATGAAGTAAATCATCACAATTGCTTAATGATAAAATGCATTTTGCTAGTGAACATTTTGTTTGGGAAATACAAGAAATCTTCAGGTTCTTGATCAACATTCCTTCAAAAATGTAGTAAAGTGTAAATTTTACATCTTAATTTTATTGAGTATCTAATATTTTCAAATTAATTATCTTCTCTATTTTGTAGATTAAGATTACCTTCTGACGTTTTTTTAAAACATGAAATATTGAATATTTTTACAAGAATATATAATGATAGAATGACATTATAAAAAGCATAAAAGGGAGAAAAAAATAGTTTTCAATCTAAGTGGGAGCAAGAAGAAACCAAAGATGAAAAATTTATCCAGAAATCACAGAAAAAGCACTGTCAGCTGGGTTGTTGAATTTATCTGAGTGTTGTTCAAAGATGATGGAATGGCAGGCCTCAGGGCCAGGTGCTCACAGTTGTGTAGCACACAGGGTATTAGTTTAAGCAGATTGATTATTGTGACCTTTTGGCATAATGGTAGTGAATTTAATTTTTTGAAATCAATGACAGGTTAAAGATTCATTTAATCTTAGGTGATTTTCTGTTGATGAGGATCATTTTTTAAAAAATATGGTCCCACATTTCCTTGCTCACATTCATGATACAGATATTAGTAAATTAAAAACATTTTCAATCTGAGTATTATATGTGCTTTTCTCTTTTTCTTTTCTGAGAAGTAAAAAACATAGAAGTATTCTGATATTGGATGTTTTCCAGGAATTATCCCTCTCTCACCCCTACATAAAAGAAAGAACCTGTTTCACCAGTGATTGTTTATCCCCAGAAGGTAATATTGAGGGTTGGAAGAGATGTTCAGAGAACTGTTTTATTAGCTCTGCATTGATTAACATATTTTAAGTGGTATTCTAATATTGGTATCTAAAAGGTATTATAGTTTGGGTATGAAGTGTACCCTGAAAGCTCCCGGGTTAATACAGAAATATTCTGAAGTAAGATGATTAGATTGTGAGAGCTGTAACCTAACTGGCCCATCTTAGTTAGTAAGGACTAACTAGGTGGTAGCTATAGGCAAGTGGGGCATGGCTGGAGCAGGTGAGTCATTGCGGTATGCCCTGGAAGGGTACACCTTCTCTGTAGCCTTCTCCCTCTCCCCCACCTCTCTCTGCTTTCTGGCTGCCATGAGTGGAGAAACTTCCTCTGACACGTTCTTTCCACCATGATTTTCTGCCTCACTTTGGGCTCAGCAATGGAATGGCCTGATATGGACTAAACTTCTGAAACCACAAGCCAAAATAAACTTTCCTCTTCTAAATTGTTCTTGTCAGGTATTTTGGTTACAGCAGAGAAAATGTTCTTTATCTGTATTGTTGTTGTTTAGTTTTTAACACTCATTTGCTTGCTTAAAATGCCAGAATTAAAACAAATAAATAAATGCTAAAACATCAATATTCACTCAAGGGTGCACTATAAGTCAATATGTAAGCCTATTCATCACCCTATTACTAAAGTCAAAGAATAAGTTGAAAATAAGGATTTTATGAAGATGGAACAATCAGATTAAAAGACCAAACAGTAAGATAAACTAATCTTCCAATGATTTTTTAGGAGAAATAAACAAGTATTACAATCTGATTCATGTTTGTGTGCACGCAAAAGCACAATGAACTTCATTCATGTGGATGTGGGTGAATATATTGTCTCAGCAGTAGTATTTGCACATAGAAACACAGCATTGCATTCTTTCTCTTTATATAAATTTACATGCTTTCACTTAAAATTGGCACTATTTTTTCTATAAGCTAAAGTGATCTTTCTAAGGTTGATGAATAGTCACAAAGTGAAGGAATGTGAACATTGGCATCTGTTCCTGGAGTGTATATGTGTATGTGCACATGCATATGCGTGAGACATTTAATTTACCAACAAAATAGTATATAGTACAGTAACATGACTTGTGCAGGTGTTTTGATTACAAGTATCTAAAGTAGAACTTTCATTTGAAATGTTATCTACAAATTATCCAACCAGAGAAAATTACTATCTTGAAATTTCGAACATATTCATTCATTGCTACATTTGCTATGGAGCTGTCTAATTTAATAGAGCCCCCAATTCATTTCTCATGGTAACTTCACTGTACTGACATATAAAGCTGAGATCAGGGTCTAGAGAGGTTTTCTGATTTCTCTTTTCTCCTATAGTTAAATTCTACTGTTGTAAATTTAAATCCAATGGCCCTGAAAATGGTTGAATACAGCAACACAAAGTAGGATTCAGAATTGTTTATCCTCTATATTGTCCCACTATGGGTGACACAGAGCTATGTGTCAGGGCATCTGTCTGTAAAAAGGTTCTTCTCAGGCTATTCTCAGAAATGCTTTACCTAGAGACTGTGCCAACACCCTTCCTTTCAGGAGTTCTCAAGCCTTCAGGATGAAGCTGATGCAGTGATAGCACTTAGCAAAGGGACTTCTATTCTCAATTCCCTAATATTCCCGCCTTGGTCCATAAGATAGAGAAGTGCATCATTTGAAAAGTGAGTATCCCTGGTTTTTCTTAACTGTCCCCAGGCATAGCATACCTGATGCAGGGAATCAAGAGAAGAAAATGAATCTTCTCTGCTCTACCTTGGACTCTTCTCTGGTCCCAGTAGTGGGATATTCCCTACTTGAGGATGCTTCCACTCTGTCCATTTAAAGGGGCTGCTTTGCATGAAGCAGGGATTGTGTGTGTGTGCTCAGCAGGCCCACATTCTCCCTCAGGTGGCTTATTCTTCCATCTAGGTAAGAGGAGAAGGGGTAAGGAAGGGCAAGGGGCATAGAAAGGCAGTTTGCTTCCATTCGTTTTAGCCAGATTCACCAGGAATAAAACAAATAAATGATTATTGCATCTAATTTTTAAATTTTGATTTCAATTTTAGAGAAACTATATTGTGATATAAATTGTTCAATAATCAGGTGAAAACATTCAACAGAAACTGAAAATTCACTATATAGTCTACGGTTCCTGGCAAAGTAGTTCCTGGTAGTTTTCTATTAATGAGTTGATTTACTGATGTTATAATAAAAAAATCCATGTTTAACTGTTTTCATTGAATGGGAAAACTGAATAATCATCACTTCAATGACCTTCCAGTTTATTTACAGACATCCGTGAAGTGTTTCTATCAATCCACTCTGGTCTTCTCTGAAAATTATATAAATATAGGATCCATGTAGCTGTCATTGCTACCATATTTTTCTGCTAAGAAGACACCACAATTTTTAGTTGTCTGTTTAAGAAAATGGTCCAGAAAAAGAAAATGTAGGTTTGTCTGGTAATCAAAACATTAGAGTGTTTTAAAAACAGATCAAGAGGTAATGCTCAGAAGATGAGAGAATAAGCAAGTCTTAATGTTGAAATTTGAGAATCAGTAATCTGTAGCTTACATCTGATACCTTAGCAAAAATAACTGTAGACTTGTTTTCAGTGGCTCTTGAAGGTCATTATCAAGGCATTTAGTAGCATAGTAAATCTAGAAATGTTTATTTGGAGTACATTCTGACCCCACCTCTGTATTTCCTTCTCATTCTCAGTGTGTTTTCTCCTCTTCAGGAAGCTCCCTGACCTGCCTTTAGGCACTTGAAAGTTTCAAATAGAGAAAAATAATTCACTTGTATCTCCACACTCTTTAGAATCTGACAAGCTAGATGAGAATTCCTTCATACCTTCCTTGGGACATTTTTTCAATTTTGCTTTCCCGGTCACTGGCCTAGTTTCCTGGTTACATAACTTTTTTTTTTTTTTTCCAGAATACTTCACAATTTTATTTGCATTTTATGCTTCATTTAAGGATCTGATTTTGAAAACCACCACCTTAGACACTGGGTTGTGTAGACTGCATGTAATTTATACATGTCTCATTCTTATCTATGTTTGAGAATTTACTACTTTTAGGATCAGAGTTTTAAGGGTGGGTATTAATCATGTGACTAATTATTTTCCATTTGATCAGAAATGTACTGTATGTGCTTTTTAAAGTTCTCCCCTTGACTTTAAAAAAGATAAAGAGGTTAGAGTTAAGATATTTGTCTACTAATGAATCCTAATTGCTAATATGCCAGGTAAAGATTCCTATGTTTCCCACCAATTCCAGCAACTGGATCAAAGTGGCCTCATACATCCCACAGACTACTGGAGAGGCCATGGGATGAGTCATAGCACAGTAAGTGATAAATAATATTCAGAGGGAGATACCTATTCTTAGTTCTTCAATGTTTGGCCATTTTGTTTTAACAAATGCCTGTACACAAAACTCAGAAGTGTTATTTTCCTTTAATTTGGAAAGGGACAAAAAACGGGAAGGAGTTTATTACTGATCATCTTTCAAATTTAACCAAGTGTTGAGAGCTTTGCTCCCTGTACACAACTTTCATTACTAGATGAACTCATAGCAGGTACAAGTGTTATAGTGCTATAACAAATATATCTTGTATTATTTAATGTGAATCATGATAATTCATGGAAAAATTTAAAAATCTGGGCAAATACTTAACTGGATGGTACTGGAGCAATAACATAGGCTCTCTCTTTTCATAAGGTATTGATGAGGTGAGAATTAAGAGTTAAATAGACAAAGGGGAATGAATGGAAGGGAGGAGAAATGGGAATAGGAAAGATAGGAAAGTTCTGTCTGATTTATTCTATGTTCATATATGAATACATGACCAGTGTAACTCCACATCATGTACAACCACAAGAATGGGATCCTAATTAGAATAAATTATGCTTCATGTATGGAAAATGTGTCAAAATACACTCTACTCTCATGTACATCTAAAAAGAACAAATACCAAAATTACAAAAAAAAGTCAAATGCATAAAGTGCAGTATACATTTTCAAAATAGTGTTAACTCTTTTGAGCCCATTCTTATTTGACTATTTGTTTAATTCACTTTCCTCTATAAATATTGTGAAAGTTATAATAAGTTAACTCATCTGTATAGTTAATGGAAAATGTAAAAAGAGAATTTAGAGAAAGAACCAAAAAAAGATTGTTTCTCTGCTTGATGAGCCTTATAAGTCAATGAGTTCTCCAGTCTAGACAGAACAGGACTGTATTCTCACTTTACATTTTGTTATCTTTGCCTTAGAACTTGATTACTTAAATGAGTTGCTTTTGCAGAGGTAAGAATGAAGAGAAGAGTATTTTCCATTACTGGACTGGGCAGAGGGAAGGACATTTGTTTCTGAGCATTAAGGGTCTACCAAACCCAGGAGAACCCTTCACCTAAATATGGAAACAAATTCAACTTGATTTGAATTCCATTATATTTATCATCTTAACTGTGTTCCCTTGCATTCATTCTCTGAGAACTTGTAATTATTGATAGAAATGATTGAATTATTAAAATGTAGGTAGAAGAGCCACCTAAGTATCACATTCCCCACAAAAGGCAAAACATCTGTTTTGTACCAGGTGAAGTGAGAGAAGTGAGTAAATGGACAGTTTGGATGAAGTATTCAAACCACATCAAATCAATAGAGGACAAGTTCCAAAATACTCCAGTATAGTTTATCCAGCAACTAACTAGAAAAAAAAATGTATAATATTCAAAAAAGAAACATATTAGAATAACCTACATTATTTACCTTGAACGTCCCTGACTCAAGGAATGTATAATGATATAACTATTTCTAAATACTTACATTTATGGTCTACGTAATAAATGCAAATAGCTTGTATTGTTTCTATGCATCAATATAGCATTTAATATCTGTCATATTTTATACTAAGAAAACACACGGTTTATCCTAGAAGCATTATAAAATTTGTATCAAGCAAACATGAATAGATTAAACATTTTTGTCATTGCCATTATCATTTTATGACTTAATCATTGGTTCAGTAGAGTAGTCTTAATTTACATGAAATGTAAGATGTAATGAGTGAATTTCCGACACACAAATCACCAGCCCTTTCCCTTCTTTGTGTCATTTTGAAAGCAGTTCAGCCTTGAAGGAGGAAGGAACTTTCCCTAAAGCAGCATGAATGATTCAGGGGCCCTCCAACATTGCAAACAGGACAGATTATGTCCTACAGACATCCTCCACCTTCCACCCAAGGTCCACTTGGTCACTGGATTCCTCCTGCCTTTTCTTTCCTCCATTATAGCTTAGATTCCCAGAATGTTTCAAAGTTCAAGAGATGCCTACACTCCTCTAATTTTATGGTATGATAAAAGAATAAAAACAAGTCAATGAAAGGTAAAGTAAGGTTATTCTAAACTTTGACATGTGTTTTACAAGTTAATAGTGTAAGGGCAATAATCAGTAGTTGAATTAAGGGTCCTCCAGGCTATTCTTAATGGAGTTGTTCCCAGTTAGAGGCAATCTCCCAATAAAGTACTTTTCCTTGCCTAAGAGGAATATTTCAACCAAACAGAGCTCAGAGGCTTAAACTCAAGTTAAGCTCTGTCTCATTAGAATGTCAAGCAATAACCAGAGAGGAGACAGAAATAGGTCCCTGGTGAAATGTAATCATACAGACAGCTACTCATCTAACCTCTGATTATATACAGAGCTATGTGAAATCCATACATATTATGTGATATATATATGATATATATCATATATATATAACAAGAAAATTACACATTAAAAATGAAACTACAATTGGGATTTTATTCTTAGAAATTATTTACCATTCTTTCAAAAATGATTTAATAATTTCAATTCTAGTCCTAGGCTAAGGGAACAAATAATGAAAAGAAATAGATCTATCCTTGCCCTTGTGTATTTTAGACTTCACATGGGAGAGACCGCATCAGGTGATTATACACCATGTAAGTACAATTTTTCATAAGTGCTGTCAATGGGAAATACAAACATTAAAGGAGAGAGATAAAAGGATTTTGTTAAAGACATCAGAGGAAACCTTGATTATGTGATAAACTGGTTTGGGTTCAGGTTTGAATGAGTAGTGATGATCTTGATGATGGTGGTAGGAAAATGTATGTAGGCAAAGTGAAACAGGTATGCAAAGGTCCTGTGATAGAAGCCACTGCATAATAATACAAGACATGGAGGTGTGGAGGTTAGAACATGGAAATTAAGAAGCTTCCTGAGATTAGAGGCTGGCGACATAGGTAGGGGTCTATGGCAGACATATTAGGCAGAACTTTAAGTCCTTGCTAAGACTATTTTCATTAATCACAGGACACAATGGGAAGTCATTGAAAAATTTAAATGTGGTATCTATTCAGATTTTCATTTCAAAAATATCACTCTGGCTGCTGTGACATCTGTGTCCTTTATTTCAAGAAACTGCCAACACTTTTTTGGAAGAAATAAGGACATTATGGTCATAGAGACCTACATATTTTATAAGCAAGAATCTTCAGAGAAGGTGACTTCATGTATTCTACCTATTTTTTTTTTTTGTCCTTTACACTCAGGGGATTTTAGAGATCTGTTAATCAAATTCTTCCTGACATATATTTGAACCCTTGATATCACATACCTGACAAGCTGTCTTTAAATCTCTGTGACCTTTCCATGTGCAAGAGACTGAGAAAATTAACAAAAAACTTACTATTCTATCTTTAGATATATCTAACCATGAGAAAGATCTTTAAAATCTATCCCATATCACTTCTACCAATTAGTCCCTATGGTATTATATTATGATCAACTTAGGGTAAATTTCACATATTGGTCATGTAGGTAAAAGAGGCAGTGGAACTTTTCTCAATGCATCATAAAGACCACTGGAGAAGAGGGAAACAAGGTACTTGTATAGATAGCACTAGTTTTTTATGTTCTTAAAAAGATAAAAGTCAATTCTTGAATGCTTCTATCTTCTAATATATAAATTTTATACATATATAGTATGATATAGTGTGTATAAATACACAGACACACACATATATAACACTTTTGGTTTTAATCTCAGCATGATATGGCATAGTTTTTTTCTGTGTTTACTGTGTGTGTGTGTGTTGCTTGGGATCATATGCAAGGCCTCAGGCATGCTAAGCATATGTTCTACCACTGACCTACAGGCCCAACCCACAAATTTGATTTGAATTTGTCTTTATGTTTAAATAAAAACATATAGTTTTAGAAAACATAGTTAGGCATTTTTCATCTTAATTATAATTTGATTGTGATAAGAACACTTACCATGAAGATATCTATTTTTTAATTGGAGTATTTAGATTATTCACATTAAAAGAAAATAGTGATTTGTTTCAGATTTTCATTTATGTCTACCATACTTTCACTTTTCAATTTGTTGTCCTGTTTGTAACTTTTTCCTTCCACTCTTTTACTACCTCCTCTGGTTTAAAATTGAGTTCTAATATGATTTAATTCTGTCTCTTCTCCTAACATCTTCATTATACTTTAAAAAGTTTATTTAGTGGTTGTCTTAAGGTTTGCAATATTCAGTTACAACTAATTTAAGTCCATTTTCAAATAACACTTTATGGGAGGGCAGGCTTCATGGGCACAGTCAGGCACCTAGCACAGAGTATTCTCAGTTCTTTCTCCTTTCCTTTACATAGCCACTCCCCCAGTGAACCACTTTCTCCAGCCACAGTGCTGGCCTCCAGTTACCACTCAGTTAATTCCATCGGAGATTAATTCACTGGTTAGGTTAAGGCTATAACCCAATCATTTTTTTCCCCAAACTTTCTCATTGTCTCACACATGAGGTTTTGGGGGATACCTCACATCCAAATCATAACAGTCTGGCCCTGCCTCCAAAAGCTCACAACCATCTTACAATGCAAAATACATTTAGTCCATTCTCAAAAGTCCCCATAGTCTCACCAATTACAAGATTGCTCAAAGTTCAAATTCATAGTCTTCTCTGAGGCTCAAGGCAATCTCAAATTGTGAGCTCCTATAAAATTAAAAACAATTTACAAGTATTCAATATATAATGGTATAGAGTAAATATTTCCATTCACAAAATTAGGAGCACAGAAAGAACGGATAGGACCAAAACAATATCAAATCCAGCTGGGCAAACAAGTCCTGTAACTCTACATCTGGCATCTGGGGCACACAGTGTGGTTGCTATGGGCCAGGCTATATGGGCAATGACCAAACAGACTCCATTTAACTCTGAGACTCCATGTCATGTAAGAAGTGCTTCTCTCATGGGAAAGCCCCACCTCTGTACCCATAAACAATTGCTTAGCATAGTATGTTTGACAACACAAAATGCAATTCTTATACAATGTAAAATTGTTCTCTTTGGTTTTCCTTTTTCTTGGACAATGTATCCTGTCAGAGATTAATTGTCTAGATGTCAGTAACCATTCTTTAACATGTACTCAACGAGGGTCATTTTGACCCACTTCCCCTTCTGCTTATGATCTCATGACATTTGTTTATGGTTTTGAATCATAGCAACAGCCACCTATGATTAATATAGTTTTGGACTGTAAAAGGTGGACTGAAATACCAGGAGAGGGTCGAAGGGTGTAGACTTGCAGCCTGTTCTTTGGCCCACAAGCTGATGGATCCGGACCACCATGTTCCATCTCCTGCTTTAAAATTGACCCAGTAACATTGCAATCTTGCCATAACATGATGATGTTCTATTCAAAGGGCTTATGTAGCTCCACCCCTGTGGCCTTGCTGGTTGCAGCCCAAGTGGCCTTTCTGTTGGCTTGTCTTTGCTCAATTCCTGCAGCTTTCCTAAGGTGACGTACCACATTACTGGCATTTCTTAATCTTGGGAATCTCCACTGCCGCTTTGACTTCCTCCTCACATCTCCTCACTTTGACTTCTCAAGGGGTGCCCACAGAGAACTCCAATCCTGCTGCACTTTACCTGGCCTCCCAGGCCTTCCTTTGAAATCTTGGTGAAAACCTCTATAAACCTCTAACTCCAGCGTCCTGCATTCCTGCAGAACCAGCACCATGTGGTTGACGCTAAGGTCTGCCACAATCTCGAGCAGTAGCCTAGTCTCCAGGGACCTTGGCCACCAGCCTGTGAGTGTCTAGGTGGCTGAGCACATTGAAAAAACTTCCTGGGATCCCTTGTGCAAGGCTTCCCCAGATGGTCTCTTCTTAAGAGAATTTTCACTTTTATTCTCTTGTCCTGAGATGCCCTCAGTCCATCTTTCTTTGTTTTTTTTTTTTTGATTACTAATATTTTAATTTTATTCTTTTTTTTAATTTTTTTTTTATTATTTTATTTTTTTTCCCAAAAGTTGCATTTTAATACATGTTGGCAAATGGGGAGCCTTATTCCATCTTTCTTATTATCTCATCTTTAGCATTTCTTTAGTGGCAGTAAAGTCTTTAACAACTGTAACTTCCTTAGCTATGGGTTTTACTCTTGCCTTTCAAGTCCATGTTTTCTGAATCTTTTTGCTCTGCTTTGTGCTCCTGATTATCACAATAAATTTGGCTAAAAGCTTCCAACAATATCCATGCCACTGATCACCTGAATGCTCTGCTGTCTAGAAATTTCCTCCACCTAATAAAGAAGTCTGTTTCTTTAAAAATCAGCCTCAGAGAAAGTCTCAGAACATGCAAATAACTTTTCAGCCAGAATATAACAGGCATAGCCTCTAGTCCAATTACTGATAGTGTCCTCCTTTTCCTCTAAACCCTTTTGAGCCCTGTCCTCACTGTTCATGGTCCTATTGGTATTGTGGTCTTCTGAGCTCCCATTAGAATCAGATATTAATCTCCAGTCACAATAATCCAAAGCATTTCCAGTATGCACTGCTAAGAATTTCCAAGTTCCATCAACCAATTTCAAAAAGTTCCAAAAGCTTCTGAAACACATGGTCAGGTTAATCACAGCAATGACCCCACTTCTCAGTACCAATTTCAGTTTTAAACAGCTTTTTCACTGCTGTGACTTAAAGACCTGACCAGAACAATTGTAGAGGAGGAAAAGTTTATTTAAGGGTTCTTGGTATCAGAGGTCTCAGTCCATATGCAGCCAGCACCATCATAGTGGAAGAGTACGGCAGAGGGAAGCAACTCACATAATGATCAGGGGCAGAGAGAGAGGTTACCCCTCTTTTAAAAATTTGATTCAGGAAGTCTTTACTTCTACTTTACTTTTGAAAAATAAGATTTTAGGTTGCTGATATTTTTCCTGCAGCACTTTAAATATTTCTCTCTGCACTTTTCTTGATTATGTGGTTTCTAAAGGCAAATTCCCCTAAAGGTAAGGTTTTTCTTTCTCCCTTGGCTTCTTTCAAAATTTTTTGGTTTTGATTTTCTGAAAACATTCCTAAGTGAGGATTTCTTTAGATATGTCTTCCTTGGTGTTCTCTGAGTTTCTTGGATCTGTGGTTTGATGACTTGTTAGTTTTAGAAAATTCCCAGTCATTACTTCAAATATTTCTTCTGTTCCTTTCTTAATTGTTTCTCCCTCTGGCATTCCCTCTTGTAATGTTCCACAGTTCTTGGACATTCTATTCTATTTTTTTTATTCTTTTTATTCTTCTAGGTTCTATTAACATATCTTCAAGCCCAGAGATGCTTCCCTTAACTACATCCAGTCTACCTATGAGCCCATCAAAGGTATTCTTCATTTGTTTCATTTTCTTTTTCCTTTTGTCTCTGTATGCTTCATTTTGTTCCTTTTTGGTTTCCAATGCTTAGCATTTCGTTTTTATTCCTTCTTAGAATTTTCATCTCTCCCAACATTAGCCATCTGCTCTTACTTGTTGTTCACATTTTCCCATTATAGCCCTTAGCATATAATCATAGATATTTTAAATTCCTAGTCTGATCATTCCAAAATGTCTGCTGTATCTGAATTTCATTCTGATGTCCGGTGTCTCTTCAAAACTGTATTTGCTTTAGCTTTAGATACTGGAGGCTAACGTGTCCTTGAGCATCTTTTTTTCCCTCTATTTTCTTTAGGTTTCTCTAGAGGCATTAATTCTGGCTATTAATTTTTTAAAATAGTTAAATGGTAGTTACTGAAAAGGTGAGATGCAACATTTATATCCTTTACTACTAAAGGAGAAATGAGTCTCATACTTTACTACACACAATCTCTTTGCTTCTAAGGTACAGATTTTCAAACATGGAGAAGTAAGGAAAAGGTATTTAAAATTTTTTTAAAATCCATTTGTTTTACGATTGCTATTTTATGTCTTAAAATTCCCCATGCCCCCCAGAGATGTAGTTAAGACTAGATAGTGAAATTTACCCTTTCTATATGTACTGCCAGAATTCCCTAGCATATCCATCATTTCCATAGTTTATGCTACTAAAAGTATCTGGTGAAGAATTCTCAACAGCAACAAGATAAATGATTTGACTCTAATTAGATCACCAATTATAGCTTCTCTGAGAAGTTCACATTCTGGTTGAGAAAACCTAACAGTGCTCCTTAGGAATATAAGTTAATAGGCATTATAAAAAAAAATTTAAACCCTATTTATCTGAACTTGACACAGCAGAAAAAGTCTCCCTTTCTCACTTATTAAGCCATCAGTGAAATTCCCTTTGCACTTCAAAACACAGCATGGAAAGCACTAGCTAATTTCAAGCAAACTTAAAGAACAGGGAGATGATTGCTTCCCACTAAGGGCTTTAAGTGGTCACTAGGGTTCTGCTGTGTTTAATACAGACCAAGTGCCCTTCTGGGAAGATGACTTTTTTATTACCATATTAACTTTTAGATCACTTATCCATACTATGAATAAAATGGCATACTCACCTATGAGTCAAGGTCTTTGAGAATCTATGCAAACATACAAATTAAAGGAAAAAAATGTCCTGATTACCTGTTATCTTGGTAATCAGGACAGAGAATTTGTGACAGAGAATTTTCCCAATCTTGAAAAGCTCCAGTAATAAAGAACTTTATTCTTATCGTGCAACCTGTTTCCTCTGAACAAATTTCATGTTCAATCAGACTTTTTCATTCTTTTATTTATAATCCATCTTTCATTTTGTTTTTCTCCTAGTATCCTATATGATAGCCTTTTAAAAATTACATGTGTTATACTGAACACTAGCACAATAAATTTCCTTTTCAAGGCAAGAATCCCAGTTCCTTTCCTGGTGCCTCATACCTCTTATGCCATCCTGTTCCCTTTTGAATTGTGGCACTCAGAACTGGATCTAAAGACATGTGATATCAATGAGTAAGTTTGAGATGATCAATCCCATGCTCCGCCTCTTTTTTGTATTTGAAATCTACTTAAAGACTAGTCTTTCCTTTGGCCATATTACGACCCAAGGCAGATGGGTAAGAAAATTACAACAGGAAGATAAGAGTCTTCCTTATTTGGGATCCTCATTTCTTTCTGATAGCATGATTTTTATCATGTGCCATCTGTATTCTTCTGTCTCTTCAAGGCTACCTTTTGTGTGTCTTGTCCCAGCACGAACCAGATCTTCTCTGAAGAAAGTGGATTAGTGTTCAATTAATTAGAAAAGTTAATCTTGGGCTTAGCAGGCAATGTTTTCCTGTCAGTATCAACCACAGAGTTGTGCACACTTAGGTACTTTATAAATTGCTTTGAATAGATGTTTTACCTCTCTGATATGCAAATGTACCAAGAAAGTATTTAAAAGATGGCTGAAGAGGCCATGTTTCATTTTTGGGAAGACAGAGGTCCAAGTTGTCTCTATTTGAGACTGTGATGCAGAAAAGACAGAACATTGCTAAACCAGTGCTATTAAAACGTAATCGCTGAACAGACATATGAGAAATATCTGGGAATTTAGTAAGTAAAGACATGAGGCCTCACTTTAGAGCTACTAGATCAGAATGTTAGAGGATAAGACATAGACTTGTCTCCAGGAAATTCTTGTGCAGGATACGATGAGAAGCATCGTCAACCATGGTTCAGTCTCTTTCTATGTCCCCTCATGGGACTGTAGCTTACTTATGACTTGGCTTCAAGTGACTAACCTAAAAAAAAGAGCATATTGTCTATAGCATTGCATGCTCATAGAATTCACCATCTTCACTTATCTGATTTATTAGTCTTACCTCCTATTTTCTGCTAAAGAATCTCTCCTGGACACATCCAATGATTAATTTTCCTTCATATTTATGTTCTTAACATCATTCAATTTGGAAGGCCAATTGTATACATCTCCATCTTTCAGGATTATATTCATCTTTCAAAATAAAATGTAATAACCTACTTTCTTGTTGCTTTCCTGACACACCTAGAAACAAATCTCATGTCTTTCTGTACTCTTACATCATGGCATTCACAACTCTCCATAATATCTGCCATATTCTGCTATATATAATAATTACATATGCCTGGAAAATGGAAGCTGAGATAAAAGTTTATAGGCTAATTAATTAAAGAGTATAATCACAAACAGAATGAGGAGAGAGCGACAGGAAGCCATGAAGGTGGAGGAGAACTCCAAGTAGTGAATTCCTGAAATGGGTACTATGTGGTATCAAGTACAACTAAATGGTTATTCTTGAGCAATCATCCTCACAGGGTCCATAAGGATGACTACTTCTGTTCAGAGTGCAGAAGGGAGAAACACTTATCTGCTAGCTTCTGTCTCCCACTGATCAAAAGTTTGATCTGTAACATGTTCATACTCTCTCTCTTCTCAATTGTGCTTGAATAATACTTCCTGCAGCCTGGGATGCTAGTTGAGAGGATAGTGGTGAGAACAGTGGTGAGCCAAGCACTGCCAGCATTGTATATAAGCCCATTCATAGTCAGCCAACTTCAGGGCAACTGGGATGCAGGCAGACCAAGGCCTCAGAAAGAAGTCATGATGAAGGGATTTAAGTTGTGTCTAAAGGTATCTGGCACAAATAATGGGTATTTATGACTTATCTTATAAAGTTTGTGTGGGCCTTGAAGAGAGGGCCCACAGTTACTAGTGTTTACTTCAAACATCATTGATTCTCCATGAATGTTCTGCAGAAATGCAAGATTAAATAAAATTAAGTGCAATATTTGCTCAGTATGTTATATCATAATTAACAAATCCTTCTCTCTACTATGAATATTTACAGTATACAAGTTTAATCTTTGAGGCAGGATTGTTTGGCTATGTTTTTTCACTGTGAATCCTAAAGAGATAGAATAGTACTTGGTATATAACTGGGATTCAAAAAATATTTGCTGGA
>CM053406.1:43291719-43327661 GCA_028644305.1 Xerus rutilus
CTTGAGGTGATTGTAGGTTCCAGAGGGAGGGGCTTAGAGATGTTTAGAAGGTAGAATCAAAAGTGCTTGGTGATTGCTCAGACATGGGCAGAAAAGGAAAGTGAATAAATGAAATGGTCTCTAGGTTTAAATGTGTGCTTCCTCCACCTACTTTTCCCTTTCCTCACTTTCTTGGTATGTGTTTATTTCAGGGCTTTATCTTTCCTCTGCTCTTCTCTATTGATACCCCTGGGTGGAGGAGACTATGTAGTGAAGGACTGAATTTCAACTTTCTAATTCAAGTTCAGTTAAGGCTGAGTCTGACTTTTTTGAAGTATTTATCTTACAAGTCATAATTTTTAATACCAAACCCAATCTTCCTGATATAGTTAAAAGGGGATAACACATACTCATGATGTGCTGAGATAATTTTAAAAAATACATCATATGTGAAGTGCTTAGCAGAGTGCCTAACAGATGATAAGCATACTATATGTGATATTTTTATTATAATAACTGTTACAAATACTACTGGGCAAGTCAAATAATTAGGAAAACTTCAGTTTACTATACTTGAGAATAGTTTAAGCTGGCACCCTTAAGAAAAAACACCCTTTCATTTTCATTTTGAGATTAACATGGGTTTAGACTTGCTCAAAATGAGTGACATATTATACTTCTCCAACAGTGAAAACACTTGTAAAAACAAAACTGTAATAGGTTAATTCAAACCAGTTTTCTACTTCCCAAGAGTACTTTTATTATGTTTTTATTTCTCACAATGATATGGTTATAGAAAGAACAATCTGAGTGTTAACCAAATTAATTGTACTCATAAAAATTTTTAATTTGATGATGCGCTGATTTTATTATTAATAGTTTTTAATAAAACACTCTCCAATGGATGGTAACAAACAGCTCATAATTTTATAAAAGTAATGTAATGTTTCAGAAAAAATACTATCATTTTCTTTTGATTTCAATATAGCTGATGTCCTTTCGCTCAACAAAATAGTTATGTGGAATTCATATTTCTTACATGTTTTGACATGCAACAAAGAAAGTATTGATTCCCTGCCTACAGCAGTCATAGGAATGAATGTCAAGAAAACTTGAAATTCCTTGTTTCATATGTTATTGCACTCCTTAAATGAAGAATAGTCATATGAAAAGTGGAAAATATGCATTGATAAGAAGAAAAGGAAGTCTTTAAAGATGAGGATATTAAAGAGAACAGGCTGATGGACTGAAATGTGATCTCTGACCAGTACAAATAGCGTCTGGTAAGTTTCTGAAGTACCAAGGAGATTTGTATCTGTGACAGCAGAGCCATTGCTAAGAATCTCTAAGAAAAAGGCAGAACAAGAAAATTTCCACATCTTAAAAGATGGATAATGTAATAGAATATTTTTCACTATTAATGGAAATAAAAACCAAATTCTTCCTACAAAGTTGTAGTAAAAGGATGTTTCATTTAGTTCTTTTTTTTAATATTTTTTTAGTTGTAGATGGACACAATGTCTTTATTTTATTGCCTTGTATGTTGAACCCAGGGCCTCACGCATGCAAGGAAGCGCTCTACCGCTGAGCTACAATTCCAGCCCTCATTTAGTTCTTGGAAGAGAAACTTGCATAGATTCACTAAGGCCAAGGGATTGCCTGCTGGTCCTTTTCCTTTCCTTGTTTAAAATAAGAGAGAAACTGGTAATTCAGAGAAATTTTAACATTGTTTTATATAATTTCAAAATTTGAGCATGAAATCCAAAACCTCCTTGCTATAGCTTTAAGAATAACATGGAACATTATATTCTTTGCAAGAATGCAGTTTGGAATGTTTATATTGGTTTTAATAATGATAAGGGTAATGAGTATTAATTAGCAAATGGAGAATCTCTCTGAATCTGCTTCATTGAATAGTTTATTCATTGAAATTTTTATCTAAATAACACACGACATATTTATAACTCTCCTAATACAGAGTAGCTTATGATTAAAAGCCATAGTTCCTACCTCACCTGAATCTCACACCTCAGAAGCAAGTATTTTGATTTTTTCACCTAAATAATGTATCACACTGCCATTAGTTGCCCCTGTTCTCCTAAATAGTATGTCCATACTACCATTTGTTGATGTACCAATTTATGTAATAATTTATTTCTTGTCATTCTATGGCATTAGATATTTAACTTATTTAAAAATCTGCTTCATTCTCCTTTCTTCTCACTAAAGTTACAGCACTACTTTGTATATCTTCAAAAATCAGAATTTAAAACAGGTACTGATCAATCACAATCTATTAGTCAAATCAAGCTTGCTACCAGCTTTTGTAAAAATATTTTTTTGAATGCAGCTTTAGCCACCTGTTTGTGGTTATATCTGTACTACAATGGCTGATCTCTGTAGTGTAAAGGAGGCCATATTATCAACAAAATCTAAAATATTTTCTACCTGGACCTCTAAAGAAAACACTTTGCCAAACCCTGGTTTAAACTTCTGTTTTAGTTAGTTGTTTGCTTATCAACTCTAGATAGCATTACTGAGTCCCTTTATGTCTAGACAAGTAAATACTACCCATAATCTCTCCTATATTCCCCCATCCTCCTTCTATCCACCACTGAAAGAACCCTAATGGTTCAAAATTGGAGCAACGAAATAGGACACTAAATTATAAGCAAAAGTATAAAATAAATACCTGTGAATACATATTACTATGATTGAAAATTAAATGGTAGAGACAAATGTTCCATACAGAAGGATTCTAAACGATTTATATGAGAAATGCTCCCTCAAGAAGGTAGAACATAACTCCTCACTCCTCAGTATGGTCTTTGTTTACTGACTGGATTCCACATAGTTCAGTGGAGAAAGGAGGAAAATACAAAATAACTCTGCAGTAGAGGAATGTGGAAACACCGCCTAATGAGATGAGTAAAGGCCAACAGCTTCAGTGATGAGTCCTGTTTCTTCACCATGTTGTATGAGCATGGCACTTTACCTCTGTGAACTTCCTCCCCAGACCTACATAACCTCAAGAGAAAAAGCTTGCCTCAACTTAAATTGCAGGCCATTCTACAAAAGACCTGACCAGTGATCCTCAAAAGGGAAAAACAAATGAAATATGAAAAAAGTATGGGGTTTGGGTAATATTGCATCAATATTAGCTGACAAATTATGACAAATGTATTAAATTCACTTATTATGTTAGCAATAAGGGGAAAACTACAGAGTTTTGTAGGGATTCTATACTCTCTGAACATTTCTGTAAGTTTTAAATTTTTAACTGATGGATAAAACACAAATGTATATATTAACAGGTTGCCTTGTGATGTCTTGATACATGTACACATTTGTCATTGTATTAAACATATCTCTTGACAAATTTTTCAATTCTTTATGTTGAAAGCATTCAAAATTCTTCCAGTCTTTGCTTTCTTTCTTTCTTTCTTTTTTTTTTTTTTGATATACAGTACACAATTGGTGTCTATAATCACTCTGCTGTAGAGTAGCACATTAGAAGTTCTTGATCATCCTTTCCTCTTCCTCCTCTCCCCTTACTTTCCTGAACCTCTGGTAACTACCATTCCACTCTCAATTTCAATTTAGATTTCTATAAATTTAAATTCTAAACTAAAATGTTTATTGAGGGAAAAAAAGCAACATAATTTCTGCCTTTTTCTCTCCCTTGGGATATGTGCCTTAGGATCCCTGGGCTAACATGTAAAGTGTTTAGCAATCCCAAAGCCATCATGCTGGAAGGATCATATGGACAGACTATACAGAGACAGAAATGCCTGAGGAGACCCAGCTGTTCAGTCCAGATGTTTGAGCCTTTGCAGTCCCAGGCATGTGGGAGTGAACTCCCATCCAAATGATTCCAGTCTCAGTCTTTGTCCAGCCCTAGTTTACATGACAAAGAACAGAGATGAGAGGAGCCCTGCCCAAACTGCAGATTTGTGAGTAAATTAAATGTTGCTGTTGTTTGAAGACATTAAATATTTTAAAGATTTTTTTGCATTGACAAATAAAAATTATATTTATGGTGTACAACATAATAGTTTGAAGTATATGTACATTGGGGAATGACTAAATCAAGCTAATTAACATTTCCAATGTGGCTGGTCATGCAGCATTAGATTCTCAGATATTGCTATATATTATGATTTTACAAAGAGATATCTAGAAAGGAGTTTTATAATGATTATTCATTTTTCTCAATATCTGTCAAGCTCTTTTAGTTTGAACACATCTCTCTTAGCTCTAGAAATTTTATTCTAATTTTTATAATAATTTCATGTCTAGTCTTTTCTGTCTTTCCTTAGAATTCCAGTTCAATGCTGAGTACCTTAAATGGATACTGCATAAGTAACAACTATCTTTTCTCTCAGAATTTTCATAGTTATATGTTTTAATATGTATTTGAAGTATTACTTTGACTTTATCTTCAGATATTTTTTCTATTAATTTTGACAGTATTTAATTTTTCAAATGTATTCCTTTTATCCTTAACTTGTTATGAATTATATGTATGTACATATAGTACACACACAAATCATTCTAAGGATACATTTTGCTATTTATTTTATTACCTTTATTTCTTTTCATATTTCAAAGTGATGCAATAAAATAGCTGACCTACTCCACTCTGTTCGAAAATGGGTTTTATCAAGTGGTAGATTTTACCACACTGTGAATAGGGATGGAGGTCAGTCACTGCCTGGAGTTTCCTAAATGGCAGAATACACTAGTTGCATTTACTCAGAGTATAATTTTCCTTTGACTGTTTGCTTTGTTGCATTTTCTTGGGTAGTTATTGCCTGGCTTCTGTCTCAGGGATGGAGGAAGATTGTTGCACATACAGGAAGTCAATCATTCTTTCTCTTTCAGACCCATTTCTCACTCCAGTCCGCTGTGGCCACTTGCTGTCTTGTCAGGGTCAGCTTTGTCCCCTCCTTGGTTGCAGCCATCTCTGGGCTTCATCAGTACATTTGTTTTATATCTTCAAGTCCTTCTCTGCTAACACCTCCCTTTCTATTATGTTTGTGGTGGTAGAATTATATCATCTTTATGCATTTAATATTATTTTAATGGATATCAGTGGATTGGAGACAAAACTCTGAATTAAAAGTTGAAATCTTAGTTAATGACCCCCAAAAGGATATTAATTGAATGCAATTCAAATGTTCACAGTACATGAAATTAAAAGGAAGAGCTAAAGAATAAAAAGTCAAATTCTGAAGGCTGAAGTGGTTGCTGAATATTATTATTGTTGCTATTCTTATTGCAATTAATGTTTTCATCATCATTATTATTCCAGGTTCTCTACTAAAAGTTTTACATATATTGTTTGAAGTCGTGCCTCATGGGTCTCCTCGATGAGTTGGGGTCCTGAGAGACGAAAAGGGGTCTTCAGGGAAGATGAAGAGGGTTCTCACAGGGTGAGGCTTTGGGGTCCCGGGAGACGAAAAGGGGTCTTTGAGGAAGACGAAGTGGGATCTCACAGGACAAGGTTAGGGGTGACGGTCCATGGAGTCACTCCCCCCAGACTCCGGAGACCCGTTTAATCCAGGAAGTACAGAGGCTTATATAGGGTCCTTGGACCAATCACGGCCCTGAGGTTACAACTAATGAGAGTGCTCTGCTGGGCATGCCTTTCATTACCTTAGAATGGGAAAAGAGGGAAGGGAGAGGGTGAAGGGATGGGGAGTGCTCCTACATACATATTGTGAGCATAAAGCCATCAATTCTCATCATATCATTGTTGCCATTTTAGTCTAAGTAACCATTCATTTCTCATTTGATTCCTGCAAATGCTTAGTAAATGCTTCCATGATTTCTTCCTATCCATAAGCAGAGTCATCAGAGAGATCTTTTAAAATAAAAGAAATCATATGACTTCCTTGCTAAAACTATTCTAATTGGCTTGTCAAACCCTTAGAATAAAACCTAAGTCTTATAACAAGCAATAAGCCCTATATAAACTGGGTCCTGCCTAAATACTGACTTCATCTCATGCATCTCCTCTTCTCCTTATCCTCATGCTTCAGATGCATTTCCCTTTGCATGAATCACAATAATTTTGTTTTAATTCCTTGAAGTCAAAGCTTGAAGCTGTAGCATCCTTTGCATGGATGGCATTTGCTCATCACTTGTCTCAGACTGAAGTCTTCTTCTATCCAAAAGGTCCTCCCAACATCTCTGAATCTAATCAGAGCTTCCCTCCTAGTTAATCTGTGAACCTACTCATTTACTTTCTTTATAGCATATGTATCTATGAACATTCTATATTTACATGATTGCTTGCATGTTTGGCATTTATCTTTGTCAATAGAGTTTTGGACATGAGCAAAGGGAAATTTATTTCATTGTACAAGACCCATGGTTCTGACATTGTAGTTAGGGACTCAGAAATAAATGATTCAGTAATGGAATTGTATCCATTTTTATGCAAAACAGACAAATTTAGTTTAAATAACTGATCCAAATTTATATAGCTAGTAAGTGGTAGAACCAGAGTCAATTTGGATATTTAGTTATGGACTGGCAAATTTAAAGTACAATGCTGAAATAAACTAAAATTGTTGTTCCATTTCAAGTTTTCTCAAGATTCTCCATACTGCTTTCCAGAGTGGTTGCATCAATTTGCAGTCCCACCAGCAATGTATGAGTGTACCTTTTTCTCCATGTCCTTGTCAATATTTCTTGTTATTTGTATTCTTGATAATTGCAGTTCTGACTGGAATGAGATGGAATCTCAGTGTAGTTTTTATTTGCATTTTTCTAATTGCTAGAGATGTTGAATATTTTTCATATATTTTTTGACATTTGTATTTCTTCTTCTGTGAATTGTCTGCTCAGTTCCTTTGCCCTTTTATTAGATTGGGTTATTTGTTTGTTTTGGGTATTAAGTGTTTTGAGTTTTTTATACATTCTGAAAATTAATGCTCTTATAGCAGCTCAATTCACAATAACTAAGCTATTGAACCAACCTAGGTACTCTTCAATAGATGAATGCATGAAGCAAATATTATATATACACAATAAGTATTACTCAGCCACAAGGAAGGGTGACTATGATATTTGCTGGCAAATGGATGGATCTGAAGACTATCAAGCTAAGTGAAGTAAACCAGTTCCAAAAAACTAAAGGTCAGATGCTTTCTCTGATGTGTAGAAGCTAATCCACAATGGCGGCAGGGAGTGAAGAATAGAAGTAAAGTAGATTAGATAATAAGGAATGGAGGGAAAGAAGGGGGCATAGGAAAAGGAGAGGCAGGGGAATGAATCTGAAATGATTTTCCCATGTACATATATGAAAACAACACAGAGAATCCCACTATCATGTATATTCATAAGGGGCCTCTATCTAGAATAAGATACATTCCATGCTTGTATAATTATATCAAAATGGATTCTGCTGTCATGTATAACTAAAAAGAGCCAACAAATTAAAATAAAATAAGCACAATGTCTCAACATAAAATAAATCAATTTCCAAACCACCTAAAGCAAGTACTGCTGCCCCAGGGGTGTCCTCCTCCACATGGTGAACTAAAATACCAAAGTCCTTGCTTCATATGGCTCTCTTTTCTTATTGCTGTATATAACTAACAGAAAGGAAAGAAAACATAGAATAGTTTTGTAGGTCAAGGCAGAAGTTGTTACACCTCACTTTCACACTCTACTAGCTATAACTGTCATATGACCTATATAATAATATGCAATTGCAGGAAAGTTTGGGTAAAGTGGTATTGTGGGCTAAAATTTTAAAAAGATATGTTAAAATCGTAACCTCAAATACCTCAGAATGTGATTGCATTTGAAAATAAGGTCATGACAGATATTATTAAATTTAGAATGAGTTCATACAGCGGTAGAATCAGTCTCTAATCCAGTATGACTAGTGTCCTTATCAGAATACAGCCATGTTAGCACACAGAAAGAAGCACCCTATGAAGATGGAGGCAGAGATTGGAGGGCTGCACCTACTAGCCAAGAAATGTCAAAAATTATCAACAACCACCAGAAGCCAGGAGAGAGGCATGGGATGGATTCTTCCCCAGAGTCCTCAGAGCTGGTAAAACTTGACACATCACATTGACTTCAGTCTTCTAAACTCCAGAACTGTGACAGAATAAATCTGTGATTTTAAACCACACAGTCTATGCTACTTTGTACAGCAACCCTAGGAAACTTACCCAAGTGACCTACCTGGATCCCCTAGGAAACTAATCCATGTGGCTTACCTGGGTGCCTGGCAAAAATCAGAAATAGATTTTGTTGAATGCAGAGCAGTATCTGCCACACCAAGTCTGATTTCAAAACATATGCTGTCACATGGCTTCATAAGATGAAGTTTGGTAAATAAAAACTGATTTGAGTTCAAATAAACACATGGGTATTAGCAACCAGGGGAAGCATCAATTTACAGCAAGACTAAAAAAGAAAAACAAAGACAAACAGTGGGAACCTGTGCTTACTGTGAGCCAAGCCTGAGTAATGTATGACAATGTAGAAATGAGAACAAAAAAAACCCAGCAGAAATAGCAATGTGTTCATAAATGTCTCTGGTTTTTTTCTAGTGCATTCAATCCAGGAATAGTGTGCTCAAGTGTGAAAACCTGTATATAACAAAGTCTACACAGAGGAACCCCCACCCCAGGGTGAAGAGGGAACTAAAAAGTCTACCCTTATGAGGACCAAGTGAAGAGATTGAAAACATTAAACAAGAGAAACAGCCATTCAAGAATGATGTGTTTGGGAAATATTTTTCAAGAGAAAGAGATAATTCTTGTTTTAATTAAGTCCAAATGGTAGAGCTGGGGCTAATAAATACAACTATAAAGGCAGAATTTGACTCATGATAAGAAGGCATTCTACAGAACTCAGGATTTCTCTGAGACAAGCTCTGTTAACAACTATACAAGTGAATTTCAGTACAAGTAAAATATTCAAGGAAAGGCTGGAAAGAATAGGGACATCACAGTAAGAAATAGGTGCAGAAGGGCAAAGGGTATTATATCATCTCTATAGAATCTTCTAAATAACTGATTTTGGTGAGTTTTTAGGGGAGCTTCTTGGGTTCAGTGTCTTAGGTCAAAGTATATTTTGTGAAGACCAAGTTCTAGGACACAATGTGATACAGTAGGGCAGAGCTCACAGATTGGAGTCCTATAAACCTGGGTCTAAACCTCTCTGGGCCTGAGTTTCTTATGTCTAAAATGGAGCTAAAGAGGTATTCTGCCTTTTCAGAATTTTATCAATCAGATTAAATAAATTTAGGTACATGTTTTCTAAAATACTAAACAATGTCAGTTACTAGTAATAACATGTCTAGTTTAGAAGGGTTTATGTATGTGTGTGTGTTTGGTAAACTGGTTTCTAGCAAACCTGATATCTTAGTTGAATTATCCATGTCTGTGTTTCCTTAGAACAGATATTTATTGCACTTGGCAGCTTGTCAGTGAAATAGCAGATATTCAAAGAATTAAACAAATCATAGAGTAGCCAAGAACTTTCTCCTATTTCACACTCTGTACGATTTTAGCTAGGAATCTTCAGAATATTTTCAGAATATTTTCAAAATTTAATAGAATAATATTCCATATAAAAGAAAGAAATTATTGTTAGGTCAGCATCTACAGAATTGGAATTATAAAGAGGTTAAAGTGGTACAATTAAGTAGATTTAAACAGAATAGGCTAACAGATGCATCTTTAGATGCCATCTATGCAAGGAGATACAGAAGACACTCAAAGGATATAAGTGAGTTCAAAAGTCTTCCTAGAAATTTGCTAAACTTCTCTTCTTTTTTTCTTAACTCACACAATATTTTAGGGGAGAAGAAACAAAAATAAGCAAAAAAACACCTCTTAGGATTTTATTAAGCCAACATGTGATGCATTCATCCCTAAAAGTATGGTTAAAAAGTGCTTAGGGATTTACAAAGCCACACTTAATCTAATCAACACAAATACACAGAATATTCTTCGATTGCATTTCGTTTCAATGCTTTCTAGTTAAATCAGGAGAGCAGAATCATTTAGTAGGACTATGATTATGGCTTCAGGCCATGCACCTACATTACAAAACTATACTCTCCTCTTTTCATCTTCCAGAGTTGATTCAAGGAATTGTTTTTAATGATCAGAATGTGTGACTGCTCTGGATACTTTACAGTTAAATTGCTTAAAGATGGTATATGCTCTGTTTAACTATTAGACGAGTGAAAGTAAATTGGCATTTCAGTCTGGGTCCACCCAGGAAAATAGAAACCTTTTAAAGTTGAGAAAATGTAATGTAGCAAATTGATGATGGAAGAACCAATAACTTTGTTAAGGCAACCCAAAGATTAGCAATAACTTGAAGTCTCTACACTTCTCCTAAGCTGCAATGAAGAAGAGGGGAAGAGATTTTGTTAAAGTTTAGAATCTGGAGTTACCCAACTGAAGTTGGAAAAGTGGCAAACTTTTCTTTTTCCTAATAGAAACTGGAGCCATAAACAAGATAACAGCTTCTGGACATACTTCCTAAGGCAGGAAGAATTACCCAGATTTTTCCTTGTCCCTGCATTCTTCAATCTCCTCCCATGACATCTGTTGAGCGAACACAAGAAAGCCCAGCTTGATCAAGAGGCTGGGAAATGGCACATGTAGGTTGGGTCCTCTGTGGCGCAGAGCTTAGTAGAGGAATGGATTTGAGGGCAGGTATGCCCAGTAGCAGCACAGAGGTGTTCCCACATAGATCTCAAAATCACTAAAATTAGCTCAAATTTTAATTGTTCCCATGCTAAAGGGCCTTATAAAAATTATAATTTTAAAATAACTTTACTAATGCGGTGGTGCAAGCCTGTAATCCCAGCACATAGGGAGGCTGAGACAGGAGAATCACGAGTTCAAAGCCAGCCTCAGCAACGGCGAGGCACTAAGCAACTCAGTGAGACTCTGTCCCTACATAAAACACAAAATAGGGCTGGGGATGTGGCTCAATGGTCGAGTGCCGCTGAGTTCAATCTCCAGTACCAAAAAAATAAAAATAAAATAATTACTAAATGAGAACTAAGAACTGAAATCTTAGCAGAAAAGAATAAAACTTTTTAGTTTTGTAAAGAACATCTGAGGCACACTAAACTCTTCTATTTATAAACATGTTCATTTTTATCTGGGCCCTTAAAATAATGTATTTCCTGCAACTCATGTTCAGTCGAGTGTTAAAATCGTGATCATCACAGAGCTCCTGCCACCCTGGTGATCTTTGCTCGTTGATAGTGCCATGGTTCCTCTGTGGATGGCATCCTAAAATGTACAATCTTTGCCCCAGAGAGCACTAGGATAGAGCCATATAAACTAGTCCCAATGGAATGAAAAACTTATGTCCTACAGCACATGTAATTTTCATATACTACAACCAAACAAATAAGCTTTTAAGATTCTGATAAACTAACTATTATGATAAACCATTGTGATAATTAGAGAAAAACTAAAAACTTTCAGATATTCAATATAAATTGTTGCTTAATCTCAAAACTTTTTGATGGAAAAATATGTTTGGAAATTTTGCCTCCACGATGTCAACTATCCACATGTTTGGGGATATTCAGAAGTTTCCTTAGAGTAATTTTTAATATTCATCAAGCTAGCATGGAATTAAACCTGAAAAGATAGTAAGTAGCTAAGAAAAGATACCACTGTTCTCTTCCCTTTTGCAATGTTTTAGTTTTTGCACTTATGGGCTGTGCTCTACCTAGATGATTTTTTAAATGTAGATGAATAGAAGTAAATAAGCTTTAATATCATTGAAATTAACCTTGAAATCACTACACCACAAAGGCCATCTCTTGGTGCATTTCCATTTATCTTGCCCTAGCCTGCTAATAGGATCTTTTTTTCATTCTCTCTTCCCTTGATCAGTGCATCACAGATTTTTGAATACTATCTATTGAGGGGAGAGCACATGTCTAGTCCTATACTAAGCACTTTACATAGATATCTCCCTTAATCTTCAAAATAATCTATGTTATAAGGACTCTGTTCGTGCATTCATTTAATTATTTATCCAATGGATTGTTTTTGAGTGTTTTCTTTGTGCTAGGTGATAAAGACCCTAATATTATTACCATTTTACTGGAAGAAGATGTGCATTTTAAAAGTTATTCCCATTTTAAAGAACACTAAATTGAGCTTTAGCACATTTAGTGAAGTTCCACAGGATCACAAAATCTAGTAATTATGGCCCCTAGAGTTCCAGCATATAATCTCATTGTCAAGAGTATTAACTATTGTGGTGTTTGAGGTCTTCTACCTTTATGTTCTCTATGTAACCCTCTCTAAAGACAGACTTTAAGTTTGCATGAAGGTGCAATAGTGTGATAAACATCAATATATAGTGGACTGTGGGTATTGATTTTTCTTGCCTAGCAAGCTCTCTTGCTCATTTTCCCTGATTATGGACCTTGTCCTTTGGTCACATGGAGTAGACAAAAGATCTATTCCTGGCCAGCATGGTCACTCATGGAGAGCTGTAATCCAGATAACAGTTATTGGTCCATGGAGAATACATGTGACACAAACCAAGTAGATGAGATTATCCAAGATCAATATATGAATAACAGGAGAAAAAAGAGCTCTCTCTTGCTCTTTCATGATTACTGATAGTGAGGTTGCTGAATACAGGAAGGTTCTGTCTGCAGAAGAGAATGGGGGTATGTGTGTAAAGCAAATGAAAGATATGAACAGAGAAAAGAGAGAAGGAAACAGGAACAAGAGAGGAAAAGACTGTTCTAACAGCATTGAATTCCAACTCTAAGTCTTTTTCTTTTATTTTGTAGATACCTAAAACATCTACAGAAGAAAAAAAAATTCCTTTTTGTCATTTGTGGAAATTTTAATTGTATCTATTTTAAAGCATGGAATCACAACCAATTGTCTCTTCAAATATCGTTTATATTTATATAAGATGTAAAGCTTAAACAAGTGAGTTTTCATTATAGGATATCTGACATTGATAAGGCAATGTAGAAAGTATCTATTTATGTTGGAGGACTTTTCTCCTATCAAATATGTTTCTTGACTTCTTTCATTACCTGTTGTCCAGGTATTTCTTACTTTACTGAATCAAATTTTCTGGGACAGTGACCTCACAGTGGGAATTCTAGGCTGTTTTATTTGGTTAATATAATATATTGGAATGGTATACTTTTAGGTAACATGAACTATTTTGTTATCCATACTTTCTACCATTTCTATTTTTTTAATATCAGGCCTGTGTGATTTCTTCCTGGCCCAAAAGACATTAAAAGTTTGTGTTTCCTGGATTAAATATTTTCTTGCACTACTGTTCCTTCATCAAAACATCCCCATTTACTTCCCATTGCATCAAGATTGGACTCTGTTTTCCAAGCTGAAGTTTGTTTTTCTGTTAAATAAATCTATTCAGACACGTTATATATCAATTTTTATCTACCCAGATAAGGGACATTCAGATTGGAAGGTCAGAACATAAATGAACTAAAAATACCATGCCTTACATTGAAGGAATAATAAAAATAATAGAAACTTCAAAACTTAACAAGAATATATTTGGGGATTAACAAAAACAATTACTGCTCTTCATAGTCATCCAGAAGTGAATAATTTCTTGTCTACCAATTAATAACTCCATACCTCTTATTTTCATGTCTGGGGAAGAGAACTTGAATTTCATCATAAAAATTAGCAGACCAATAATGGGATTCTAATTGAAACAAGCTATACTTATTCTATGTAAGTATAATATTTCAAAATACACTCTAATGTCATGTATAGCTAGAGAGAACAAATTAAGAAAAGAATAATACAGCAGAAGTCAGAGATTGCAAATTAAAATATCCACAAAAAAAAGACAACAAAACTGATCACCCAAAAGAAATAGTATATAAAATTCTATGAATTAGTATTTATTTTATAACTGCAAAACATGTAGTTGATAAGATTACAGCTACTTCTTTACATTGTAATTCCAAGGTCAAAACATTTTCTTCATAGATCTAGTTTATTTGAGCATCATTATGCAGGTGATTTTAATATTACAAATATACAGCTTAAAAGTCAAGAGTGTATTTGCTATGGAGACAGTGGAAGAGGAATGGACTCTTTTAGTTAAAAAAAAATGGCATTTAGTGGCTTCAAGGAGGCAAAATGCAAATAAATACTTGAGATCATCCATTCTTCATTTAGATGAATGCAATAAAAGGATGCAGGAAAAGCAGTTCAGGGTATTGCCTAGGGTGTAGTTGAAATTATAAACCATGGAATCCACAAAGATTTTGATATGGTTTGGGTTTGTTCCCCAAAGGTTCATGTGCTGGAAGCTTACTCCTTAATTTGACAGTGTTGAAATGTGGCAGAACCTTTAAGATGTAGGGCCTAGTGGAAAGTAGTTAGGTCATAAGGTCAACATCCTCAGAGGGAATTAGTGCTGATCTCATGGGTTGATTCTCATGAGAGTGAGTTGTTACAAAAAGAGCAAACCTGACCCCTAAACTTCTTTGTCTTCGGGTCTCATCATGTGATCTCTTTTGCGCATACTCTTACATAGTGAAGCTATCTGCCCCGAGGCCCTCCCTCTTCATGGGTTAGACAAATGGAGTTTTGGGCTCCAAAACTATGAGCAAATAAACATCTTTTTCTCATATACTCCCAGATATTTTGTTATAGCAACAGAAAATGGACTAAAAAAATTCTAACTGGATTATGAGTAAATTTAAGTAAATTGAGGCTTAGTTGGTTGGGAAAAGTAGAACAACATGAGTAAAAGAATGGACTAGTGACTGGACAATTGGTTAGTCTGTTGGATGGATGAGTGAATGGATGGATAGAACAATAAAATTTCTAGAACAAATTCAGACATTTGCCAGTTGACATGATGTGTGTCATTTAAGAACAAAAAAACAAAAACAAAACATTTTTGTAGCAGAAGTTTGAAAGAAAACAAAGAATATTCTCCTGAGTGCCAAATATTTATTTCTGTCAATTTCCTAAATACTCATTATAAAATTCTTAGCCAAGAATATTTTCACCCTTCCTGCAGAAAAATACTTGGGGCATTGTACTAAACACTATAGCATGCCCTGTGGTACTTTTATTACAAGACTGAATTTTGGATCTCCTGCTCCTTGTCAGTTTTAAATGTGAACACTTTCTAGATGTGCCACACATATTGCAATATCTTCTAACTTTAAAGTGGTATTTTCCCCATCCCACAAGAACAGAAAATTGACACCTCTGAATCTGAATGGGTTGATTTTTTTTTAAATGGACTACTCCACTTATTCATGTAACTATTGAAAAGTACTAGGAATAGACATCTTAATAGGAAATTGTCTTTGTGCTATTTAGAAACAAAGTCCAGGAGAGGAGTCAAACATGTAAATAGTGAAATGATGTAGGTTTAAGTAGAGTTCACTAGGATCTCAAAAATGGGAAAGTCTACCTGCTGAATTAGAAGTTCATAAAGTAAGTAACATTTGTACCAGATCTTGATGGTTATATCTTGAAAGTGGGTGTGTAGGATATGAATGTTGATCAGAAAATAATCACCTCTGCCACTACTCTTTTAGGTAGAACTGCTCACATTGATAGTAGCTTTGGCTGTGTGTTTTGTTTCATTCAGTGGAACTGAGCAGACATGATGAAAGCAAACTCCTTAAATGGGTGAGGGTGGTTTAGTGTGACTGCTTACATATGGTAATGTACCAGAAAGAAAATGCACTCCATATAGCTGCAAGACCAAGGAGAACAAGGAAACACATGGAGCTGACCTAATTCCAATCTACAGCCTGGAGCCAAGCCCAACAGATCCCAGCTGAGCTCATCCTGGGACGGAGCAACACACTCAATGCCTGCAAGGCAAATGAAAATATGCTCTGCTTTAAGTCACTGCAATGGATGTTGAGATAGTTTCTTGTGCTTTATTATGCCACATAAGCAAATAATACCCCTCAAAAAGTTTGTTTGTTAAGGAGAAGTATACCATATGCAAGAGCCTGGCTATTACTTTTCTATGATTAGACATTAGATGACTATAAGGAAAAGGTAGAAACTAGAAGACAGTTTAAGTAGTGAAAACTTAGTTGGACTAGATTTCATTGATGATGGGAAGTCATTGAAGTATTTTTGCACATAAAGAATGTCATCCTCATGCTCCACAGAGTTAATCTTATAGCTTTACCTGTATGACTATGAGGAAACTCATTCAATAAATATTAATGGGTAACAACAATGTACCAAATATTTGAGATATAATAGTAAATTGAAAAAGGATCTCTAAGGGAAATGGACAATGAAAGATAAACATAAGAAGTAACAAATATGCTAGATTGTAAAAGAGACAAGTGCTGTGGAAAATATAAGAAAAAACATAGCATGAGAAGGAGGCTTTCCATTTGTTAAAGGTTGGTTGGAGTGGGTCTCAGGGAGAAGGCAAATCATCTTGGAATCTGCAGTAATCAAGGGTGCTTCAAGATTGCAGCTATTATGTAGCTATAAACATCTAGCCAAAAATTCTGTGTAAATGACTCTATAATTAAAGGTGTAAACTGTTCCTTAGAAGAAGCTTATGATTCACACAACCATCAGATTGAGAGAAGTTGTAGAATGTCATGACTCCCACAATAACAGCAAAGATGTCTCTGTCAATATGTACATAGCTCTATTCTGTGATAAAGTGGTTCATGAATAGGTGGTAACTGCTGCTCTGGGGCCACCTGGCATCTTGTGAAGGAACATATTTTCAGCACCATAATCCAAATCTTTACTTTTGAGAAACTGTGGTTTATACTCATCACAGTGTATAGCAGAACATTGGCAATCAACCCCTATTTGGCATTCTGGAAGGTGTCTTTATGTGGAGAATTCAAACACTGTGCCAGGCCCTTCTCCAAGAAATGGTTGAACAGACTCATGATTTCAAGCTAAATTTTATATTAAGGAAAATGTTATGAAATTATTTGGATGTTGTTGAAAGAGTCCAAAGTTCTTTCTTTGCTTTACAGTGACACAGCATGGACCAAAAGTATCTTAATGCTTTGTTTAGTTTTAAGTAGAGCTATACTGGTAGCAGCTGTACAGTACAAATGCTGTGGAGTAAGATAATACACAACTTTTTCCATTTTTTTCTTTCTGAAGTAGCATAGACTAGTATACATCTTATAGCCAGTTAATTCTTGGCACTCATCCTTGATACCTCCCTCTTGATCACTTTCATGTACATATATATATACACATATACTAATATACACATATATGCATATATATATTATATAATAATGATAACAGTCAAGGATATTGCCACACTTGCTATCCACTTTTCAGTTTTCTTTTATGATTATTTTGATGAGTACTAAATGAGACAAAAATGCATGTAGCACTTGGCAAGTTCCTGGTATAGATAAGCATAATAATTTTATTATATGAAACTTCTTTTTCAAGCACTTATTCATAAAATAATTTTAATTTTACCTAAAATGGAGTATTTGTGAAACATCAAATTCTGAAAAAAAGGAGATAAATTTTTTTTTAATCTGAAAAGTTGAAGAAGACATACAGGTAATTTTTATAATCGAAGAGGACCACTGACAATCACAGAAAAGGACAAGCAAATATCATTGTAACTGTGTAACTGCAACAAAAAGGAGAGTGTTTTACCACCAATGTACACAGGGAAGGGAAGCAAACAGATTCAGAAAGCATGGTATTACCAAAGTCGAATTACCCAGAGTCTATTGCTGAGGAGTATTACTCTTATAGACAGAATTTCGAAGTATCCTTACTTCTAGGCTAGGCAAAATTTACTATTAGGACACTGAAAAATATACACAGGAGACAAAGGCTCAGTGCCTTCACTTGCTCTGTCCTTTCCTTTGGCTCTCCTACTTGAAGAATTTCTGCTGGTGAATTTTATTGTGTGGTTGTTTCTCACATTTCACACAATGGGTGCTCTTCCTTTTTTCTTCCCTAACTTTTTTTATTTTATTTTTATTTTTTATTTATATTTTTTCTTTAAATGTGTATTTTAATTGATATATCAAATAATATAAAAGTTATACATATTAATAGGTACCATATGATGTTTCAATACATGTATACATTGTGTAATGTTTAGTCAGTTTTTAAACATATCTATCATTTCTTTGAGGTGAAAGCTTTCAAAATCTTTTCTTCTAGTTTATTTTATTTGGAGGGGCAGATATCAGGGATTGAACTCAGGGGCGCTTAACCACTGAGCCACATCCCCAGCCCTTTTTTGGATTTTATTTAGAGACAGGGACTCGCTGAGTTGCTTAGGGCCTTGCTAAGTTGCTGAGGCTGACTTTGAACTTGCGATTCTCCTGCCTCAGCCTCCTGAGCTTCTGGAGTTATAGGCGTGTGCTGTCTTCTAGCTTTTAAAGCTGCACAGTACTTTACTGTCAACTAATTTCACACCAGAAATTCTTGCTCCTGTGTAAGTATAACTTAGCACACATTGATGAACTTTTCCCTATGCATCCCCCAAACTCACACACCCCAGCCTTATAACCACCACTCTGCTCTTAACTACCATCTCATCTAGCAGTCCCACTCCTGGGTATATATCCAAGAGAAATGAAGTCAGTATGTCAAAGGGACATCTGCACTGCCATGTTCATTGCAGCATTATGCACCAAAGCCAAGAAATAGAAACAATCTAAGCATCCATCAAATGATGAATGAATAAAGAAATGTGGTACCTATACACAACGGAATCCTCTTCTGCCATAAAAAGAATGAAATTCTCTCCTTTGTGACAACATGGATAGAACTGGAGATCATTAGGTTCATTGAAATAAGCCAGGCATAGAAAGGTAAGAATCACATGATCTCATTTATGTGACATCTAAAAAGTTGATCTTGTAGAAGTTGCTTGTTTTTTGAAAACTCCACCTTCTTGGCTGTCATGGCACTACTGAGCTCAAATTGTTCTCCTGATTCTATGGTTTCTCATTTAGTGCTGTTTTTTTAAGTTAATTTTTTATTTTTTTAATTAGTTGCACATGACAATAGAATGCATTTATGCACTTTGATATGATATACATAAAAGGAGTATAATTTCTCATTTTTCTAATTGTACATATTGTAGAATCACATCAGTCATGCAGTTATATATGTACATAAGGTAATAATGTCTGTTTCATTGTACTCTCCTTCCTAATCCCATCATTTGGTACTTTTACCTGTCTTTCCACCTCATTTCAAATGAGAGCATAACAGTTCTTTTCTTGGTCCATCCTTTTTCTATTCTCTACATTCTCTTAATTGGAATACACACACACATATATATGTATATATTCCTCAAGTTTCAGAAAAATATGTCAAACAGATAACCCTCAAATCTACCTGAGCCCACTCAAGATCTAGTCTTATAATCCCCAAGGCCACCCAGACTATTGCACCTGGAAGTTCAACTGGTACTTCAAACAACTCCCTCTCAAACACAGTATTGCTTTTCTTGTCCCAATATAACTGAATGTAAATTCATATTTCAAAATTATATGATCGGTTCATATTTGTATTATAATAATCTTTTTTAGAAGGTGCTTAGAATAAGGCCAGTCTGTCTGCGTTTAAATCTTAGGTAAGCCACTTGTATCAAATGGGCTTGAGAAAGTTCTCAACTTTATGACTCTTATAAAAAAAGAGGTAATAGTATCCATCCAGAAAATTTGTTAGGAAGATGAAGTAAACATATATAAAACAGCTAAGGTAGCATGTGATATATGAAAGGCACATAATGGATGATTAAATAAAAACATTTATTTGGCAGTGGTTGTTTAGTTAGACTTTTTAAGTTCTACTTTAAGCCACTGAATATTTAGATATCATGATCCATAGATATTCTATTCATAAGTGGCTGTTTCTTACATGTTCATAATACCCATATCAGATGGTGCTCTGTGAGTAAACAATTCTGAAAGGATATGTGAATTTTGCAAAGATGAAAACCATGATAGCATAGCAAGAATATAACACTTGGGGTCTTTTTTCTTTCTACTCCCGATGGCAATGACTTTGATATATCTACTCACTGCTCATGAGGATCTAGCCAAGATTATTAGAAGGAGTGGGACCAGCTGAGATAATGCAACAGATGCTCCTCAAAAGGCATCAGTAAGAGGGTGAGAGAAAGAAGAACACATGTAACTGAACCACCACTCCAAAATGCCTCCTTGACAAAACAGCAAGTGGGCAGTTGCTGAGGGATGCTGGTGGCAGATGAAACGGTAGGAGAAGGTAGGATGGTGGCCATGAAGGAGGGGTACCTAAGAGGAGGGGGAGCTGAGGGAGAGTGGGGAAAAGGAGATGGTAAAGATTGGGGCACAGGAAGGGGTTTTCTAAGGAAGAGGAAATGATGGTGAGAGGAGGGAAAGAGTGACGTACAGGAGAGAGGAGATGGGTTGTGGAGATCCCTTAGGAGGAAATGGTGGCAGAGTTGGTAAAAATTACAAAGATTAGATAATAGTGCTTATTTCTTGATAGTTACATTACCCACAGTCCTCTAACATACTTAAATATCATCTTTGAAGCAAACATCATGTTATACCTGATAATTATCCTTGAACTGGTTACTATGTGAAAACATTGATTTATACTACCATTTGTCTTTTGTATGTAACCTCTCCCGTACTCTATGTGACCTTGAACATGTTTTGTCTTTCACAGGAAAAAAAGACAAAATTAAATATATATATCATATATATAATATATATACATACACATTTACTATATATGTATACACAATACATATGTATATACTTATTATTGCAGGAAAATGAAAAGCATTTCGAATGTTTAGTTCATATTTTGTATATATAAGACAAGTTAACATTTTAAGTGACTCCTAAACAAGATACAAAATGCTAATATATCCTTCTTGTGATTTATCATTACACTGGACAGGACAAAAACAACTCAATCTTTGGGTATTCTTGGGTAAAGTCTTCCTCATGTCTGAAAATCTATTGACTTATTTTAAGTATAAGTATCTGTCAAATATTTCATAGGATATACTCATATTAAAATTTATTTATTGCTTATCTAAATTTCTAATTTAACTGGGTCTATATTTTATCTGGCAACTCTATTTTGGGCAAGTCATTCAATTTGCATTTTCATGAGGCCCTCACACAGTAGTGTGGGGTTTTTTCTTAGTTGGTCAAAGCACTATGTGCATATTCTTTTTTCTTATGTGAACCTAGAAGAAAAAGAAGGGATATATAGGAATTTTAGCTCAGAAAAGTCAATATCCATGTACCCTCAAGCTCCAGGGTTGGCTTTGAGCATCCCAAAAATATTTGTAGCCTCTCATAAGTCATTTTTAGAAGTCTAAATTCTGTGTTGGAAGGATGAATTCTATTATATATATCTCACTGAGACAATTCTTTAATATTCTTAATTCAATAATAAAAATAGGTGGCATTTATGGAGTACTACCTGTAAAAGTAGGTGCTTTAAATACATTAGCTAATTTGAGCCTTACAACAGTCTTATGTGTTAAATACTACAATTTTACTTCTCATTTTTGGGCAAGGAAACTGAGAGAGAAATTGAATAACTTGTTCATAGTCACACAGTTAGTAAAAGGTAGAGTTAGGATTTGGACTTAGACTTTCTGACAATTTTTTTTCCTCTTGATCACCCCTCTATCCTACTTCTGAGTTTTGAGATAAAAATTTCATTGACATATTGCACATGTTAGGGTACATGATAGTGATTTTTTTTCAGGCCAGAAAAGATTGAAACCATCGAGTTGGTCCAACAGGGAACTGAAGCTCAGTAATCCTCCTTGTCCTACTGCACCTTTTGCGCTTTCTGACCTGTAAAAACAAATTAGAAACTATAAAGATCACAAAAATCCTCCACTTCATTTTATGCTAGGAATTGAAATAAGGCCTGCAAATCTGTGGTCAAAAACAAAAAGTGCTACATGAGCTTTTCTTACTTCAAATGACATTTGTAGTTTGATCCAAGAGTCAAAATAGTGCTTGTCTCCTTTCAGTTCCTCTTAGACATGGACTATGAAGACTTCCTGTCCCAGCCAGAGACCAGCTCAGTCATCTCCTGGAAGATTGCCATTTCTCAGGCTATTTCTCTGTAAAACCAAATTATAGATCAGTGGAGGAAATGGCAAAGAACCTTTCTCTCTACAGAACCTTTCTCTCTACAGAGACAGAATGGGTTCAGTTAGCCTGGCTACTTTATGAAAAAGATAGCCATTTCTTTTGGTAGATCTTGGTCAAAAATAATATGGACCTAGAAAACAAAGTCTTTAAGAAAAGTATATATCATCAGATAAAATTTGAGTTGCCGGTTTAGCCTTTCTTGTTTTGCTTTGAAGAAAAACTGTTCAAAACTTATTGCAAAGCTCAAATGGGAACACGCAGAACTGTCTTCTTGTTAAGATCCAGAACAAGAACCAGACTTTTTCTATTTACCTTAAAATAATAATCAACAGAAATTTAAAGCTTGTGTTAAAAATTTTCATAAACCATCACTTTTATTATGTCTTAGTGATTTCCAGCATGCACATTGAGCAGAGATAAATCTCAAGTTACAGGAGGAAATAGATGATTCTATTTTAAAATTTTTTTCTTTCAAAAGTGATTTATTTCCACAGTATACCCTGAAATTATCCCTACCTATTTGAATAGTTGAGGACACAGACTGATCAGTTATAATACAAAAAAGTGAGAGAACCATTATGGAGAACACCATAGAAGTTTTTCTTTCAGAATTTCCCCTAGGCTTGTGAAGATCTTGGAGGCATGAGAAATGGTTAAGAATGCCATGTAGGTGAATTTTCACAAAGGACTTCTTTTCAGAAGGAAGTTGGGTCTCCGTAGAAGGCTTCAGAGAAAAGGTGCCACTTTTCTCATATAATGCCACCCAAAATTGTCATCAAGGTAACCTATCAAACAGGCAAGTGGCTTAAAGTTAAGCTTAAAGGCTATGAATAATTTTAGCAGCTAGCTCAAAATGAATGCATTTATTCATTTATTCATCAAGTATCTTTTCTGTATTCGATCATGCCCTGGATGCTTCATATCTGTTAAATCTAATCTCCACAACAGCTTTTCCTGATGCATACCATTGCCAGTTTCACATGTGAAGAGACTACTTATGTTTATTAAGTTGAAAACTTGCTGCAGGCCATTGGATACAAGTAGCTTAAATGGGATTTAAACTCAGACTTAACTCATTTCAAGCACCTTCTAGAAAGGATTATTATTTTAAAAATATGAGGTGAGTATATAATTTTAAATACCTGAGTTTACATTTAAGTAAGTTGGAAAAAGTGCAAGTTTGCTAATGACCTCCCCAAACCTCCATAACATATAAAGATAAGTCCTTAATATTTTTAAAGAAAATATCCCAAATACACCACATACAGTGTAGCTCATACAAGGAACTTGGAAGACAATCTTATAATTTTGATAAAATTGGAATAAACTGGGTAAAAGAAAACATCCTGGAGTTCATGTATTTATTATTATTATTATTATTATTATTAACCTTAGGGGTGAGTGTAGGAAGAAAAATTGAGAGTTTATGAGTTTATGCTGACATAGGTAAATGTTAGGTTGCGGCTGGTTGTAATTTGGGAAGCCAGGAGATGCTCCGTTTGGAGTTTTTACATCACTGCCTGTTGCTACTCAGAATTCTCAGGCATCCAGAGGAAAGTGTGCATTTATATCTCACCAGTTCTTTACCTTGAACTTGATTTCTCACAGGGGCTCAGTTGGCTTCTTCTGTTGAAAGGAACTCCTGACCTGGAGAAGTTAGTCATGCGGAGCTGGGGGAATAAGAAAGAGAAAGAGAGATGAGGGAGGAGGAGAGAGAGACAGGAAGGTGGAGAGGCAAAGGAGAGATAGAGGGACAATTTCTTACAATTGATTTTACCACAAGCTGTAGCAGCTACATTAAACAAAAAGTTCTCTTCCCTCCCTGACTTCTTCAGAGTGGCTGGAAAGAAAGGATACCTGAGGGACACCTCCACAATTGAGAAAGGAATTGGTTCTCAGAAAAGAGCCTGAAAAAAATACAGAGGGGAACCAAAAATATGAACTCCCCACATGGCAGACCATCAAGGCCTTGACATTCTTTCCTCCCTCCTCACACACCTGAATGGTTAAATAGAAAATATGAAAATCAAGTCTTCTTGCTCAAGTTAAAAAGGAAGAAATTAAACATACTCTAGGTATATAGAAAAGACTGGCTCAAGTAGAATTTTGTTATATTATTTTGAAGCCAAATATAGACCTAAAAAATAGATTCATATCCAAATTCATCACCAGAAATAAAAGAATCATAGCATTAAAGAAAGGCTGGAGAACATACTTTGGAAGAGTATTTTCTACAGGAAAATAGTAGAAAATGTTATTCTACCTTCTCGAGCAAACAGGTGTGTATGTGTGTGTGTAACATGCATGTATATGGAGAAAAAGAAAATACAGATTAAAAAAGAAGGCTAAAAAACAGCCTCAGGCTTTTTTCAAAGAACTATGTGCAATACCACATTGCCCCTTTTTGCTATTCTCACAAAAACCATTGGCTTTTTATATCACTTTGAAAAAAAACAGAATATTGACAGCAAAAGTTCTATACTTGCCCTCTAACATGAATTAATATACTCAGAGGATAACTTTTTATTATGTGACAAAATCTAAGGAATTATGCTAACTACTTCAAAAGTTCCCAGCAGCATATAACAGCTAATAAGTCATAGATAAGACTAGGGGATACCGACCCTCATGATTTGTGTGTGTGTGTGTGGTGTGTATTTTTGTGCCATTTGACTTAGGCAAAGTTGGGCAAAAACATCATGCGTACCTTGTCTGATTCCATATGATTAGGGAATATGTAATTAAAACCAGTGATGGGAAGATATCAGAGGACAAGACTGTGCCTGCCAATGAGGAACTATTTCCTGACAATTCAGACTGCCAACAAATGAATGTGCTCCTATTAAGATTCATTCTAATCCAGACTCGATCATCATTTGTGACAATAACGTTGAAGAGAATTGCATACGAGTAGGCTAAAGGACTTGATTTAAATCCAGTCTAAAGCTCCTTCTGATTTAGAAGTTTGGAGATTCTTCTAAATTAAGCTCAGGTAGAATGAGATAATATGGAAAGAAAGCAGGTTATCTGGAGGAAGATAAAACAGGACAGAGGTGGCCCCACTTTAAATCTCCCTTTGAAGATCTATTTGCCAATTTCAAAGCTCTTCCCTGAAAATTTGATGACAATTCAATGATATTAAATCATAAAATATATATACTTTGGGAGAAGAACAAAATTGGAATAATAAGCATATCATAACAGTAATATATTTTAATATTAGTGAGTATGCAGGGGAAAAATCATAGGCAGACACTGGCAATACATGTAAAGTGATCTGATTAAAGCGTTTACCAATTACAGTTCAAAGTGTGTTTGTGTTGTAATGAAAAATAAACACATACAAATTAATATTTCTGATTTTAGAATTAACCATCTGACAGTTTCTTTACAACAACTTATTTTAAGAATAATTATGCTTATGGAAACATACAGATGTTAAACTTGATGAATTTTTATTAACTATTGGCACAACCTCTCTAATTTCAAGGAAATGTTTTCTGTTTTATTTTGAAAAATAATTATTAACAATTGGGGTCTATGAGCATCTTTTTTTTCTCAGGTCATTGCCTTTGTTCTTTTTCAGGTAAACATTGGCTTTTAATTTAGTAAGAAGGGGTGAAAGGGAATTTGACAATTTTTATTGGGGAGAATAAGAAAAACTGAAAAGTCAGTTCATTCTTTAGCTTATGTCTTTATTTAGAAAGACAAAATATCATTGTGCTTTTGCATTTTGTATGATAAAAATACCCAAAGCCAGGTGTAAAATTGGAGAGATGTTTAAAGAGGTAAATTTAAATCAATAATTAACTATGACATCATGGTCATATTGTTACTCTTTCCACCATTGCTGACGGTCCTTGGCTAGCACAAGAAAGGAGAGCACCAGAGAAATAACATGAAGAACATCACACTGCTAAGCTCAGGAATTTTCACTCTGTATAACTATGGATAAGTACTATTTTTCTGAACATCAAAAATCACACACACACACATACACACACATACAATTTATTAGATATGCATAATAGAATGTATTTCATTTTTTAGGTCTAATATAGTTTTTTGCCTTCTAATGACCTATGTTAATGTAAGTATAAAGGATATTGGTAATAATGATTAAGACATGTAAAGCATTAATTTATTCATTCACTCAATGCATATCCTATATATTAAATTATTAAACTTTTCTCTAAATGTCTCTGACATGCACTTGGATTTGGAAATCCTTGGTGCTTATAAAATAAAACACTAGTCATACTAGGTATCAGGCAGAAAAATAAAATAGCAACAGATTTAACCCTAATAGCTTTCTACGGCCATAATGCCATGTTTGGCTCTCACTGGCACTTGTTCTAACTTTAATAGTAGTCTCTTAATTATTTTCCTTTTCTTTGTTCTAATTGGCAGTTAAAATACCCAGGTTACTAAACTTCAGCTCTTATTCCAAAGTGGATCTACAGAGGAACTCATCCAGACCAGGGATTGCAATCACCATCTTCTCCAAGATAACTCCTCTATTTCTATGCCTCACCCAAGGGTCTTCCCTGAGTTTCATACTCAAATAATTCACAGTTTAATACACAGCTCTCAAATGAGGTTCAAAAATACCCAAACTCAGCTTGTTTAGAACTACATATATTACATATATTTTCTCCCCAATTCCCCTAATGTCCTGCCAGCCTGGTTGAATTCTCTAAAATTCTTCAGGGATCATTGTTCCCTCTGGACTACCTAAAGATTCCAGAGCTAAGTCCATGACTCTTGACATGATTTTTAATTTACCAAACTTAAAAAACATTTTAAATGAGCACTCCATTTCTTTCTGTTAGTCTACCTTTTTGGATGTTGGTCCCTCATCTGACAGACCATTTTTGATGGTCATAATGGCCAATCTCATGAATCTCATGAAAGAATTTTGTTACAACCAGGAACCAACTTCTTCACCTTTGTAATTCATAGTCTTCATAATAATTTGCAGCATTCTGATTTTAATTAATTTTAATGTCATATGTAAAGATAGGAATATATTTCATTTCTTTTTGAAATCTTGACACATCCTGCAACAGTTCCAGGAACATGTAAAATCTAAATAATTAGTTATGAAAGAAAAGAAGCATTGCATTTTCTGTAGCCATATCTTACTCTTAAAGAAAACTTTTCCCAGTTATTTAGTGATTTTCTGTATATATGTTTTTTTCATATTTTATGGAGATTGAAAATACTGAAAAATATAAAGAAGAAATCAAAACTACCTAGGATTTCATTATCCTTGTTTACTTCCGTATCAACTCTATTCTTATGCTTATATTTATTTATTTTGTATAGTTGAACATAGCATAGATGTTTTTATAATATACTTGTTTTATGGACTAGATTTCCACAATTTTTTAAGCAACCAATTTAAATTAACATCATATTATTAATCATAGATACTATCAATGATGTTCCCAATGTCTTTGAAAATATGAATTAATAAACACCTAAAGTACTTTAGAAATAGCATAGAGTAAGTGCAAATAAAGGAACTAAGATAGCTCCATGTGTTTTCCTTTGATTCCATATATATATACACATATATATATATACACAATTCAAGCTTAGAACATAAAGATTCTGGGAAATTTGTACTCATGTATCCAAGAATAAAAATAAATGGAAAGCAAAATTGTTAAATAAATGTGCATTTTATTCATTCATTTAAAAAAGTATTGAACACTTGACACTATAGTAACTATACAGTGAACAGGTCTTGCAAGGTAATGTCCTTATGAAACTTATATTCAAACTGGGGAAATAGTATGTGCTTAAACAAATAATTGAAGTTATAATAGCTGGTAATAAGTGCTAAGAAGGGAATAAAAAGGGATCTATCTTTGAAAATATGTAGAAGGATACACTTTTGAAAGGACCAGCTACAAGAAAGGCAGAAGAACTATTCCTGAGAGAAGAATATAAAGGACAGAGTGCTGAGGAAAGACAGGTTATGCTATCATTTAGGAAAGCACAGAAGGCCAACTGCATTACTGACACCAGCATTAAAGTGCAGAGCAGCATGGTGGAGTTTGAAGAAAGGTAGGACTTATCACAAAGGGTCATAAATTTCATCTTAATTATTCTGCATGAGTACTACATTTTACATATTATATAATTAGATCTATAATACATCTAAATACAAGCTACTTTGACTTTACTCCCATCATTTCATTGAGTTTATTTATATATGTACACATGTAAAGAGAGCAGTTAAAATCCACAAATTTGATTATAAATCAGTACATTTCCTAATTCAATCATTTCTTTCACTTGCTATAAAAATACAGATTAAAAAATCTTTGGATGAAACTTATTGCATTTAATTCAGTAACGTTCACAGAAATGTGCATCGAATCTGAATAACTACAAAATAGATGAGGATGTGAAATTCAAATATATTGGAGGAAATTTATACCCAATATTGACTACAGCTGGTCTGCATTTTATCTTCCTTAAATAAAATAATGGAAATAGAAATGCATGGAAATGGAAAATATGCCCAAATATTATCTTGATAAATTATTTTAATTGCTTTATATCACTAACATGTCATTAAATCACATGAATGATTCTAAACAGTATGAATTATTCACAGTCAATTTTTAATCTATAGGCTATTACTTATTATTCTGACATTACTTGGCTGCCTTTGCTCCCATATATTCCAGCTGAATTACAACCTGCCTAAAACTTAGTAAACCTGGCCACTAGTTCTTAACACTGGTGCTATTGTAGACATGTGGTGTTTACATAATGCATTCTATACTACTGCCCTCCATCTTAATCTTTTCAGCCTGCATTTCCACCTTCCTTCTTTTCATCAACTTCCTATTCATCCAGTAGATTCATGACAAGATGCTCACTTTCAGCTTCTCACTTGATGGTGGTCAGATGGAGGAGTAGCCCAAAGTCAGGAGGGCCCAAGAGCTGATTTTTTTGTTTTTGCTTTTTCCCCACAAAGCAATGGGATTTATTGAGATGTAGAGGCAAAGTGGGCTACAGTGGGTTGGGGTAGGAATGAGATATGTGTCACCTTCCCTTGAGAAGGTGGCCATGATGTGATAGAGGGCCTCATGATACCCAGACTGAGGAAACTGTCAGTCACACAATCTCTGGCCAGGAAGCTGGAAAGTGAAGCCTGCTTGGGCTGGAAAGAGCAATAACCTCTGCTGGAAATGAAAACTTACTTTTAAGAACTGATGTTCCCACAGAAGGCTTAAAAATGCATAAAAGTATCAATTTTATACTTAAAAATTGATGCAATACAGATCTGAAACACATACCCACCTTCCAGAGATAATTCTTTACCTAAGGGAGAAGTGAGGACTATGCTAGATGGGTGTTGCAAAACTGCTTTGACAAGGAAGTGATGTAAGTTTTTCTGGAGGAAATGACCCCAGATAAGCACTTCTTAAGAAGAAAATGGCATGCCTAATTTCTCTGAAAAAAATGCTGGTAAACATATTTTAAAGCACCAAGCAATAATCCTTCCATGGATCACATGCAAAAAGAACAAGGAGATTTACCTAAAGTCTTAGGGTAGCTAAGACTCACATAATTTTTTGTACTATAGTATAACAAAATGTCATTCCTTTGATCAGCAAAATGTTTAATAGAATAGTTGATATCATATACAAATAGCCAGAGGGCTACCCCAGCACTGTCATTGGATAAGCTAAGCTACTTGAGATAAAATGGATTCAAAGCATCCCTAAGGCTGAAAGGTGCTGAAAAGCAAGTTTCTGTGCAAGGTCATATTCTTGAATGAGAAGCTTTGATCCCCAAACTATTATCTTGCTTTCTGACTGGGCAGTCTTAGACAAAGTCATATAGCTGATTGACTTCCTCCTCTGAAACAAGAATAATAATACAGAAAAAAGTCAATGAGAGTATCAAATATATGATGCTATTAATTACATAGGACCTAACATAATTAATATGCCATTAAAATTATATGTGCATATATAACTAACTCTTGGTTTTCAAATGGCTATGAAACACCATAGTATTTTCTTTGAAAACTTTCTTCTCTTGTGTGTTACCCATTTCTGCCTTGGGAGTTGCAATCCAAGAAGTCTGATATTTAACATTTATGTTCAAGCCTCCCATTATATCATAGCATCTCTCTTCCTTACCAACATGTGCTACTAAAAGGCTTACTATGTACTTTGTATCTCTTCTTCTATTATGTGTTAAGTGGAAAATTAAATTATTCTTGAGTGATTCATAATAGCTTATTTTTCTTCTATTTTGCTATTGTTGATACTACAAAAATGTCCAGAGTTTGTGCAACATTGGACCATGATTTAGCACATTCTTTGTACTTTAGAGGTAGTTAAGCATCCTTCCCTCTCACCATTGGCTCTAAAGCTAGCTGCCATTTTTCAGAGTCAGCCAGAAGTGTGATGAGCTTGCAGCAAGTAGGATTTAAAGAGCTAGAATCAAAGAGTATACTCAGCATTACTACACTACATATCCCAAAGGAATGGCAAATGGCACATGAGTGGGAGCTAATGGCTGATGTCTTATGGAGCATGACAATGATTTTCCAATAGTTGGTTGTGTGGATTTTGAGGCTATTCTTTGGGAGACACATTATACCCATCTGCAGAAATTTTAATCACTATAATACAGGCTAAAATTATTTGAACTTGCTTTATAGTTTTATGATTGGTTTTACATTTCCTCTGAGAGTTTATAAAATAAATATTATAGATAAATGCATATACACTTAACCACATACACAAGAAGAAAAAAGAGAATTATAACTATTTTCAAATTCTAGGTATATGCTTGTAAATACAGTTATCCAACACACATGGTTTTCCAATTCCAGGGCCAGAACAAATTGTTCAATACTGAATCTCCATTTTTACTCCTTTTGCTGGAGGTTCTTCTGTTGGCAGGTGTGAGAATTCACACATGCCTTCCATAATGAAGGTGGAGACAGGAGGATTCACCAAAGCCCCATTTCACAAAATTGGACACAGTTTTAGCAATACACAAATTTACTATTACTTGGTTTATAGGCTTAACTCCACTGAGGTAAATAAGCACTTAATTCCATTTTCACTGGGAAAACATTTGCTAAGCTAGTCTGACACCTCTGTGGACATTATCTGCTTCATCTCTCTGAGGCTTCTGAGCTACTTATACATCTGATTTCTAGCATTTAATGCTACTAAAAATGAGGCTGGTAATGTTTGCCTGCCACTAACAAATAATTTTAGAGAAGATAAAAAATCAAAATACTTATGAAACATACTTGAGTGATTTCTTTAGGGGAGGGGAAATGAAAGTTCCTGCATATCCTATTATTTTAGCTGCTATTTTTCTATCATTTTTTTTCTGTTCCTAACCAGTTCCAAAGTACTTTCAATGTCTTGTCATCTTAGAACAAAACTATACCATAATCTCTCCACTATATTGAGAATTTTATTTTCTTTACTTAATTTGAAAGATTCTACCTTTAAGAGCTAAAAAATAGTTATCTATGAACTTATGGTTCTAATCCATACCTGATTTCTACTTTTATGGGGGAAATCTGGGCAAATCATAAGTTTCCAGTTTCTTTTTCAATGAAATCCATTTAGCAACTCTTTTAGCTTATTTATCCTGATTCTGTTACACATTTGTGAAACACACACACAAAATAAGTGAAACTTTATATAGATATACAGTTCTTATATATACAGAAATATATATATATACTTCCACATATAGCATTACATTTGTTAATTTACATGAATTGTTCAAGTAATGTAGACCAATATTATTTATATCATTTAAAAATTTTTTGCACTTTGGAAATAACAAACTACATTAAAAATTTTGGGGAAAGATAAAAAAGAATTGGCCATAACTTCAATTTAATAATCATTGTAATCCTTTTTAGGTTTCTCCCATCTAAGAGCAAATTGATCTCAGTGTGTTTCCTAACTACATGTGTTTTGCTTTGCCCTTATCTACATTTTCTAAAATGTTATTCCAACTTAAACTTTCAAATCCTTCCTAACTTTTATCTTTAGACTATTAAGGATGTCTGACAAATATTCCCAAATCCAGAACTTGGGTAGTCAAGAACTCTCCGGTAAAAGCAACAATTCCTACTCTGGTCTATACTGAGATGGCCATTTTGGAGACACCTCACACTCTCCCCACACTGACACTTTTGTCACTGAGCCTACCAATAGCTGAGGCAGAATAAAACAGCATCACAGTGTAGCTGACAATGACTCCTCCTGTTGCCATCAGTTCCTGGCACCAATTTTGCTGAATCCACTCATGCTGATTTGCACTCTCAATCTCTTAATGCGATTTTAGTAAAATAGCTGTGATTCTAGATTCTTCCAAGATTAAGCATAGACCCATAAAGATGAGGGACAGAGGATAACAGTGTTGGTGATAATGCCAATGACCAAAGTCACCATCGTCATCTGTACTATATTGCTACATATCCCTCTAGGTTGGCCCGTTTGCCAGCTTAGGCATTTGCATGCCAGGCATTCTTTCAAAAAAGGCAAAGTCTATTGTACCTTTCAAGTAAGCACTTGCTAGGCTAATGTCAGGACACTATCCAAAGTATATTTCCCTCCATTTTGTTGTGCTCCATTCAGAAATGTCATGTGCAAAGCACTGTACTTGGAACTAGGGATGCAAAGTAAATAAAGCAGTTTAAGTTTTATTCACAGGGAGTTTATGTCTTTTGCAAGGAGGCAGATGGCAAACAAACATTTGAAATATTGATGAGTGTTGTAAAAAGCAAAGCACAGGCTGTTATGTGACACTGCAGAAAGGGGATCTAATGTCAGACAGATCATCACAGTCACGTATGAGCATGTAATTTTTGTGTTTGTTTTCTGACCTATGTCTTTATTTTGTTCCAAGTATGACCACTCCATTGTATCACAAGGAATGACTTAATAAATTTAAATTTCTAGAAGAACATGGGAGAATTAACCATAAAATATGGGTATGGACTATAGGAAAATAACATTTTAGTAAAAAACTGTACTATGTACTATGTGTACAGCACATAAAACTATTAACAACAGTAGAAATAATAATCACCCTTTTTTCACTCTCAGACATTTTTCAAATACTTTATGTGCATTTCTTCATTTGTTCTTCACATCAACAATGTTTTAAAATGCTAGTATTATATATCTTTTTAGATGAAGACACTGAGATTCAGAGATCCAATGAGATGCTAAAGTTAATACAATCCAGTTAATGGTCAATTCAAGATGTGAATCCATTTTTGCCAACTCGAAAACATGAACTCTTAAATACTATGACCATGTTTTCTGAACTGTAGATTCTGATCCAGAAAAGGTCAAGGAATCAATTTATTGAGGTTCTTTTGGTTTTAAATACAAAAAGAGTAAAAAGATAAAAATATAAGAATACATAATCTCTAGAAAGGATAAGCATGTTTTGGACAAAAACTTTGTTTCAGTAAAATCAGTGCAAGAGCATGAACTGGTTGCAATATAAAAATCTAATTTTATTTTGGGGATTCAAGAACATGAAGGACAGAATTATTTCTACAAGCAGGCAAAATAAAACAAAAACTAAAATCATTGTTGCATAGAGCAAAAGGAAAATGAAGAAAAACTTAAGATAGTAGAAATTCAATGATGGAAGATTTTGCAGGTCGTGATATGAATTTAAACTTTTTCTAAAAGCAATGGAAATCTACTAAAGAATCTAGTTAAGGGAGTGATATTATGTATTTTTCAAAGATTATTTTGGATTGAAGTGAGACCAGAAAGATCAGGAGATATTGGCCAGGAAAATATTGTGATTATCCAGGAAAGTAAAGATGGTATTTTGGGTAAAGATATGGAAGTAACATGAAGAATTTGGAAAAAGATAGAGGTATTTGGGAGGAAGAGTTGGAAAAACAAGTATTTGATAATTTTCTCTGCTTTTATTTATTTGTATGCTATTAGAGTGTAGAATCAGTTTTTAACCTGCCTTTTCATATTTCTTCATTATGAACATTATTTGATAGAGCTTTAAAATGTTACTTAAAATTATTTAAAAATATGTAATGTTCATAATAATCAAGTACAGTTTTTATAACAAAGGTACCACATGCATAATAACCAAGCACAATTTTTATAACAAAAAGCTTTAAGGAATGAAATCTATACAAAAGTGATTATGTAGTAAAAATTTGAACTCAACCTTGAAAAAAATGTTTGCATAAGTGACATTTTTATTAACTATACATAATACTCTATTCTCAAGTTGAGGTGAAGGCTATATCATTTCTCTGCATTATGCAAAAATTACATAAGCCTTATGTTCATGACTGTATATATTTTTGTAAGGATATACCATAATTCATGCAATCAGATATCAAAATTACAATTCTGTTGGTTGTAACTTGTTTTACACTAAAGTGAACTAAAAAAAAAACAAAACCCTGAAAAAACCTAATTTCTAAAACTGTAAAGTAAAAGAACAAGAGAGCTTGAGAACAGGAAAAAGAAAAGAACAAAAGAAAGGAAGAGAGAAAAGGGAAGGCAGTGAAGTAAGTTGTTTTGTAAAGAAGTCTACTATATTAAGCCAAAGAAAGAAAGTCAATATCAGAACATGATTAAAGAAGTATGTATTTTGTTATATTTTCTCTTTTGGTTAGTGATTAAAGGTTCACATTTCCTGTTATGTAAGTTCTCAAAAGCACAAGCATTTTGTATTCTTTAAAAAAAAAAAACTTAGCTATTGTATTTATGTAATTTAAATAAAATGTAATTCAACAAAACTACAGACTATGTAATCTATAAAACAAGGGTAATAGTACCTGTGCCATAGGCTTGTTCTGAAGAGTGGATGAGTTTATGCTTGTGAAAGAGTTGGTACATAATTCACATTAATGAAGAGAGAGAAAGGATGGCCATTTACTAATATTTCTATTTTGAAAAAAGTTTTAAATAATTGATTTTAAGTTTGCTTATTTAAATGGATATATGAACAATTGGAAGGAGTGCATTGGTATTAACTTGCTTCCAGAATTATGAAAGTGTTTTTGGTAAAGAAACCATTTGAAGAACACCCAGCTTCATGCTCTGAAGGTTCAGCCAGCCCTGTGATCACTTCAGGCTCCATCGTTTTTACCACCCTTTAGTGTGCTGAGAAGTGGCCCTGAGGCTTCTCATACTGGGAATATAGCCCACAGCTTAGACTGACCCTCACTACCCAGAATGTTTCACTAAATAAAACATTTTTAGATATGAAATCATTATACTTTAGTGCATGTAATGATCACATTTACTACACTTATTTGGACAATACATGTTATTTTGACATCATTATAAAAGTAAACAAATATTTTCTCTTGTTTCCTCTTGTTTTTGTTTGTATAATGAGACAAGAAATTTTGCTAAACTAAAGACAAAATAGAAAACTTTCCCATCAAAAAGTAGTTTGTATATGAGCCTGAATAAAAGTAGCTGGTTTTTAAAGCCAGTCTACTGCTTCAACATGAGAGAAATGAATAATGAGGAGGTTTATCTATTTGTATCAATACACATTTATTTATGTACACATACACACACTTATGTACATATATATGTATGTGAATATATGTTAGTGTTAGTCATTCATATTTTTATTCTGTACACATACAGAAATATACACAAGTAAATTATAGATTAAATAAATATATGGCAGAACCATGTAAATAATCTATATTTACATCTAGATGATAATGTGTTATATCTTCAAATATAAATAACACTTGTCAATAATT
>CM053406.1:43328161-43362034 GCA_028644305.1 Xerus rutilus
TGAGAAAAAAATGAAAACTTACTCCAATGTCTGTTTTCCTGCAAAAGGCCATCTGCAAAATTTAACTGGACCTGACAGTAATTTACTGTATCTTCCTGAATGTGATTAAATATAGTAGAATAAAAGATGCTCTTGAAGAATTGAATTTTTGTTTCATTTTTAAAGGAATTTTAGAAGAATGATGTTGATGAATTATCTTAAAAATTGGCTTGACATATTTTGTTAAGTGATAAGAAATTACCTATGTCTTTCTTACACTGCCTTTTAGACATAAATTAGTCTAAATAGAAATTACATAAAATTTCAAAAGATTTATTCAAATTTCAGCCTTTTATTTTTATGCTGGGAATTGCAATTTATTTTTAACAAAGTATAACAATTTTGCATTTGATATACATTTACTGATTATATGTGTTCTTTGGGAAACTATAAAGAAAAAGAAAACCAGACCAAAAAATAAAACTGAAATAAACAACCACTACTTTCCCATAATTTCCTCTCAAATTAACTCCTTTCCTGAATTTCATGTATTTGTCCATTCATAGGACTCTTTCTTGTCTTTCATATTTCAAGTGTAAGATATTTTCTGGGAATATAAGAATTAAAGTAGATATAGATCTCACTCCCAAAGAACTTCTGGAAAATGTAGGAGGCCTTCAAGAACTGGCAACAACATAATTGGAAAACTATCAGTGGTAGAGGAACACGGTTCATAAGACTTTGGTAGAGTAATTCACTTGGTCCAAAGAAGTTTGAGAAGGCTTCTAAAAAAGAGTAATACTTTAACTGAGTCATTCAGAGAAATCATTTAAGTAAAGATCTCCCAGGTAAAAGAAATTATCTGAAATGATTTAAAAGGTACAAGAGGGCATGGCTCACTCAGGAAATTGTAAGAATATCTATAAAGCTGGATAGAACTTACCTCTTGAGGCTGTAGCAAGAGATTAAAATAGAAATGTATAAAGAAACAGATCCTAAAGTTCCTTATAAACACTCCTAAAATTTTAGACTTTTGCTTAAATGCAAAAAGGAGCCACTACATAATTTTAACCAGGTGTTAATAAAGTTTATATTTTAGGAATGTCACTCTGGCAGTTGTGTGATGGATGATCTTATAGATCAGGTTAAGAGAAATCAATTAAAGAGCTCTTTTAGTATCCTAGGTAAGAGATAAGGCAGGCCTGCAGTAATGGGATCTTATTGGAATGAAGAATAGAAATATTTATAACAGAGAGAAGACAGGACTTGGTGACAAATTGGATGACATAATGAAAAAAAGAAGAGTTTGGTGTTAGTCCCAAATTTCTGACTTGGAGAACTAAATGAATCTGTTACTATTCAATAAGGTAAGAAATACAAAGTCTGGCCATGAAGTGTTGTGGCTTTAGGTTAATATATGGTGAGTACATCTTTGGAAATGTTCTTGTCTCAGTTTAATTTAATACAATGAAAATGTTGATTAAGAGGCTGAAAATAAGGGTTTGGAACACAATACACAAGCCTGAGCTAGAAAGAGAGAAAAAAGATGATAGCTTTAAAAAGACATTTGTGCATAAGATCTCTGGAAAAACATTCAGAAGAAAATGAGCTAAAGGCCACTATAAAATTATGTTCCCATGTATTAAATTTGTTTTTTTAAATGTTTTTTTTTTTTTCAGAGAAAAGTAGAGAACAGTGAACCTAAGCCTCAGTCATATTTTCCTACAGAGGATATCAGAGTGCATTGAAAGAGTAACTGAAGCTTCACAAGAGGGAATAATTTTAATTCCATGCCTGTTAGGTTGTACATAAGCTCTTCCCCCCAGGTGTTCCATGAAAGGTTGTTTTTGTCCTTTCATGTATGATTTGGATTACCCACTTGGTATTTTATAGAAACAGAAATGATGTGGAGTAGCTAAATAACTTGTTATAGCTCAAATAATATATTAAGATGAAAATCTGGCCTAAATTTTAACATTGTTCTCTGGTGATCCTGTGCTACAGATATTACATTTGTCATTCTTATGAGAAAATAAATGAGTGAATCAGATTAAATACTATGTAAATGTCAGAATGACTCTTTTAAAGGCCCCAGAGTATTGGCTTTTTGGCTAAAAGAGATAATAATGCTGAAGTCACTGCTATATGCTCACCAATTTATTCTTTTTTAAAAATTTATTTATTTATTTATCTATTTTTTTCCTATTAAACACCTTTATATGCACTTTCAATGAACAGTATATATATATATATATATATATATATATACATATTTGTATATATTTTTTTATCAACCATCTTTACTATACCCATTCCCCTTTCCTGCCCCCCGCCTCCCCCATGTTGCGTCCAGTGTTTCTCTATTTCTCTTATTTTTATTTTTTAAAGCGGAAGAATGAATTTCAAGACATAGTAAACATATGGAGCACAATTTTCCATTTCTCTGCTTGGAGACAAGGTAGAGTCACACCATTCATGTTTTCATATATGTACCCAGGGTAGTGATGTCCATCTCATTCCACCATTTTTCCTATCCTCATACTCCTTCCCTTCCTCTTCCCTTTTGTTCTATTCAAAGTTCCTCTATTTCTCCCATTCTCCCCACCCCCATCCTCCTTATGGATCAGCATCCACTAATCAGAGAAAACATTCAGTCTTTGGTTCATTGGGATTGGCTTACATCACTTAGCAAGATGTTCTCCTACTCCATCCATTTACCTGCAAATGCCATGATTTTTTTCTCTTTTATTGCTGAATAACATTCCATTGTGTATATATACTATAGTGTCTTTATCCATTCATCTATTTGAAGGGCATCTAGGTTGCTTCCACAGTTTAGCAATTGTGAATTGTGCTGCTATAAACATTGATGTGGCTGCATCACTGTAATATGCTGTTTTTATGTCTTTAGTGTATAGACCGAGGAGTGGGATAGCTGGGTCAAATGGTAGTTACATTACAAGTTTGCTAAGGGATCTCCATACTGCTTTCCAGATTGGTTGCACCAATTTACAGTCCTGCTAGCAATGTTTGAGTGTGACTTTTTCCCCACATTCTCACCGACACTTAGTGTTGCTTGATAACTACTATTCTGCCTGGAGTGAGATGAAATCTTAGTTTTGATTTGCATTTCTCTAATTGCTAGAGATTGAAATGAAGAACATTTCTTCATGTATTTGTTGATTGATTGTACATCTTCTTCTGAGAAGTTTCTGTTCAACTCCTTAGCCCATTTATTGATTGGGTTGTTTATTTTCTTTTTGGTGTTAAGTTTTTTGTTCTTTATATATCCTGAAGATTAGTGTTCTATCTGATGTGTGTGTGGCAAAAATTTGCTCCCAAACTGTAGGCTCTCTGTTCACCTCATTTATTGTTTCTTTTGCTGAGAAGACGCTTTTTAGTTTGAATCCATTCCATTTATTGATTTTGTATTTTATTTCTTGTGTTTTAGGAGCCTTGTTAAGGAAGTCAGAGCCTAATCCAACGTGATGAAAGTTTGTGCCTACTTTTTCCTCTATTAGACACAATGTCTCTGGTCTAATTCCTAGGTCCTTGATCCACTTTGAGTTGAGTTTTGTGCATGATGGGAGATAGAGGTTTAGTTTCATTTTGCTTCATATGGATTTCCAGTTTTCCTAGCACCATTTATTGAAGAGGCTATCTTTCCTCCAGTGTATGTTTTTAGAACCTATTGTGTACCATTGGTCTACATGTTTATTTTGGTATCAATACCACGCTGTTTTTGTTACTATAGCTTTGTAGTATAGTTTAAGGTCTGGTATTGCGATGCCTCCTGCTTCACTCTTTTTACTAAGGGTTGCTTTGACTATTCTGGGTCACTTATTTTTCCAAATGAATTTTATGATTGCTTTTTCTATTTCTCTAAGTAATGACATTAGGATTTTAATTGGGATGCCCTCTTTCACCTCTTCTATTCAACATAGTCCTTGAAACTCTATCCAGAGCAATTAGGTGAAAGGAATTAAAAGGATACCAATAGGAAAAGAAGAACTCAAACTATCATTATTTGCTAATGACATGATACTCTACTTAGAGGATTCAAAAAATTTCACCAGAAAACTTCTAGAATTAATAAATGAATTCAGCATAGTTGCAGGATATAAAATCAGCACCCTTAAATAAAATGCATTTCTATACATCAGCGATGGATCCTCTGAAATAGCAAATAGGAAAACTACCCCATTCACAATAGCCTCAAAAAAATAAATAAAATAAAATACTTTGGAATCAATCTAACAAGAGAAATGAAAGAGCTCCACAATGAAAACTACAGGACACTAAAGAAAGAAATTGAAGAAGACTTTATCAGGTAGAAAGACTCCCATGCTCTTGGATAGGCAGAATCAATATTGTCAAAATGCCCACGCTACCCAAAGCGCTATACAGATTCAACACCAGTTTATTTTCTTTCCCTTCTAGGAGCACATTAATCTATGTTGCCCAGCCTTTCCTGCAGATAGACAGGTATATCGTGGAAATTTAAGCAAGGTAAGTCACTTCTGAGTCACGTTAGTTTTGTAAATCTATGTGCAGACGTCACTTTTAAAGTTAATATGCTTTGATGTGCAAAAAGCAGGCTTTATTGTGAAATCTTTATTATTATTTCACAACAGTAAAAAAAAATGGTTTCTTTATGAGTGAGAGAAAGGCCCACATCACCAGGGGAACTGAAAGTCACACAGAGAAGTCTCTTGTAATGCAGGAGGTTGAAATGCTGGAGAAGCCACTGTGGATCAAAGTGCTTGGGTGTATGCACCAGAGTCAGTGCTGGAAAAGTACATGAGAATCCCATCGTGTTTTCCAAAATGTTGCTTAGACTGATAAATCTGTAGGAACCAAAAATAAGAGCAAGGCTCCCAGAGTACATGTAGAATTTACCACTACAGGCTAAGGCTGAGCCCGTGAGAAAAGAAGCTGATATCTAAGATGAGGCAAAATCAGGGACACTTCCATGGAAGCTAGTGAAGATAGGCAATTACACTAATTGCAGACAACCTTCTCCTAATATCACAATGATCATATTATCATTTAGATAAGTGTTAGTCAGCCTTTCACTGCTATGACAAAATACCTAAGAAAATTAACTTAGAGGAGAAAAGATCTATTTTAGTTCACAGTTCCAGAGGCCCCATTCCATGGTAAGCTGGCCCCACTGCTATGGGACTTGCATCGAAGTAGAACATCATGTCAGAGATGGTGTGATGGAGCAAAGCTGCCCACTTCCCCATGGTCAAAAACCAGAGGGACGGTGGAAGGAGTCAGAAACAAGTGCTCCTTCCAGAGCACGCTTCCAGTGATCTAGTTCTTCCAGATAAGCCCCGCCTCCTACATTTTTCACTACCTCCCAATAGTCCATTCAATTATGAACCCTTCAATGGATTAATCCATTGGTAAGATCAGAGCTCTTATGATCCAATGACTTCCCCCAAAGCCCCACCTACCTCTGAACATTGCTGTACTGGGGACCCAAGCCTTCAACAAATGAGTCTTTGGTGAACTTTCCAGACCTAAATTATAATAATCACCTGCAGGAATAAGGGGGAAAAATGAGGAAAGAGGAAAGGGGAACAAATTACATTAGTTTAAGTCCTTAATTGTTCACATTAAACTTGGAAATACGTAGGTTCTAAACCAACATTAGAACTGGCAGCTGAAATAGAAGCCTAAATTGAAGTCACCATAGAGAAATATGTAAAATCGCTTCTATGACAAGATGTAACATCTTCCCCAAAACGTTCAGATACTTTTTAATTTATATTTTATTAGCTGATATTTAAAAGATAAAAAAAGAAGGAAGGGAAAAGAATGACTTCTCAAATAAAATCCTACTTAATTTAATGGAGGTCAAACAAGGCATGCTGACTGCATATCCTTGGATTTAATCCCTTGTTTCATCAAATTGTTTCATATTCCAAACACCATGCTAAGGAAATCTCATCTGCGCCACATCACGAATAGTTGACTACCAGATTGCAGGCCTCAACTTAGGCCTTGCTTCTAAGCTCCACACCTTCGTGCACAGCATAGGGGACTGTATCTTTATCTCCCAAGTAACTCCTCTGGATTTGTGTCTCTACCACAGAAATAAAATTAATCTAAATGTTAACTGAAATTTACTTTTCCTTTTCCTGTTGACTCTCATATGAATTCCTCTTCTCCACCCTCACCCTGACTTTTCATTTCCTCATTGATTTTATGTGATTTCAGATTTCAATCATCTTTTTTCAGGATTATGGAATGGCCTTCCCATATCATATTTGGGTATCTTACTTTCCAAACACAATGCCTATCCCTGTCCCAATTCAGTCTCTATGTTCTCTTCAAAATGATGCTTTTAAAACGTAATTTGGTCATATCACTTTTCTATGTTAACTTATGCAGAGGTTGTCCTTCAGGGTAAACTTCACAGTTCACTTTTTATGGTCCTTTATGATCTGCCTCTTGCCTAGATTTGGAACATCTTTTTTCCCAACACAAGAGTTCCCTAAATGTGTTCTATTTTTAAATACTCTGTATTTTTTACAAGCAATACCATGTCTGCTTTCTTAAAAATCACTTCCCTAATAGTGTTGTCCAATACACTAATGCCTAGTTGTCTTTCAAGATTTGCTTCAAGCATTATATCCTCCTGAATTTTGGAAGGGGAGTGCTAAAAACTTTAATGAAAGATCCCTTTAATGAAAGGGATCCCTTTAATGAAAGATCACAAAAATCATCTTCCCTCTAACTCAGCCCCCACCAAAAACTATACCCGGTAATTATCTATACTTTCCTTTACAATCACATGTTGAAATCATTTAATGTGTTTTTGGTTTTAGGTAATAATAGAATTGCTACTATACCTCTCTTGGGATGTTCTATAATCACTTTCCAAATAAAATTTGGCTTTAGTTTCTTTTAATGTTATCTTTTCCTGTTAGCCGCAGCTCACTTTAATTCCTTTCCCAGCATACTTACCCTTTTTCCAGTGATTTCAAATGTATAGATAAAATACAACTTCTGTATTTTACAATCTGTAGCCAAACATACTGTCTGTACAAGTAATTATGTGTGCCCTTTTTCATATGTAAGATATTATTTTATTTTATTTTTATTTTTATTTTTTTTTGGTACTGGGGATTGAACTCAGGGGCACTCTACCACTGAGCCACATCCCCAGCCCGATTTTGTGTTTTATGTAGAGACAGGGTCTCACTGAGTTGCTTAGCGCCTCGCCTTTGCTGAGGCTGGCTTTGAACTCGCAATTCTCCTGTCTCAGCCTCCCTAAGTGCTGGGATTACAGGCTTGCGCCACTGCGCCCGGCTGAGATATTATTTCAAAGAGTATAATTTCTTAAACAAAATTATGGCATTTACAGGAAAATGCATGGAACTAGAAACCATGTTAAGTGAAATAAGTCAAACTCAGAAGGTTAAAGGTCATATGTCTTGTCTTGTATGGAGAAGCTAGAGAGGAAAAAGGAAAACAAAGGTTGGGGTGGATCTCCTACATTTCAAAGGAAATCAGTAGAGGAAAGGGATCAAAGGGTGAAAGGTGGGGAGGGAGGAGGAAGTGCTACGGAGGGATATTGGCCATAGTATTTTGTTATATTGTGTGCATGTACAAATATGTGTAACAGTAAATCAATGTGTACAACTATAACACATCAATAAAAATGGGAAAATACAAAGGCTATGGTTTCTTAATATTTTTAGAAACAGTTTTTTTCCCAGTTCTATCCATGCTGCTATATGTAAATTTGGTTCTTATTTTGGAGTACTCCATGGTATGCCATCATATGAATACCTCACATTTTAAACAGCTCCATGGTCCTGAGGATCAATGAAGTTGCCTTCAATTTCTCTACTCCAAACAATGGAATCAAGAATATGTTCTAACCTTTCTTCCAATGGGAAATTTACTCTGGGATATGCTGAGTGGAATTGGTTAATCTTGAGGAATATGGATACCTTATTTTATATACTATTTCCTAATTCATATTAAGAATACATGCTCTAATTTATACTCTCAATAGCAGTGCATAAATATCTTTGTATGTACAGGTTAACATTTATTTCTTATAATTTTTAGCCTTTGCAAATAATTTTTATCTTCAGTTCTCCTGTGAAACAGAAAACTTCAATTTTGATGAAGATCACAACCTTAAGTTTTTATCTTTGGTATTTTGTGTTTCTTGGAGTCTTGTTTAAGCTATCCTTCCCAATCCAAAAATCACAGACATATTCCTGTTATTATCATGATTCCTGTTATATAGGTGTTCAAAAACTCTGCTGGTATTAATTATTTTTACTCATTTACTTTTATCCCACCTGTTTCTCTTGTCACCCCAATTAATCCCTTCAATGCCTTCTTAGAGAGTTATTTTACCCAGTCTCCAACTCACCAATTCATTCTGCAGCTTCACATAACTTTTCATTCAACCACCCATTGCTTTTGTGTCTGCAGCTTTTTCCACCAATACCCACACATATTCTTTAAAATTCTTCTGTTTTGTTTCAGGTTTACCTTACCTTTTGAATAATATTTATAATATGAAGTTTAGATTTTTATTAAATCTAAACACATTGTGTTAAATTGGGAACTTGTATTTTATCGAATCTATCAATTACTTTGACTAAATTTTTTTTCAGAGAAAAGTTATGAAAACCTAGCATATAACTTATGCTTTTCTTGCTTGAGAGAGATTATTATTTTATTTCATTCTAGATTCATAGCCCTTCCAGACCTGTCTCACTTTTAGGAAACTTCCAGTGACTATTCTTTCATCATAGCTTTCATCCTGGACCGTTGCTTATACTCTGATTAGTTCATAGGGAGGGAAATAAAGCCTTTAAGTGCAGGAATGTTCTGGAACTCTGTGGGTTGTGTACTCACTGCTAGAAGACCCCCTCCACAGCCAGACTCCAGTGTTTCTCTTTCTTATTCTACTGTGCTTGACAATAATGGTGCTATCATTGCTACATTCCTGCAGCATAGAGATGAAGGTTTAGGGAGAATAAGGGCACAAATAGAAAGTCTAACCTAGACCCTGTCTCATTGGAAGCTACTGAACTTCCCCAATTTGTGAAATCCCCCACCTCCCTAGTTTCTTCAAAGTCCAACAATTTTTGTTCTTTTCAAAGATTTTTCAGTTTTGTTATTGCTGATTGAGTAGTTTCTCATAATTGTAGCTTTATACATTCCAACTAATACAATAACTCACAATGCATCGCATACTCTAGTGAAGAATCATTTGCTAAGAACACGATGTGCATATAGCATCTACTAGAATTTCTCAATAATGGACTTGCCTCTGAAATCATTAACCTCCTGTGGTGTCCTATAACTAGTTCTGCAGAGGAATAAAGGAGTCTATGGTACCAGAAGAAACCAGTGGTGTTCATATGTGGGACCCTCTATCCACTGATAGTTCCTTTAGAATGAAGACTATGTCTATCTATGGCCAGCATGAGCTATACAATTAACACTTAATAATTCTTTTAAAAATCAATTTGCTAAATGAAATAGGGAGGGAAGGAAAGAAAATTTCCTTGTGGGAATCAGAGAGAAAAAAATGAGAGACAGAAGAAGAGATTGACAGGAACTAAAGGAAATATAAACTGATAGTAATTAGAAATTTTAGGGTGAATAACACTATCAATATGTTACACTCTTGGATTTACTACCATTCAACAAAAACTTATAAAAAGTATTTTTCTTAAATATATTTATAAGATATATTTGTTATCAACTGTCATCCAAAACATGTAGCATCTCATATCATTCTCTACCTTATTTCAAAGAACTAATAAAATCACAATTCATCCCATAAGTGACTCATAAAACGTTTTAAAAATAGGACTCAGATCGTTAAAACTATTGACTTCAATGTGATTTTATTAACATATTTTCCCATAGAATATAATTAATTAATTCAGGGTTATGCACATCAATGAAAATACTTACTAAACCTTATATACATAGTTCTTTATTGCATACAGTAATGAACATCATAAAGTCCCTCTGCCTGGGATACATAATATGGCTATAACATGGCCTCCTATCCATTACAACTCACTCTCTCAATCCATGACCACACAGAGACCATCATTTAAAAAAAAAATTGACAGAGCAGCAGACTTCTTACCTCAGGAAACCGATACAGTTGGTGTTTAATTTGCATATTTTATTCTTCAGATTTATAAAGTTGTACTAGTGGGTTTCTGATCATTGTTGGAAAAAGATTTTAAGTAAATGTTAGTCATGAGTACTCCACTAGGATCATCCTGAGTGGAGTCTCGTGAAACATAAGCAGATTTTTTTTTTGGGGGGGGGTCTTTAACTCATAGGAAGTCATAGGTTTTTAACTAAACCTTCAGATTGGTTTAAAAATCATAAGGTAAAAGTGCACAAAAACACATCCAGGGGCGTTTTAGTGCCAAAAACAACCTTAATGTAAGAAAATCTTATCTGTCTAGAACACAGACTTCAAGAGAATGTGGCAAGGAACAGTGCATACAGGGAGTAGAGAGTTATTAACATGGATATAAATGACTTCCCAGAACTCAAGGAGACCATTTGGATCAGAGGCGCTCAAGGAGTCATTAGAGGAAAAAAGATTTACATAGTTTCAGCTGACCTAAATATCCAACACTTTTGAATCAGGGAAACGAATAAATTAAAAGCCATCATGGGGAAAAGAAAAAGGTTCTGAAAGTAGAATATTAATGAAGTTAGTCATAAGGCAAAATTTTGAGGATTAATTTTGTTCTTTATTAGGTATTAGTCATTTCTTCTTACTTTTTAAAAAAAATATGATAGCCCCTATGTACATTTGTTCCCCTATAAGAAAGGAGTATAACCAGACTGCTTACATTTTATTCAGAATTTTCAGGCAGATTTAATTTTTTGTTCTTATCTGAGAAATGCATTTATTGAAATTGTGGTTTATAATTCAGGTAAATAGAGTACAGAGACATAGGAAAGCACTGTCAGCATCAATCAATTTTCTGTTCTGCTTTGAATTGGAATAAGACATTCCTTAGTGACATAAAGAAACCACTCTTTATAAAAGGGAGACAAGAGCCAGATAGTTTTAGGTTTTTATCTTCAAATCCTGTCAGACTTTTTCAGCTAAAAATTCCTTCTTTAAACTAAAACAGATATGGGGTCCTCATACATATATTTAAATTCTGATTGTTTATCCAAAAAAAAAATGATCTCCTTTCTTCCTTCACTAAGATGGGGTCTTAGGCAGTTGCCTTGTAAATGTTTCTCTTCCTTAATTTAGTGACAAATGATTTCCATTTTATTATGCTCACAGTGTCTTTAGAAAGAAACAACAATTGACTGTATCATATAAATAATATTCGCACATTGTAAAATCCAGTCAACTTCGCAAAATATTTACCACATGCTGTCCTCAGAACAGAACTCTTTCTTTTCAATCTTTTCCAATTATGCCATATGAATTTGTATATGTGCATGCATGTGTATAGATAGATCGTTTTATTATAAATTATGTTATAAAATTATAAGCACAATACAGCAAGTGCCTAACATTAGCTTAAAATGAAAGAGGCTATAAAGAAGTTCAATAACTTATCACAATTTAATTCTTATGTACAATTCTAGAGTTTTTTGGGTTTTTTTTTAAGTTCAGGCAGAAAACCTTCAAGCAGTAAAGTTTTGGAGTTTATGCACATACATTTTTACTGTGTGTGTGTCTGTTGGGTCTGTTTATTAATTACTTTTTCCAAAGATATGTTTAAGGGATAAAACTATAAAAAGTTTTATCTATTGAAGTTGAGATGACTATTATATAGTCTAAAGAAAGTAAAACAAGAAGATTTATGAAATGACCGTCAGAGTTGCATGAAGAAATACATAATTTCATGAAATATTTAATGGATTTATTTTTTATTTTAAAAAATGAATTAAATTATGAATATAAATTGTTGAACAAAGTTAAATAAAATTTGAAACCATTTGTCACAAATTTGACAGAAAAAGTCATTATCGTATCAATGACCTATTTACACTGAAAATACAGGACGAATAAAAAACAGAAAACCAGACAAAGAATATCTATATCTTTAAAAATTTTAAAATAATCACTCAATTATAACTAAAAATAATCATTGTAATGATCATGTTTGTACCTGCCTTTAGTCCTCCTCTTGTTTTTTTTAATGATTTTTCATATTCATCTAGTGTGACAAGGGAGTCCCCAGCACTGTGACACCCTCCTGAAAAGCAAACAAGCCTTTAAAAATGATCATATTTTTTGACTGATAATTCTATTTTCAGGAATTCTTCTATGGATATAAATACAGAAAAAAATTTATTTTATAAATCATTTTTGCCAGCCTTATCTATATTAACAAAATTTTCAACCGGTAAAATACCTGGCCACATAGGAATCATTAACTAAACTGATATAATGTTCTGGAGCCCATCCAACTTACATTTCTGAAACATTTTCAATGGTGCAGAAAAATGTTTGCAACATACTTCCTAGTAAAAAGCAAACAAAAAATTACAACTATAGCATGTGTGAAAAACAGTTTTTGATAATACAAAGGTTAACTTAACTCCTGTGCAAATTTTTCTCATCTCTAAATGGGATAAAATATGAGTATCTAATTCAGAGACTTACGGTGTGTATTAACTAAAGTACTACATGTAAACTAACTGGTTCTAGAACTTGTACATAGTAAACACCATAATAAATGTCCATTACTATTGTTAAGGGTTAGTTTTTACTGGAGTCTTGGGTCAGAAACAAATAAGAGGAAAACTGCATTCAGAAGGCTTTTCTTTCTCTGTGTATAAAAAAAGCAATGATAACCAACAATTTGAAATTTAGGGAAAGGAAACTAAACAGTGGATCATCTGTTTCTAGGAAATGAAAGAACTAACGTCATTAAAGTCAGAACAGTCAAACATCAGATATTCAAGGTACACTAGATCTCAAATGAAATACCAGTCAACAACTGTGTCCATTAGCTAAAACTGATGAGTGAACAGAGCCAGTTATCCATATATTTGGCCTAGCACCAGCCTCTGTGTGTTGGGCTCCCTCAGGATAGTCCCCTGATGTTCTCCACCAGAGCTCTCTGGTTTCTATCAGAAGAGCAGGATCCACTATTTCTAAGTATACAGGGAAGGAAAATAGTAGCTCAGCATCCTGTCAGTGGTTGAGAAGTTACTTAAGATGAAGTGAAGCCAAAAAATGGAAACTAACCTTCTTTGAATGAGAGATGGATGACTCTACCACTGAACTGAAGAAAGAGAGAATGAGCAGATGAACTCATCTCCTGTACAGGTAGGTGCTGACCACTTCAGGGGGAGTTCATTCTCGGCATGCATGGAAGTGCTCTGGTACTTCCTGATTTTTTGACCTTTCTTATTTGCTTGTTCACCAGCAAATCTATTGAGCAAATATTTTGTTCCCTATTTTACATATGTGGAAACTGGGGTTCAGTGAGATTACATGACTCATTCAGTGCCTCAGCTAGTAAAGGCAAGAGCAAGATTCAAAGAGATGCCTTGATTTTTCCAGGTTTCTTTTGACTCTGTCATGCTAAAAGCACAGGTCACCTTCACTGGGCTCACAGACTACATAGCTCAGCTACTTAGCTCACATTTGAAGTCTCCACACTCCTACTTGTCTATAAAGCCAATGGCCAGACTCACACTGCGACAATGCTGAAGAGAGAGGGACGTTGATGTCCTTTCTCTGTTGCAATCTTTTACTAACACTGTACTTCACACAGAGCCTCCTTTCTCATGCCCACTCTAGGGAAATATTTCTGAAATTGTTTTCTTCCTGGAATGGGGTAAGCAGGGTCATCACCAATCCCGGAGAAGAAAATGAGATCACAGGTCAACAAACAATCCCTCCCCAGAAACAAATAAAGAAGACATCTGCAGAATGATAGTTCTGATTCCCACCATATGTAATAATTTACAAACAGCTCATTTTCTTCTCAGATCACTTCACAGTTTTTTCCAAGATCATTGATGAGTAATTGCTCTTCATTTTTTTAACAAAAGAAACATTTTAGGACTTTTCACAAAATGAAGATGACTCAAGTTTCCACTTCTAGAAAGATCACTGTGAAGTAGCACTTTTTCAGCTCCCACTCATTGAAGTGTTAATCTTAAGATTCGATTCTCAGCCCCAGCACCATTACATCAAGTACATGATACATATAGGACATGGCTTATTTAGCTCTGGCTTGAAAAACATGTATTGTAATTGACTCAAGAGTTTTCTCATTGAAAGTAGATATATAGTATTAGGATTAGAAACACTAGAAACACTACATAAGAATTTTATGTATAGTCATTGCATCTTTTAAAATTCTTTTTAAATTTATTTCTGCCCATCTTGAAATATGTACACCATATTTTCGATGTTCCTTTTTTTTCTTATAATCCAATTAAGACCATTAGGGGATAAATGCCTAACATTGGGTACTGAGCTGTGTTAACTTCATGTAAGGACAGGCAAGACATCTTCAGCTAGTTTTAATAGAATGAAAAGGAAATTGTTTTAATAGGTAAGAATATTTTAAAGGATGGCTTTCATAGTCAGCTTTAGTTATATTATTTATAAGTTGGGAGGAATTACTATTACAATAATTTGTGCTATTAGAATAATTTATTTCCAAGGTCTGCAGTGTCTGTATAAGAATTTTTCTTTTTAGTTTTTATTATGATGATCATCTAAAAACTAATTCATCCATATTCTGGATTACCCAGTGGTCCTACTTGCAATCCAACACTACAAACAAGAGTCAGTATTTACATTTCTTATAGGTGAGTCCAAGGCTATGTGAACAAACATTTTCTAATACTATGATTTAGGGGGAAAAGTAGATATTGGAGGAATTGAGTTATCACACAGAAGATAAGGAATTTTAACACCAGCAGCCACAACAAAATGTGCCACAGTGGGCACTGTCGTCATGTTGAAGGAAATGTATTAATAACTAGAGCAATAAATATGAAACAAATTTTTCTTTTTGAAACAAATTTTTCTTAGAGAAATCATTCATTCATGATTGAATTAAAATTTTGGTAATACTATCACATTAAAGAGACCTTTACAGTTTTGCAGAATTATCAAGTGATTTCTCATTAAACAGATATTTAAAAATTGCTCATCATCCATTTTATTAAATTAATACGTCTGATTATCCTAAACAATCTGGGGCTTAAAGTGTTTATTTTTTTCTTTTTTAAATGACAGGTAATAATTTTGCATATGTATGGGGCACAGTGTGGTGTTCCAACACATGTATACAATGTGGCAAAGTGAATGAGTCTGCAGGACCTTATATAAAGTGTGATAAGTCAAGCACAGAATGACAAATACCACATGAGCACACTCATTCACAGAATCTTTCAAAAACAATCTTATAGAAGTAGAAAGTAGGATGGTGATTACGAGAGTCTGGGAAAGACACGTTGGAGGATTGGGAGCAATTAGACAACAGGTACAAAATTAGAGATTGTAAAGTTTCAAATACTATTTTAACAATATAAGCAGGCAAGCCAGCATCCACTACATTAATATTAATGAATTCAAAATACAGAAATTTATTCCGTGTAGACCTGAGCTCTGACATCCAGGCTCTGGCCCCGCAAGGACCTTATTCTATGATATTGAGCACAGCACTCAACCTCTCTGAGCCTCAATATTAACTTTAGAGAATTTAGATTATTAAGAGGCCCTAGGCATTTGATATAAACCTGTGTATCACATTTTTAGTTCTTTAAAATATCTGAACTCCATGGATAGTGTATTTTTATCATATTCCAACACAGTATCTTCATCTTCAAATTAAAAAATAGGCTGAATAATTTCAGTGTTATTCTAGATAAAATGCTTAAAAGAAAGAGGTCTGGCAAATTCATTAATCTGTCATTTGAAGACTATATTACAATAATCTTCTAATGGAGAGAATATATAATATGTATAATCATTGATATTTTGATACAGTAGGAACTTCATTAACCATTTAATTGTCTCATAAAACTTCAAAGGGTAGTAATTTGTCTCTGAGAAACATTGTTCACTTAAATTTGGTAGAGATAATGTGTGCATGTTTGAGCAAAGTCAACTAATAGAGATGAATTATGATGCTTATGTGGACAAAAGCACAACATTTCTAGGTCCTCTGGTACAACTAATTTCTTAGAAAACAAAATTTTACTACACATATGAATAGCTTGTAACAAGAATACCCCTCAAAATTACTTCCTCCTTTGTGTATATAAATATTTGACTATAGACTAGTAATTCTTAATTAGGGGCAATTCTGTTCCCCAATGAACATTTGACAATGTCTTTAGACGGTTTTCTTGTCACAAACGGGGGCGGGGAGTGGGTAGGGGAAGTACTACTGACCCATAGGGGGTAGGCCAGGGATATTGCTAAACAGGCCACAATGTGCAGAACAATCTGCCATAATAAAGGATCCTCTCTTTCTAAATGGCCACACAAAGACTGAGAAACCTCGCTGTAAACTCCAAGAGCCAGTTCCCAATCCCTTCATCAGGTCTTTCAAAAGAACTCTTTTCTCTGCTTGCTCTCTCTACAAATACTGAACTTAAATTTTTTATTCAATAAGCATAATCATTCTTTTTTTTAATCACACTATCAATCTCTGAAAGCATTTAAAGTTCTAATATATATATATACATATTATGTACACATACATACATATACGTATATACATATATACACATATATACATATTAGATATATACATATTACATATACGTTATATATGTATATACATGTATATAGATATATACATATAATATATGCATATTATACATATCTAACATGTATTTCTAATATGTTCATAAATAATTATCAAGAATTGAAAACATTTAAAGTTCTAATATGGGAAATCATATTAGCTATTTGGCAAATTCAATCATTTCATTACAAGACCTGTATAGTGACTTCTTTTTCCCCAGATAAGCTTAATTTTTTTTTTTTTAGATTGCTCTCAATGTCTTTCTATACTTTTGCACTCAATTGAGAAAGCCAGAGCAATCTTCCTTATTGCACCCCCGTCTTTTAGTGTATGTAAATTGAAGTTACCAAGGCCCCAAGAAGAATAAGTCGAGAGGATTAGAGGTTGAGGGAGATTTTATATTGATATTTAAAATGTGTTGGACATGCCCGTATTTATTTCCAGATTTGTATAATATGATTTCTCTCTTTTCTTTTACATTAGATAAGTCACTATTGCTTAGACTTAACTAATTTTTCATTAGTGTTTCCATTTTCTCAAAGAGTCCCAAATCAATGTCTGGGTAAACCATAATGGAGCCTGTTGGTGGTGGCTGTTATTCTTGCAGGATTGCAGCGCCACCTACAGGGAGCCATGTACATACTACTATTTGAGCCAGAAAGCATTGATAGACAAATTATAAAAAAGAGAAATGAACAAGTTTAGAAAACAAAATAAGCAAACAAAGAAGCAAGGTAAATGCTTGCATTATATCATCTGTCTTTCAGGTGTGAATTTCCTGAGGCATTTTAAAAGAAATTTCTCAATGTCCAAGTCCATAGAGAAAGATTGCTTCCAAAAATCTGGATTTAAAATCAAACAAAATAAAACAAACAAACAAAAAAACACATTCTTAAAATAAGAAAAGCATTCCTTCATTTGAAATAAAAGTGAATTTAAAATAACTTAGATAAAAATGAGAACTGATGAAATTTTGGAAACTCAATGCATTATATAAAGTGGTCTGTAATTAAAAAAATAAATCATTAAACTCATATCAAAATAAAAGGTTTACTGAAAGAGGCTTGTTTTTCCTTACCCACTCTTTAAAAACTATAGATTTATTTAATTGAGAAACTTCTTTCTGTTTTTGGCAAAAGCCATTTTTTTCAGGTTTAAAATTCAAACTACCTTTTATTTATTTTTAATTTTTTTTAGTAATGACAACAAATATCAAGTTCATGTTTTTGTATTTTGTTCCTTTTCATCATGCCTATGGACTTTAATAATGGAAAATTGTTATACAGACACATTAGCATAAAATAGTATCTGCTAAAACCTGTAGGAAAGTCAAAGGTGTGTTTGATCCAAGACAACCATGAGCTTGTGGAGGGTATCCTGCAAGAAGGACATTTAACTCCTGAAAGCCAAGTTTTTACACCAGCCAGAGAGGTAAATTTTGGTACTGACATCATTAAAATCTGTCTGCCCAGTCTGTATGATGGGCTGTGTAGTCTCACTCTGTGATAAAGTAGAAGATAGTATTACCATAAATCTTTTTCACTAATAGATGCTTATTGGTCCCTTTTGGTAGTTTTTATGTAACATATTAGAATTGGATCTTGTCTGTTCCTATCAGGGAGGGAAAAGTAAGAGAAGCAGAAGATATTTTTAGAGTGAAGACCAGCCAAGCAAATTAAATCACACCATTAAGCTTAATGGAGTTTGAGAAACCAAGGGCCAATTATTAGTTCATAATAATGACCTTCAATCCAATGTCAATGAAATGTGTACTCTCAGAACTAAATTTCCAAGCCTGCCACTGTCCCCCATCTCTCTCTCCCTATAGCTCTCTGACCACAGAGAGTCAGAAGGAATGGAGAAGGTAGGGGTCCATAATCAATTAAAATGACCATGTCGTTTCCTTGTATAGTTTAAAAATATATTTTTTCCAATAATAATAATTCTTTAATTAAGGATTAAAATGGCATGTCAAAAGTTAGCCACATGAAGCCCCTTCCAAGAATCTAGGTAAAATAATTTTCATCAAAGTTGCTCCTAAATGGATTTACAATTATTTATAGTCTGAAAGAAATACGCTGGTTGTAATAGAATAAAAGCTGTGGAGGTAGTGTCAATAAAATAATTACAAGTGTTGAACAGCCTTCAAAGAATGATGTCAGTCTTAGAAGTGGTAAGAGAAACTTATCCTTTCTCTGCCCTGTTCTGCTGAAATAGGATATATAAGGTAGATAGGTTGTATAATTTAGGGAACTTTAAATGGACCATAGACAAACATGGATCTTTGCAAGCTTAAGATCCATGTTTATGTGCATTTTTAAGTTCATTTTTGGTTTTAAGTCTAACCCAAATATAGTTAATATTAAAATCAAACCATTGAATGAAACCATCTTCCCATAATGCAAAATTGCCTCAGTAACTTTCATATCTAGTATATCTCATGGTGAATTATAACTTGCAATATAGATTTGATATGAAATATTTATATAATGCCATTGTTATACAACTTTGCAATAAACAAGTAGAATTTTTCTTTCTCTACTTTAGATTGATTTCAAAGCTAAAGTTGTTTATTAAATACATATAAAGTGAGAGGAGATAGCATCTATTTCATACCTTTTACTTAAAACTATATAAATCTATCAATATTTTTATATGATTCTTAGAGTTGCTTATAAATACATGAGCAGATTAAAAGATTCTTTAATATGGGAAAGCAGAATCTTTTTTTAAAAAAGGAATATAAAGCAGCAGGAAAATCAACATAAAATAAGTATTCAGTCTGTGTTTGGGATCAAATGTATTTTTCAGATCATTCAACTAAAATTTACAGAGACTAAGATGCCAGGTTGATACATGACTTGGAATATATTGCAAGTCATAACAAATTCTGGAACACAGTCGAAAGGAAAAAGAAAATGCTATTAAATTTTTGATGCTACACATGGGAATAATTTCCTATCATTTAACATCTTAGCCTAAAAAGAAAGGTAAGTATGTTTAGATCCATTTTTTGAGTATTTTCTTTAAGATAATAGGTTTTTAAAATCAATAGTCATGTTATTTTGCTAACATATTTTCTCTTTGATTCATTCTTCTAAAAATGGATTTTCAAATATCTCTTCTGTAAACATGCTGAGTTATAAATTGTTTTAAATAAAACAGAAGCAAGAGGAGATCCTATTTACTCAGTAACAAAATCACTTTCTGTTGGAAAGAAAATTTTATTTTACTTATATCAGTCAATGTAAGAAATAGTTCAGAGACTAAAGCCAATATTGGCTAGTGACTGAGCTTCAATCTTGGCTGTGTTACTATTAATGGGTGCTTTTGACCTATCTTAAAAAATGATAACAACAATAAAAACACCTCATGGGGTAGTTTTTTGTATTAGGTGATAAACTTGTATTAAAAACTGGCATACTGCCTAATATCATAAATACTTAACAGAAATGGCCCTTCAACCTTCGGAGCAAAAGCCTGAAAGTTTAGCTCTCATGTACAAATTGTGTGTTGTTGGATATAACTTTACCAAGACTTTCTCTTTATAATATAGATAATAACATACAAATGCACAAACGAAATTTCTAATGAATGCCAGTGCCCCTTTGTTTAACCAATGTGCCGGTTGTATTATATAGAATAGGTTTATATGTGTTGCTTAGAACAAGTTATACAATACTGTGGCAGCAAACTCCAAAATCATCATAAGTGAGTATATAAAAATGTAATTTCTATACCATTTGGAGTGACTATGGGCCTGCTGACTCTCCAGGGTAGCTCCCTTCGAAGGTCTAAAAAAGACCTACACAGCTATCATATTCTACCATTAATCTGGAACACTTGAACCAAGCAGTGGAAGACAGAGCATGGGAAAAACTGCTACATGCCTTGAATTAGTGTGGACTGAGAGTAACACATTCTCTCTACACAGAACTGATCACAGCCACACTACAAGTGAGTTTGGGAAGTGAAAGGATGAGGAATGTTTAGGGAACTCAATTGTATCTTCTACGTTACAGTAAATCATTCATAAAGATATTTAATGTATCTTACTATACTGAAATATTTAGTTTATTTTGAAAGCTGATATTTAATGCTGATTCTAATTCTGTATTAAAACTAAGAGAGTGAACATGTTTTTCATATTTTCTATTTGTTTAGAATATTTATCTTTTATATAAATCGTATAGAGTTTTTAAATATGAATATAGATTAAAATATGTTCTATGGCATTATTATATTTTGTCTTATTGTCCTGTATTGAAATCATCTTTTTTCTTTCATTATAGGTAGACAAAAGATTAATGGTAATATTTGGACTGAAGTTCTTTCATAAGTATATTTAAAGCATCTACTGGCCATGGTAAGTCTGTAATTTATCAGCGAAAAATCATCACCTATAAGAATGCATCATTATATAACTCTAATGAATGTAATTTTTCATGGGAGAGAGTGGAAGTTATTTTGCAAATTAATAGTATGACCATTTGTTTAAAACTCTGTCAGGATAGGTAACTCTGAAGCTTACATTATCCACAATGATTCTTTGGGTAGTAGAAAAAAAATATACTACATCTACATTATTCTTACCAAAAATAAAAATTTCAAGAAAGTGCACATATAATGTCCTAATAACTGAGTTAAAGGTGTGATAGTATAAAAATTTCATATAATATAATTTCAGACAAAAGTTGATCTCCTGTGGTTTGTCTGTTAAGTGAAATTTGAGAATACGGACTATATCTGTTTAAATTCTGCACAAAAGTCTGAGCAGGCTTGACCAAAGCTGTCAAGCTTTGAACTGTGCCATGATGCTCAGATTCCATTCTTAACAAAAACACTTCTCATAGTAAAATCCAGAAACCAATTTTTCCTGAGTGTATTTTTCTCTTGTCCTGAAAACTCTCTACCTCTAATTTGTCAGAGAAACACTTCAAAATTAAAATACTTTAATCAGTTAATATTATCTATAGTCACTGACAAGTATCCAATTTAGCTTAACTTCTTCACTGAAGGGATAAACATTTTAAACTCAGTTTATCAGTTACCATCATCAGCTGTATCATCAGCTTCTCAAAGCCAAACCTTTAGATATCTCTGACATGTCCAAGCTTACCTCCTAAGAAAGTATCACATGTACTAAATGTAACATTGATGTAGTGTGGGGGGGTAGGTCAGGCACATGGAGCCATCTCTTACCAAAAAGCACCCTGAATTGCTCAGGAGATGCTTAGGAAAGCTGTTGGAACCTAGAAGATGGTAAAGACATCTTTACTTACCCTTTGGTTATGCTAAGGTCCTTGCTTGTAGGCATCCAAAATGCCCTTCTCAGCCCTATCTTCTTCCCCTTACATCTTCACCTCCCTTCTCTTCTCCTCTAATCAACACGCAATCATATGTAAGCCTGTATTTTCAGCTTCCTCTTGTCATTTTTGTAAGTGAGATGCTATATCAGCAAGGTCAAGTCCTATTTTGCTCTAGTATAAATAGACTTTTGCTTTACAATAAAATAAATATAAGCACTTGGTTTCACTATATCAATTACTTCTCTCAGCATTATTCTGATATACGATTACATTAAAACCTATTCTGATCTTGCAGAGGGTCTAAAACCATTTGAACACTTTTGAGTCTTTTGAATGAAATTAAGGTAAACAGAGCGAAGGAGAAAGGAAATTGGCTCACAACTATAGTCCTCCCACTAATTGCCCATCAAATCTCTCTCTTCAGGACCCAAGAACTATAGGCCCAAACATCTGGCAGACAATCCTAACTTTTCCATTTTATCATTGTATTTATAGTTCTATCTTTCTAAGATGCTAAAATGATAAATGATGATAGCTCAGTAAAAATGTGCTTGAATTACAAAAAATTGAAGCTTACACATTTTAATTAATAGATAAGGTGAGATGAAGCCAATATTTTCTGTTCCAACATTTAAAACTGCCTATTTGGAACTGTTTGTTAAAAGGCAGAGATGATCATTTTTCAAAAAGAATTGCACACCAAATCCAAATTAAACTATTTGCGTATTTCTTTTTCCTGGTTCCTATTCATTCTTTTAATTACTCTTATTTAGGAGTCTGCACTTACTCATAAATCTTAGCAATCATGGAATAAAAGGAATAGGAAAGAAAACCTGCCGTTTTGTACTTCAAAGTCAGAAACAGAATACTAAATCTATTTTCCAAGTCCTCTTTGAAAGAATTCAATAAGTTAGCCTATATATTGTTCCAGGAGTTTGGACCAAAGAGAATGGATATAATTTTCATTTTTTGGTCTATAGCATAGAGGATCTTGCTGAGATGTAGCTATTTTTTAAGTACTTTACTTTGGGCAGAGAATGGTGAAGAAAACACAATTTGAATAAAGAGCACCTCTGAATGCATTCATCTACTGATTTCCATTCAGAACTTCACATATAATCAACTGTACAAAATAAATTTCTTGGTTGGGAGTTTTAATCAGTCGCAGAAAAACAGTCTCCAAAGACCTAATCAGTGCTCAGTACATAGAACTATATAAAATCTGTACTTTGATTCTAGCAGTTCCACTTCGTATTTTTTATTCTTTTTCTACACAAACACAACACACACACACAAATTAAATTGAATTAAATATATTGTTATGTAGTCCCCAAAATCAATAGCTATACTTTTTCAAAATGAGAAGGCAATAATTTTTAAAATCTAATCATGGCAAAAATTAATAGATGAATAAATGGTGCAGAACAGTTTAGAAATAAACTCACTTAACAGAAAAGTCATATGCAGGTTGAATATCCCTTATCCCAAATGCCTGGGACCAGAATTATTCCAGATTTCAAGATTTGGGGATTTTAGAATATTTCATATGCATAATGAGTTATCTTAATCATATTTATCTCATACACATAGCCTGAGGTGACTTCTGCAATATTTTTAATGTACCTGCATTTGACTGTGACCTGTCACAGGAGATTGTGAAACTTTTCCACTTGTGGTAGGTGTCACACCGGCATTCAAAACGTCTTGGATTTTGGAATATTTTAGATTTGGGGATTTTTCAGATTAGAGATGCTCAATTTGTATTATTAAAGGCTTGACTGCAGACTTTGAGACTCATACTTAAAAATCACATCAGCTAATTCATTATAATCTCTCTCTCTCTCTCTCTCTCTCTCTCTCTCTCTCTCTCTCTCTCTCTCTCTTGTTCTCTTTCTTCTCTTGGTTGTTTCTTTGGAGAACCTAATACAGTAATAATGACATTTTCTAACACTGTTTCTTGTACTAGGTGTTATCTAAATACTTTAGGCTTAAATATATCAGCCTATGTAACTTCCATGAGAACTCTAATCATAGTTGTTATTATGATCATCACTTGAGATATACAAAGTGCCAAAACTAGCTAAAATTCAGGTCAAAGATTTTCATGCAATCTACTTCCAGCACTCACTCCCTTATCTTCTACTTCATGATCCATCGTGACAAATAAATAAAAAAATGGCTATGGGTAGGGACAATAATGGAATCAAAGAGACCATTACAAGGATCTTGACAGTCATAAAAGAAATGATGGTGACTGGAATTAGAGCAGATTCTAACTTTATATTGAAAGGTCAATTTATGACTACAGTATACCTAACCTATAATTTAAGCTTGTTTATAATTCACTTATTATAATTTTGAGGTGTTTTTTCACATCTTATTTTAACACATTTGGAATTTTAAAATTTATTTATGTACATGCTTATTTATAGAGCAAATGTGTGTGTGTGTGTGTGTGTGTGTGTGTGCGTGCGTGTGTGTGTGTGGAGAGAGAGAGAGAGAGAGAGGGAAAGCAGTTATTGAATGTGTATCACCTATTAAGGCAGAAAGATAGGGGAAGGCAAAGGTTTGGGTAGGGGCAGGAGAAATGGGAAAAAGAAAATAGACTTGAGATTTGAACATTCTAAGCTTAAAAGTCTACATACCTTGAAGCAGAATGCTAAGTAGTTTCATATGAGCCCAGAGCTCCAGGGATAGTTCAATAGTAGAGAGAAAAATTTTAGGGTTACCAAGCTGGTGGATGCTATTTAAAATCATGAGACTGGAAGCCACAATAGTAGGAACAATGTGTCAGAATAGAAAGCAGTTCAAAACCAAGTCATTCCAACATCTGAAACATTGAAATAGGAGGCAGCATTAAGAAAGGAGACTCAAAAGTGGAAAGTTAAGATGAAAATCATGAACTGGCAGGATTGCAAAGGTCAAGGGAGGAAAGTGTTTCGAGGAGAGAGTTTAACTGTGGGAGATGCTGCTGAGCCGGAGATGAAGGATGAGAAGTGATGTTGGGCAAGACTGAGGCTGAAAGGGAGCTGGATAAGATCTGTTTTGGCAGAGTAATTGGGAAAGAGGCCTTATTGGAGTGGATTGAGAGGAAATTCAAAGTTCAAAGAAAGCAAACAAGAAATGGACACAGTTGAGTTAATCAAACACAGAAATAATTATAGCATACATGTTACCAGTATCATTTAATGAAAACCCAAATCTCTTTTCATTAATGACCTTAATGATTTTAAAAGGAAAGTCTCAAATGGAATATTGGTTGTGTGTGTGTGTGTGGGCGGGGTGTATTGTCCTTTGATTCTGCTCTGGCCATATCTGTTCAGGTAGTGTCTCTGAAACCACCTCAGTTCTAGGGGTCCACTAGGAGGACTCACAGGACTCAGTGCGCAGTCAAGCTCATGACTGTGATTTATTACAATGCAAGGAGGCAAAGCACAATCAGCAAAAGGAAAGGCACTTGGGGTGAAGTCTGGAGGAGGCCAGGTGCAAGTTCCCAACGTATTCTCCCCATGGAGCCATACAGGACATGCTTAATTCCTCCAGCACTGAATTGTGACAACATGTGTGAAATATTATCAACCAAGGGAGCTTATAAGAGATTCAGTGCCCAAAGTTTTTATTGGGGGCTGGTTACATAGGCATTCTCTGTCTAGCACATCCAAAATTCCAGACTCCCAGAAGAAAAACAAGTGGTCAGCATAAATCATATTGTAAAAACAGTTTAGGCATGGTGAGCCCTCTTATCAATTAGGAAATAGTGAGGAACCTCCCAAAATCTAAGTTCCCAAATCAGCCAAGGGCTAAGCTTGAAAGGAGGCCTTTCTGAAGATGGCAATTTCAGGCCTGTTCTGTTAACTCTTTTTCTACACACCAGTCAAAGTTAATTAATTTCTTCTCCGTGTCTGAACATTTTTCAAGCAGTTTTCTGGCTTTAGTGCATACTCATCAGAAAAGCTGAGTGAGGAGAAAGGTAACTACTAAGCAGACATTTCTTGTTTTCAGCCAGTTCAGCAATGAAATCTGGCAGCAGCGACTCAGGCCCAGCTACAGATGTGAGGAGCAGAATCATGGCTCAAACTTCTGAAACTGTGAGAATGTGAGAGGACCACAACTTAAAACAAATAGAATATTTGCACATTATCTTATAGTGGAGATTTACAAATCTTTCTAGTTCTCACCTTTTATCTGGCATTCTAAAACGCAGATCTTGTATTTTCCAATTGTTGGAAATAAGTCCAGACACATCCACAGGATGGAAAGTCAATAGGGTTGAGCTACCACCTACAGGAAGAGACATTCCCTGCTCAAAACCCAACTCCGGTTTCTGGTAGTCTATTCCAGTTATCTATTCCAGCATAACAGAATACCCCACAATTCTGTGGTTGAAAGCAGCAAATACTTTATTGTATGATTCTTGTGGGTCAGAAATTGGGGAGGACTTGGCTGAGTGATTCTTATATTTTATGTAGTGTTCATGAACATCAGCTGGTAGTATTTAGCGGATGCAGGGCTGGTCTGGAGTGCCCAAGGGGCCTATGCATGACATCTTAGTAGAAAAGACTGGAATCCTGGGCTCCACTAAGAATGTCAGCAAAAACACCCATACATGACCTCTTCAAAATGGTGGTCTCAGAATCCTTGGACTTCTTACCTGTACTGCCAGACTTCCAAGACCAAGGTGGAAGATCTTCTGACAGAGCCACAGAAATCTGAGAATATTATTTCCACTACATTCTATTGGTCAAAGACATCATTAGAACCAGCTCAGATTCAAGGGGGGCACAATTAGACTTTACTTCTCAATGGGAAAAACCACAAAGAATTTGCAGTCATGTTTAATCTATCACATTCAACATTTCCAAGTTTCTTCTCAATTGAGGTGAACTATAATTCCTTCTTTCCCTATTTTCATTCACATTCCATTCATTGGTAGGCATTACTTTTCAAAAGAAGGATACACTGCAGCTGTTTAATGAGTTGCTACACTAGTTAGTTTTACTTCATACCCATGAAGCACTGACATTTATTTTGAAAATCAAAGGGCTTTTAAGAATTCCTCCCAGATCTATATATTAGAAATAACAATAAATTGGTCTGAGTTATAAACAATGAGGTAAGATGCAGCTGCTTCCATTCTTTTAATGGAATAAGGAATTATTTTTTACCATGATAATCTACAACTCAGAGTTTATTATAGTAGAGTAATATGATAGGACAGGGCAAAGCATTATTTACTTTAAAGGAAATGACAATGGTGAAAGGTGATTTAAAATGTGGAAGTATGCACAGTAGTAGTAAGAATGAATGTATGGGGCTGGGATTGTGGCTCAGTGGTAGAGCGCTTGCCTCGCATGCGTGAGGCACTGGGTTCGATCCTCAGCACCACATAAAAATAAATAAAATAAACATATTGTGTCCATCTAAAAAACAAAGAAAAAAAACTAAAACAAAAATTTTAAAAAAAAATGAATGAATGTGTACCAGCATGTAGCCATTTGTGATTGGTAGGATTTTTGTTTTAGGATTGGGATATGATGCATTCACTGGTACACATTCATCATAAATATTTTATTTGTTAGTAGTTATGATTTCTTCTTCTAAATGGTTATAACTTTACAGATATCCTGTTAAACAATTGACAAGATACACTGAGAACTAATTTGCAACTAGAAAAGACTTCTCTGTTTACAGAAAACAAAAAAATGTAAAGCTCTTTCTCTTGCAATATCATCTAGAAATCAGCAACTTGTGTAGACACAGGCTGTGTTATTTAAAAGGTAGCATTACTTGATGTGAATTTGAATTTTAGACATTATCCTAATTTTGTTTGGATAGGTACCTACTCAATGTTTTTTATACTTACCATCAATGTCATTATATACTACATGCTATCTTTTTAAAATTTTTAAAATGTATTCTAATGTTATTTGTACATGACAGTAAAATGCATTTTGACACATCATATATAAATAGAATGTAACTTCTCATTCTTCTGGCTGTTCATGATGTAGAGTTACATAGGTGATGTAATTCACTATCATTTTTATAAAGAATCAGCAAAGCACTAAGAAGAATCTCTGAAATTTTAAATATCCATATAAGAAATGACAAATTACAAATGTGTTTTTCTTGGTTCTTAGTTATAAATAACAGTAGAATCTATTTTGTTATAATTATACCAGCATGGAATCTATCTTATTATAGTTAGGATTCCATTCTTGTGGATGTACACAATGGTGGGATCCACTGTGCTGTATTCATATATGTACATAGGAAAATTATGTCAGATTTATTCCACTGCCTTTCCTTTCCCTATATCTTCTCCCTTCCTTTCATTGCCCTTTGTCTAATCCACTGAACTTCTATTCTCCAGCAGCCCCTCCTATGGAAGGTTAGCTCCCACATATCAGTGAAAATATTTGACCTTTGCCTTTTGGGGACTGGCTTATTTCACTAAGCATAATAGCCTCCAGATCCATCCATTTACTGGCAAATGTGATAAACTCGTTCTTCTTAATGGCTATGTAATACTCCATTGTGTATGTATACCACATTTTCTTTATCCATTTATCTGTTGAAAGGGCACTTAGGCTGGAAAGCAGTATAGAGATTCCTCAACTTTAAATAGTTGCAAACTAATAATGGACTTCAATTCTCAGTGGAAATATACCTCTCAGGTTTTACTTGAAATTGTATAGGGGTTAAAGATGTATTTGACCTCTTCAGAGTGTCTTGCCCCTTTTCTCTGGAAGAAAACTGGAAGCATAAACAGTGTTGTGCTCATACAACAGATGGTGTTGACTTGAGTCTTTTCATTTTCAACTCTCGGCCAACACTGAGACACATTTTAACACATTTTATTTCAGGACTGTTATTTACTATTCTACATAAAAAGAATGCTATCTCTGATGAGATTTTTTAATTTCCAGGTTAAACTTTATTATAACTATCACAGAAATTGCCCTTTTCTTAGATTCCTAATCACCAGCAAGGCTGATTGGCAGTCATTTTACCTATGTATGAATATTCATTACAAAGTTAAAAGCAAGACCTACAATTGATCTGAATTCATCCTTTCTGGGTCCACAAAACATAAAAACTTTATTGCATTACCTTGGTCCAGGGCTAACTCAGGATTCAGAAGCCACATGACCCAGTGGGTTCTATCCCCAGGGCTTCTGCACCTCAGAGCCAGGTTCATGACCCAGTCCTAGAGTCCCTGCACCATGTGGCTGCAGTCAAGTTGCTACAGTGGCCAGAGATACCTGTTACTGTGACAAGTGACTCTGCTCACATTTATCTGACAGCCTCTAGCTTTCAGCAAGGTCTTTATAGAAATCTGAGTACAGTGAAATGAAGATGAATATAGAATGGAAAAAAGAAACCTTTTAATTTGATATTTGTTGAGATTTTTATATTTTAAAAATCACTCCTGCCCACATACCTTTTCCCTGATTGGGATTTAATGACCCAATTAAAGAGGAATCTGGCCTTATTCATTGAAATCAACCAGCCTCTAAAATAATGAAATAAGAAATGTATCCAGACACTTTAGGAGCAATATCACTCGTCATTTATTTGTTCTGCAGGTAAAATCTACAGTGAGGGAGTTATAGTCTTTGGTCAGTGATGCTAGAGATCAGTTTCTATAGAGGTACCAGACTTAGCAAATTAAAAAACAAAACTGAACAAGAAAAAATCAGGATGCCTAGTTAAATATGAATTTTTGATAAACAAGGAATTTTTAGCTTAAGTTTATTCTATGCAATACTTGGGACAAAATTAAACTAAAATTATTTATTACTTATCAAATATTTAAATTTATCTGTACCTCCTGTATTACATCTGAAAACCCTCATTGTATATGCCTTTCATTTCTACAAATGAATATAGAAAGCTCTTTTGAATTACAAAGGAGAAAAATGTCCAAATGAAGAAAATTAAATGAAGTTGAGAGTTACCATGTGACAGAAATCCTTATAAATAGACTAACACTGTTCCACATAATATGGTTTTGATCATCCTTTGTGACCTCAATCAATAACTACAGGATTGGTTGAAGTGTGAATGGCTTGAATGTTTTATAATATGGTCAAGATATGAAGCCGTAACTTTGCAAGATTTGCAAGGCTCCTGTTGTAAGAAAATATTTGTTTTATTGACATAATTGTTTATTCTAAATTAACAGAAACATGCTCAGAAAATAAGGCAGGTGATAGGCAGAAAGATCTATGGGTGATTGGGCACTATTTTCATAGAGATAATCAGAGTGAGCATTTATTCAATATTTTAGAATTGTCACAGAATACTAGAGATCCAGTATCCATAGTACCTTTATTAAAATGCATATTTGCATTTTGAATGGTTAACTAAACCAATAGTATGCTAGTGTACATTTTATATATGTTTATATGTGCATGTGAATGTATGCAAGTATGTATAAATGCATGTGTATAAATATGTAGATAGATAAATGTGTGTATATGTGTGTACATACATAGTTATCTATATATGTTATCTATACATAGTTATCTATATATGTACACACACATACACACACACACAGAGTCACTCCCCAGACCAATAATGGCAACATTTTATCATATGTTTTATATATGAACCTATATTTAAAGTTGATAAATGCAATAAACAAAAAAAATAAATTGATTAAACTTATATGAGAGCCAGGATTCCAAATGTATGTCAATTCTTTAAATATTTCCATTTTCAATTAGCATTTAAGTGTTTCTGTGTTCAAATCATGATATCTACTTATCCACAAAAATACATTTTCTGATGCTCCTACTTCCATTTTTACTACCATTTTACAGGGTACTACTTTTCTTCCTTTTATCAAACCCACCCATTTATTTAGAGAAAATAAAAGACATTAGAGTAATAAAACACAGCAGAAAGCGTTTTTTAAATGCCATATGCTACTGTGGAAATGGTTATGAGATTTCATTTGAAACAAGTGCCATTCACCCTATCAGAATGTTTTTAAATAAATTAATGGTATTGATAACTATTGTGAAAAACATTAACCTAAAAATTATAGAATAAAAGAAGACAACCTTAAAACAATCATTTCAAAATGTTAATCACAACAAAACTATTCTTATTCAGTCATTAAGGGGTCTATTATAAATTAAGTGAATTTGAATTCTTGGAATATAATTAAATTAGTAAATTCAATTTTATTTTGATAATATGCAGTTCTGACTTCATGAAGTTAATCTGTCTTTTGCTGCAACTACACTGCAGTCATGAAATTTTGATTTTGCGCTTGCACATGCCCTTTCACATCTATAAATTACTAAGGTGATTGTATGTTTGACCAAAGGAACTTGTGTATCAGTAATCTTCTCATTATTAAAACAATAAATTTTTTTTTGCTTTTGCTTTTTAAGGAGTAGCAGTCAGTCACTTTAATACCCATTTGCATTTAAAAGATCTGTTTTCTTATTTTTTATCTTACAGTTGTGAGGTGACAAGCTGTTTTCTATGCAGAGAAACTTAAGAGTGATGGCCTTAACTTAGGTGAGTAGGTACTGTGTCATGTATTATGGTTTTAGAAAAATTACCATTAAAGCGGTGGAGGTGGGATATGTGAGGAGGCCATGTCTAACTAAGTGAAAATTTATTTTGTTGAAAACCCAAAACCCATTAGAGAGTTCCATGAAGTTTCACACCCTAATGATTCTAATTTTTGATGCAGGGAAAAAGTTCTTGTAGGTATTTGAGGGCAGAGGGTTGAAAGGTTATTTGTCAGAAGGGTCACTGAGCTGTAGAATATGTTAGGAAAGATTGATACTGTTAGGCCACACATTGTTTCTGTCTAAAATACCACAGGGCAGCTAGCAAGAGAAATTAGGCATTCTGATTTAGCTGAGATTGACCCTTTTATATATTTTGAAACACACATAAGTGCCTGTCAAAGTCTATCAGTAGGCTGTATATAAAGATAAGAAGGATGCTACTGGCAATGCTCCCTTTCTCCTGAGAACCGAGACTTAAGGCCAACTGACCCTCCTAACAAAGCTTTGCCAGGAGAAAGGTCACTGAAGGAGGAGGCAGAGTGATGTTGAAAGCCCACTATTCAACCTCGTCTTCTCATATCTCTGCATTTGGTCCATCCTGTGTACCTCCCATGTTCATCAAAGACATCATAAAGTACACAAACACCCTTTTCACAATTGAACTATTTATACCTTCTTCATATATTTTAATGTGTTTTAGTTTGCAATTTAAAATAGACATTAAGTTGCAAAGAATGATCCTTGAAAGTGCTTGCCTGTTTTGTATTGTCATATCTTACATGGGATGAAGACGGAATGTACATATGTACACATGAGGTACATGTCCACAAATGCATGCATGCATGATTATGTTTTTGTAGTGTATTTCAAATGAAGAGTAATCAGATATTTATAGCATTTCTCTGCTTCTTTAGGAAGACAATCTTAACTTTCAGTTAGACTTGAAAATATATAATAATTAGGGATTTATTGAGATCATTTGTACCCTGCAAAGCTGTTTGCTTTTAGATCATTTATCATTTTCTGCAATATCAATGTTTTTAAAAAAATAAGAATTGACAGGTATGTTTCTGTTATTTATTTTTCATGCAGCAAATACTTCCTGGAGGCCTACATATTCCAAGTACAATCCTCCAAAATCGATAAAGTCTATAAAAAGGCTGAACAAGATAGAATGAATCCTTGATCTCCTGGAATTTAAAATCTTAGGAATAAGTCTTAGTGAGTAGTAGTGGATTAATCCTGAAAACTTCAACGTATAAGTATAGCCTTCCTTTTGGGTGAATCATTAATTTAAAAGAGACTTTAGTATCAGGGTATTGAAAGAAGCTTAAGCTATAATTTTATTACAAATGTCATCTTATTTTTTTTCTTTTTTTTCATATTTTATTTATTTGTTCTATTTAGGCTTATATGTTAACAGAGTGCAATTTGATTCATTGTACATAGATAGAGGATAATATATCAATTCTCTAGTTGTAAGTTGTATAGAATCACAACATATATGCAGTCATACATAAAGTTAGAGCTATGATGACCGTCATATTCCACCACCCTTACTGTCCCCATACTCCCTCCCACCTTACACCCCTGTGAACAGAGATCCATCATTGTTCCCATGTCCTTCCCCACATTATGGATCAGCATCCAGTTATCAACGAGTACATTCAGCATTTGGTTTTCTGAGATTGGCTTACTTCACTTAGCATGATATTCTCCAACTCCATCCATTTACCTGCAAATGCCATAATTTTATTCTCTCTTATTGCTGAGTAATATTCCATTGTGTATATATACCACAGATTCTTCATCCAGTCATCTATCGGAGGGCATCTAGGTTGGTTCCATAGTTTAGCAATTATGAATTGAGCTGCTATAAACATTGAAGTGGCTGCAGCACTGTAGTATGCTGTTTTTAAGTCTTCTGGGTATAGACCGAGGCGTGGGATAGCAGGCTCAAATGGTGGTTCCATTCCAAGTTTTTTAAGGAATCTCCATATTGCTTTCCAGATTGGTTGTACCAATTTGCAGTTCCACCAGCAATGTATAAGCATGCCTTTTTCCTCACAACCTTGCCAACACTTATTGTTGTTTGTATTCTTGATAATTGCCATTCTGAATGGTGTGAGATGAAATCTTAAGGTAGTTTTGATTTGCATTTCTCTGATTGCTAGAGATGTTGAACATTTTTTCATATGTCTGTTGATGGATTGTATCTCTTCTTCTGTGAAGTTTGTGTTCAGCTCTTTGGCCCATTTACTGATTGGG
>CM053406.1:43362534-43385793 GCA_028644305.1 Xerus rutilus
GTTGGGTCTGTTTTTTAAATCCAGTCTGTCAGTCTATGTCTTTTAATTGGTGCATTTAGGCCACTTACATTCAGGGTTATTATTGAAATATGATTTGTAATTCCAGTCATTTTGGTTTGTTTTTGGTTTTTACCTTGAGTTTTTTTCTCTTTTGAATGGTCTTTCCTCTAGTGTAGTTCATCTCTTTGTAAATTTTCATTGTTGGTTATCATTTCCTCCTCATGGAATATTTTGCCAAGAATACTGTGTTGTTCAGGCTTTCTTGCTGTAAATTCTTTTAACTTTTGTTTATCATGGAAAGTTTTTATTTCATCATCAAATCTGAAGGTCAGTTTTGCTGGATGTAGGATTCTTGGCTGGCATCCATTGTCTTTCAGGGCTTGGAATATGTTATTCCATGATCTCCTGGCTTTTAGTGTCTGGCTTGAAAAATCTGCTGAGATACAAATTGGTCTCCCCTTATAAGTAATCAGGTTCCTCTCTCTTGCAGCCTTTAAAATTCTATCTCTATTCTGTATTTTGGGCATTTTCATTATAATGTGCCTTGATGTAGATCTGTTGAAATTTTATATGTTTGGTGTCCTGTAAGCCTCTTGTATTTGATTTTTCATTTCATTTTTCATATTTGGGAAATTTTCTGATATTATTTCATTGAAGAGATTGTGCATTCCTTTGGTTTGAAATTCTGTGCCTTCTTCTATCCCAATAAATCTTAGATTTGGTCTTTTGATGCTGTCCCATATTTCTTGTATGTTCTGTTCATGATTTTTTTCCATCTTCATTGTATAGTCAAGTTTATTTTCAAGACTGTATATCTTGTCTTCATTATCTGAGGTTCTGTCTTCCAGGTGATCTAGTGTGCTGGTGATGCTTTCTATTGAGTTTTTTATTTGGTTTTTTGTTTCCTTCATTTCAAAAATTTCTGATTTTTTTTTCACAATCTCTAGCTCTTTTTAAAAGTAATCTTTTTCTACTTGTAATTGCTCTCTTTTTCTTAGAATGATCAGTGGTTGCTTTTATTTGCTCTCCTATTTCTTTGTTGGATTGATCAATTTTTGCCTGTAATTGCTCACTTATGTCATTATTTAATTCGCTGATCATTTTAATTATGTACATTCTGAATTCTTTCTCTGACATTTCATCAACTGTGTTGTCAATGGATTCTGTTACAGTGGTATGGAGGTTTATTTCGGGACACTTTCTTCCTTTGTTTTTTCATGTTGATTGTGTATCTTCCTTTCTTGAAATACCAATCTGAGGTATTGCGGCTTCTATCCTACAATCTTGTATTGACACTCCAGATTACCTGTGTCTCTCCTTGGAGCTACTTCTGTTCCCCTAGTGTCCCCAGATGGGCACTACTGCCACTAAAGTTGGTGGCGGAGGTAGTGGAAGTACCTCTAGAGGGCAGTAGCAGTGGCCTTGGCTGGGCTCCTGAGGCAGCCCCTGAGGGCTTTTTTGCCCCTCTCTTACACTCCTGCTGGTGAACAGGAACTCTGGAGCGGAACTAGAGGGGGGTTCAGGTCTCACTTAGGCAGGGTCACAAGCTGGAGAGTCTGTGTGCAACCCTTTCAGTAAGTGTGAGCTCCATTGGGGCTGGAGGCTAGCAGGCTCTGCTCTGCTTTCAACTGGGCACCCCTGGCATTCCCTAAGGGTGGTTTTGGGGCTTCTGTCTCGCCTGACCACAGGAACTCTGGAGCGGAACTGCGGCAGGCCCAGAGCGTACTTGGGTGGGGCCTCTTCACGCTGAGATCTCTGGAGGCCACTCTACCCTGGGTGTGGCTTCCTCTGTGGCTGGTAGCAATCAGACTCTGGTCAACCCTTAGTTGGACACCCGTGGAGTTTCCTGAGGGTGGATCTAGGCCCTCTGTAGCTCCTGCTGGACCCCAGGAACTCTGGAGCAGAACTGAGGTGGGCCCAGGCTGCCCTTGGGTGGGGCTGCCTCTGCTGGTGTCTCTGGAGTGACTCTTGCCCTGAATTTGGGCTCCCCAGTGGCTAGAGGTAGCAGTCCCTCGTCTCCCTTTGGCTGGACAACCGTGGAGGTTCCTGCAGGTGGATCAGGGCCCTCTGCCGCTCCTGCCGGTCCACAGGAACTCAGGAGCAGAACTGCGGCAGGCCCAGGCTGCCCTTGGGTGGGCCTGCGTCACGCTAGGGTCTCTGTGGGGACTCTTACCCCTGCAGCTATGTGAGCATCCCTTAGCCATCCTAGGCAAGTGGACACATAAAATCAACCCTTTCAACAAGGATGTGATGTATACCACTTTCACTCTCAGTAATAGGAGCATATTTGAGTTATGTACTGCCGTTAATGGGAGTGAAAACAGTACATACTTTTTCAGAAAACAATTTGGCAGTTGTTTTTATAGAGATAATTATTCATCTTCTTTAGGATCCAGCCATTCTGCTCCTAGATATTTCTCAATAAAAATGAAAATAAGTGGCCATAAAAAATTATGCATGCATTTTAATGGCAGCTTTAATCATGAGACCAGCCCCCAACTGGAACTAAATGAAATGTCCATTTATTTGTGAATAGATAAACAGATTCAAACAATGGAATACTTCTCAGCAATATAAATACTGAAACATACCACAATTTTGGTGAACCTGAAAAACATGTTACCAAGTGAAAAAAAAATGAGACACAAGATGACACATGCCATATGATTCCATCAATATGCAGTTCTGGAAGAAGGCAAACTACAGTGAACCAAGGCAGATAAGACCACCAGGAGACAGGGCGGGGCAGGTGGACAGAAACACAATTTTAGATGATGGAAATCTACTATAAAATGATTTTGGTTGTGGTTGTGTGAATATAAAATTTTGTCAATATCTACTTGTATATGTTAAATCGTGAATTTTGCCATATGTAATTTTATCTTGCTGTGGATGTTTTAAACAAGGAAATGTATGCTGGTATTGATCACATCTGAACATTTTTCCTAGTAATTAAAGTATATACTTAAAGAAAAGCAGCCTTTAGCTAAACATAGCTACGTCTTATAAAATAAGGTGACAGTTTCTCCTCTGTGACATTCCATTGAGATTTATAGCTCTACAGGATAAAATATTACTATAAAATTTTGTTTCAAGCAAATTATTCTTAAGGTTGTCATCTTCTACTTAATAAATCAAATAAGAGGGGCGAAAAGCAGCAATATTTCATAGTGAAATGAAGGACCCCCCAAACATAAGGGTTTTTTTTAGAAACACATTTTTTCCTAATTTTAAATTATCTCTAGAATGATATGTTCTGAAGCAGTTATGACAAGAGAGGCTCAAAACCTACTGGGAAGTGTTATATCATTAGGGCCACTTGACGCTGAGAAAGTAGAAAGTTCCTGTTTCTGATCTTTATAACAGATTATTTTACAAGAGGTATATTTAATCAGTTGGTTATTTGGAATAGGGTCTTTAAAAAACATAATGGACATGCTTTATAAATCAGAAGTTCAATGCAATAGCTGTTATTTTGATGAACAGTGCATAGATGTGGAATTTTACATGTTGGTAAAATAGAAATAACATATTTGCTCTTACCTCTTATGAAATCCAGTCCTTCTCTTTAAGTTCAGAAAAACAAGTTTCATCTGTCTTTATTTCAAAGGTCAAATGTCTGGTAAATTCTAACCTCCACAGTTTCTTAGCTCATAGGGAGAAAGAAGTTATTAAATGTGGAATTATTTTAACATCTCTATATTAAAACTTTGTACTTTACTCTTGAGCTCTTTCTTAGAAGAGTCTAAGGAAATGAACAGCATGTCAGCCACTAGGGCAAAACAATATTTGCTGGGTTTGCTGCTTTCCACCTGTAATCTTGGGCAGGTACCACAATTTTAATTGGCTTTTCTGTTGAACTGAGGAAAATTATTTTTTTGAATACTGCTGAGATGAACAGATATAATATTCAGACATTTAAAATTGCTAGGTATTATATTCGTGTGTCATTTAATCTAGATATTTACTTATCTTTAATCTCTACCTCTAGCAGATTAGAAGCAGCAAATAAGAAACAAGGTGTGGGATGAAAAAGGGAAAGATCAAATAAGTTTTTTTTTTTTTTTTTTAATACTGGGGATTGAACTCAAAGGCACTTGACCACTAAGCCACATCCCCAGCCCCATTTTGTATTTTATTTAGAGACAGGGCCTCACTGAGTTGCTTAGCACCTTGCCATTGCTGAGGCTGGCTTTGAACTCTCTATGCTTCTACCTCAGCCTCCTCAGATGCTGAGATTACAGATGTGTGCCACCGCACCTGGCCTCAAATGAGATTTTTTTATAATGACATTATGAAAGAGATGATAAACAAACTCCAGAAATATCTGAGGAGCTGTTACATCCAAGCAGAGTCAAAGGAGACAAGATGATTTAACCCAACGTGATATTCTGGATGGAATCATAGAACCAAAAAGAAGGACATTAGGTTAAAACCAAGAAAATCCAATTAAGGAATGGAATGTATTCATAATATATCCAAATAGCTCATTGGTTATGACTAATGTAAAATGTTGACAATAGGGGAAATTGAGTGTTGTATAAAAAAAAGGTATGATTTTTACAACTTTTCCATCTAAAGTAAGGAAAACTGTCCTAAAATCATTCTAAACCTGTTCTAAAATAAAAAAGCTTATTGAAAATTAGAGAAATATCTTCTTTATGAAAAAATATGTAGGAGTCTTAAATATTTTAATTTTTAATAAAACAATGCTTTGAAATAATAATTCATCTAAACAGGACAGTTTTATTCTAGTCATCAGAGAGACACAGTGTACTGCATTAATTATTCTCAAGAAGTTATCTTCCTTCCTTTCCAATTCTGAAAACTTGATCAAGTCACTTGATCTCAGAGTCTGTAAAACCTAATGATAATGTTCTTCCAGATTAGTGAGATAATGTAAATTTCTAAGTACTACTTTAGTACATGATGAATACTAGATCTCTGGTGGGTTTGTAGTGATGATATTTGTTATGATTATTGTTAAAGGTATTTTATTGTTAAATAAGCTAAAATACTATATCCCATCAATAGACTAAATATAAGACAAATGATTTTCTCACAGAATAGTACAGTTATTAGATCAATGGTGTACTATTTTTATGGCACACAGTTTTGAGATATCAATAACATTTAGTATATTAACATTTGACCTATTAAGCATTATATTAGACATAAAATATAAAAAATGAAATGAGAATCTGTTTAACCAATGTAAAATTTGATCATTTATATCTTGTAGGCAACATTGAAATAGGAATTACTCTTACAATAATTGTTAAAAGACTAAGGCTAATTTCAGTATACCTAATATATCCCCATCTGGGATTTTTATGTCATTAATGCAGGACTAGGAAGGAATACTCTGGATAACTACACTTATACAAATTACTGTTTATTTTTATTTTAATTGCACATACATGCTCCTCTACAATTCCTTGGGAAAAAAATCCAATTACTTTTATTTTTCTTTTATTACTTTTCTTTATTTTACTTTTATTTTTATTTTTCTTTCTGTCATAGTTTAGCTGGAATGTCTCCCAAAGGCTAACGTGTTGAAGGCTAGGTCCCCAGCTGCCCTAGCTAGTGGTGCTATTAGAATGTGGTGGAAACATCAGAAGGTAGGACCTTGTTGGAGGAGGTGGATCACTGGGGCATATTTTTGAAGGGTATATCATGATCCCAAGGCCCACTCCCCTTTTTTCTTCTCTCTCTCTCATCTTTTCTGGCCACCATGAGCAGGTGAGTAGCTTTGCTCTACCATTGCTCCCTACCATGATGTTCCACTTTGCCAAAAATACAAAGCAACAGGACAAAGTAACCAAGGACTGAAACATCTGAAACTGAACCAAAATATATTTTTCCTTCAAGTTGTTTATCTCTGGTATTTTGTCATAGCAAACAAAAGTTGACTAACACATTATCAAATGAAATTTTTTTATTTTGAATGATGAACTGTGTAACATAAGAAATAAGGATCCCCACATATGCAGTTTCAGGAAACAGTGCTTTTCCCAAAAGACTGACGGGGGTCTCTGGTCTTTGGACCATCAGTCAATGCTGAGATAATCCTTTTCCAAGCTCATGTTGTTTATTTGAAGACACAATACCCTGTTGCTCACAGCATCCAGTTCCTCCTGTCTATATCAGAACAGAAAGCTTCATACTGTTCCCCAAGACTAGCGCATTTGAGGATAAATGCCCCCTCCATGTTGAGACACACCTTTTCTGTCATGAATAATCCAACTCTTTTTTTTTCTTCTGAAAGCCCGAAAAACAGAAACATGTTTTCACTTTTCTGGAGGAAGTGAAGTCTTGGATTTTTAGAAGTAGTATTCCTGCTTTGAACTTTTGTTAGACTGAAGTGGAAATAACCTTTTATTCGCGAAAATGAAACTACATGGGGAAAATAAAGGTCTCTTGCCACATTCATATGAATCAAATTCTGAATAGACATTAAGAATTTTTTTAAATTATGAAGAAAAGAAATATTTCCAAATGTTTCCAGATATAGTATTTAACTAAACTAGTTTTTCAAATTCCAGGTATCAGAACAATGGCTGATTTATCATTAAGAAGTTAGCAGTTATGTGAATATACTTATATAAAATTATTACCTGTGTATATATATGCACATACATATTTGTGTGCGGACAAATTATACATTACATAAAATACTGGATATTTTTCAAAATAGTGATGCTTTTAAATATTGTGAAGCTATCATTTTAATTGGCACACTTAAATTAACTCTTTCAACAGGTGGTTTCTATAAGTGCTACTCACCAGTATTTCCAGCTGTACTTTTTCTTCCATCAGAGGGTTATACTTCTCCAACACATTTGAATATGAACTATTTGCCATTTGGTTTTTGTTAGCCTATGAATTGGAAGTTGATGTAATTACTCATTTCAGTTACCCCAGCCTAATGTGACATAATATTACTAAGATAATAACAGTGACATACTAAACACTGGGAGCATGGAGATCTCTGTTCTCTTGGCAATTAGAAAAACAAGCTGTAGCTTAAGAAAGTAGACATTCCTCTAAGTCAGGAAGCCATACCTCAGCATATAGTAAGTGATCTAATCTATACTCAGAGGACCAAAGAGTGATCTGTTTCAGGAACTGATCAAACATACATAGAATAAACTAGAATCCTGACTTAGAGATGTTAAGGAGGCTGGCCAACCAATTCCAAGTACACTGGTAAGACTTGCTCCTTTATTTAAAAATCAAACTAAATGATATAGATCATTCTGGTAATGATACATAAAGGCAGAGAGACGGGAATGCATGATCATATTGACGGCAGAAGATGTACCTGCTTTGGTGTAAGGAGGGACCTACTTAAAATAAAGTCTCCTGCTTAGAGCATGTCTCCCTCATAAGGAAGTAAACACTCTGACAGAGACTTACACTTGGGTTCTAGTTCCTTAACTTCTATATACACATATCCTTTGTTCAGATGTTAATATCACTGACACAGTTACAGATGCCTTATTGTCAAGTTGGGCTTGGATTTTATTGTCCTACCAACTTGAGATTATGGAGACATTTTAAATGATTTCTGCAGAGAATTCGTATCATCCATCACATGTTAATTTTACTATTCCTGTTCTCACAGATTTAGTAATGCCTTATAGTTTCCTCATTTAATGCATATTGGCCACCTACTATGTTTTAGGCTTGGTTCTAGGTGATGAGGGATAAAGTGATGAACTAACTGAAGACCCTACTTATGGGGATTATATTCTCAAGGAGTTAGACAATAAACAAACATGTAACATAAAGCCAATAGAGAAGAGTGCTATAAAGTGCTTCGGTATTTAATCCTTTGCATCACAATTACTTTACCTGCAATGGATATTGGATTCTTTATTATAATGTTTTAAAGACAAATCTAAGAATATTGTCAAATTTATGGAAAACAGTAGGTACTAATTGTGCTATCAAACTTGATTCAATATATAATATGTGATATATAGATATAGGTATGTAGACAAAATCCGATAATGATATTGAAAGAGTTAGAACTTTGGTTGCACAATCTTAATGTCTGTAGAAGATGCATCTGCTTTTGTGTGTACAGTGTATATACTGTAAAATGATTTTATCTTTTTTCCCAAATATATGTGAGAAAGAAATTCTATAAATAGAGTAATAATTAACACATTCCAGTAAGTTTAAATTGAAAACACTTAAAAAGTGTTTTCACAGCTCCAAAGCAGTTCCTATGGATGAAACACCTTGGGAAAACATTCCAGAGTGTAGCTGTACTGCTTCTCATTCCTTAGTTTTATTGTGCTATATATAGATTCAAAAGGAGTTTATAAACAGTGAAGCTGTTATACCACACTGATTCATCCAGGAAACAAGATGCATTTTATTTAGGGAGAGAACAAAAATCATAGGTTAGTAAGTAGTCCCATATCACAAGGTAATCCTATATCTTAAACCACAAGGAAATGGAAGAATGGACTACTGTACATCTTTATAGGCCTTTAAATCATTGCCAAATTAAAATTATCTCCCTTAAATATCCTTCAAAGTGTTACATCAGACAAGACCATTAAGCAACTGACAAGCTTTAGCACATATCTTACTAAAGAGGAAAGGAAAGAAGAAAATCTCTCTCCTCATACACATAACAAGGAGATAGATTAAAAAAGGCAAGGATATCCCAGGTCTGATTGAGAATGTTTACCTCTAGAGATACCCTAAAATCTCAGCTTCAATTCTGGGCCCCTCAAGTACAAAGGGAAACCTGGTGTTCTTTTTCTCTGATTGATGAGATTCTATTTTGTCTTTTGTAAATGTCAGAACATGAGCCAACTCAGGGGATATTAGGTCTAAGGGAAAAAGATGAATCTTATCAAGAAGTTAGAGGAAGAGCCAGCAGAGAAAATGTTGCACACAAATTGGAACCAAAATGGAGAAACCGAATGAATGATGCCAAATTAAGAGTGAGAATCAGCTATAAATAAAGGAGCTTCACCATTCACCTTAGACGTTTTCTGTGAAGAGTTATCAGTAAATATTTCAGACTTCAGGGGCCATATGTTCCCTGTCACAACTAATCAACTACTGTGCCACGCACACACAGACGGTGCCTAAATGAAGAAGCATAGCTGTGATGCAATAAAATGTTATTATAAGCACTAAATTTGAATTTCATGTGTAATAAAATATTTTTCTTTTATTTTTTTCAAATATTTAAAAATGTAAAACCATTTTTAACTGGCAGGCCATCCAAAAGCATGCTGTGGACCAGACTTGGTCTGCAAGCCATAATTTGCCAACTTCTATACTGTCCTAAAATAGCAACCAGGTAAGTGACTGTATGAAAATTTGGTTTTGTCTTATGATATCTTAAATGTTGCACTTCTTAGTTAATCATACACACATGATAGTGCATGAATCATTACAGACAGATTTTTAAAATTAAAGGTGTGACTAGGAAAAGAAAGTCATATATTTTTAAAAAGTGCTTTCAGTCCATTGTGCTTTCAATCATACATAATAATTGTATATTACTGAGGTAAAGTGTGATAATTGATACATGTAAACAATATGTAATGACCAAGTCAAGTTAATTACCATTTCCATCTCCTTAAACCTTTATCATTTTTTTTGTGTGTTGGGAAACTTCAAACTTCTTTTATTTTAGTTATTTTTGAAATATATGGTTAATTATTACAAATGATAACCGCCTTGCTATTTTTTAGAACTTTATAATTTATTCCTCCTATGTAACAAACAGTATTTTGGTAACTGTTATCCCATCTCCCTCTATTCCCCTCTCCTTCTTAGCCTCTACTGATTCTATACTTTATTTCTATGAAAACAATTGTTTTAACTTCCACATATGAGTAAAAATATTTGGTCAAGTTCGTGTGGTTAAGTACAGCCATTATTTTTTGTTTTGTTTTAAATGTATATTTTTTAGTTGTAGGTGGACATGATATCTTTATTTTTTTATTCTATTATTTTTAACATGGTGCTGAAGATCAAACCAACTGCTTTACTTGAACACTCTACCACTGAGCCACACCTCAGCCCCCAGCCAAATTTTTCATCACCTCATGGTACTAGATCCAAAATGGAAACACAGTACATAACCAGTGCACTAATTCCTTGAGAACCAACATCCTAAATTTGGATCACAGAGGTGAAATCTTCAATACACCGGCAACATATTCATGAGAGAAAAATGATCATTGCAGGAACATTTTGATAGTATTTAATATTTAATCATATTTAACCACATTCTCAAAATTTGGGAAGCATCTTCAAGTCATAGTCAACAGTGAATTTCTACATACTCTCATAAGTTTATTCTTTTGGGTTATCCTGATTTTTTATCTCTAAGCAATTGTTTCTTTCAGAAACCACAGTACTGAAGAAGGAGAGCTTTGTTTTCAGGGGTGAATCTTGTGCAATAGTGCTTTATCTGGGGGCCTGAGTTCTGGGGCTTTGTTTTACTTTCCAAACTCTGAATCTATCCAGTGAAGAAAGACAATGCTAGAGGACCAAATAGTGAAGTTCCTTGTTCAGAACATTTAATTTATTCATATGGGGAAAGCACTCATGAAGGCTTTGCTACACAGAGAATAAGCAACAGTCAAACCAGCAAAAATGAATCTCATCTTAAGACATGCTAGATGTCTTGCTGGAAGAGTCAGAATTGCCTGAACATCAACTAATTTTTACAGTCTTTGTTGTTGTATAATCTTCATGTATGACAGACATAACTAGAATTGAATTTAGTGATTTGCAAAACATTTTTATATAAAGCAATAGTTAACAATGCTTTAACAATCAAACAGAAAATTTCAAGATACAAATCAATCAAAAGAGGAGTTGCTCATGTTGACTCTGGATAAAATTCCATTGCTTGGAGTTCCTTCAGTCAGTTCAATGAATTGTGAGGATCCCCAGAATGTAATTTGAACATCATTGGTTGTATTATTTTTTGTGTTTTACTTTTGCCTCATTGGTTTTCTCCAGTCTTATATAGAACTAGAATCTGTTAAAATTTCTCTCAGAGTAAAATTCCACTTAACTTTATAAAGTTATGACAAATTTCAAATAAAACATGTGCAAATCCCTCACCCTTTTCAATAACAAATAAGAATCCTTCAGTGTTGCTCATTGTCTATTATCAGGTTGTGTATTTTCTTTTCTCTTTGGTTGCTTTTAGAAATGTTCAGATATAGAAATGAATCTTAATTTCAAATACTTAATTTTGGAAATAATCCACACAGTGTATTCTTTTTGCATTGGACTCAGAAATATTTCTATAGAAAAGAGAAGCTTCAGAATGGGTAGGGGAGGAGAAAAGAGAGAGGGAGATCTTGCTAACAGGAAGCATCTCTGTGATTCATTTGGAAAGATTTCTAGAGAAGTCTGTGAAACCAGGGAGAGAGAAGCAACCCCCAACTGTGAACAGTCATGGGAAATTGAAAGATAGGAAGACATGCATAATTTAGCCTGGCTGACAAATTAGCATTCATTCCAGTCTGTGAATACACTGCTTTGGCCTGACCACAATTAAAGTGCCAGCTTAGCTTTAATTCAAAGGGCATTATAAAGATCAGAAGAAAAAAAATAACAGTTTCTAAAGTCTTTTATTTAGAGTACTGAAAACATCTTGAATTAAATTGAAAGAACAGCTCATTTACTTTCAACTACTTTTGCCACTTCTCATACACCAAAAGAAACGCAACATGGAGAGTTCTTGGGACAGTTTGGGGGACTTCCTCTGATGATCACTTCCTGGTCTAAATTTTAAAAATCTTAGGATTCCAAGGAATTTCTTTGGATCAATGCTACGTATTATTGAACTTAAGTTACCTTTTAAAACTTTGTATATAAGAAATGCTACATAAAATACCACTTAGAACCTCTTCATATTAAAAGAAAAAATTTAAAAATTAGAACAGTTGTTCAGTGTAGAATTAAAAATTCAAGAGGGGGCACATCTGGAGATGAAGTTAATTTGTTCCCTGATCTCAAAGTAGCTTCCTCAAGAATGTAAGAATTTCATTTATTGTAGCTTCTTTGGATTTCTTTCCAGGGTTTGTTTTCTCATCTTGGGAGATTGGTGAATGAACAAGAACAGTCAGTTAGGCAATCATTAGTTTTTCAAATAGGAAACTTCTGAAGTTATATTTTTATCTCAAATTGTATGTGTGTGTGGGGTCCGTGTTTGTGCATATAATATACACTCACATTTTTAGTATATATGTTTCTTCTAAAATCATGTAACAGGATTTTCAAAAGACCGAATTTATGGATAGAAAAAAACAAGGATTGTTTATTAAAGTTTCTTGAGCAAAATTTAATGTGTATTTTTCTGATAAGTTCTTGATAATTAAAAGCACATTATATGTGTGTGTATCTTTATATGTGTATAGTTAAATAAACATGTGTGTATGCATACATGTGTCCCTTCTGATATTGTATGTATCTGAACATCCTTCTAAATGCAGTTCTACATCAAGGTCCCAAGTGTACAGTGGCTCTTCATGGGATTACAATAAAGTAGACTTGATTATGAGCTAAAAGTATATGTGGATATCATTGGGAAGAGTCAGAGTATACTTGCCAAAGGGTCACTGAATGAAATTAATTCTGAAATAAAAGTAGAATCTTCCTGGCACTAAAAATAGTTAGGTGAACAATAAAATTCAAGTCTATTACTGAAATATTGACAAAGTTTTCCCACTATGTTATTTTCCAAAGTGCCAGCAGACACAGATTGTTGACAACATACACATCACATTTTCTCAAGTAGACCAAAATTTTATTGATCATCTAGAGAATTACTATTAGAGGAAAAATGCGCACTTTTTATTGTAAAAATCATAAAAAATATGCTATTAACCAAAGAACGATGTTCAGAGGGGCAATGGAAAAATATGCTCTGGATTATGGTTCTTCCTTCTTTCATAGCTTAATATAATTTCAGCGAGAAAATTGTGATCTTGCCCATCTTTAAGATATTCCTTATTTCCTTCCTTTTATCATCCAAGAATCCTACAATTCTAGACAGAAGAGTTTGCAAGAGGGATTGACATGCTTGTGGGAAAGAAGAGCATTTTAATATCTCACTTTTAACTTTCCCCAAATAATTGTGTAGTATGTTATATATAGATTAAAAGCCATATCATAGCTGTATTTGGCATTATGAGAGATGCTGAGGCAAAGGCTAAGACATGTTCTATGTCATGAAGATCCTGCACTCTATGGTCACATTCTCCAGACAAGAGCCACACCACTGGTGTGCCATCACAGGGTTCCCAGGGTGCCAGGAAACATCATGGCTCTCAGCACTGGGGCAGCCATGTGGGCCCTGGGGAAAGGACACCTATGGCCCCTGACTTCAACTGTAAGCACTCTCATTTTAAGTTATTTGGAGATCACCATAAACTGGGTCCCACTTCCTATGTCCTCAGGTCCTGCTAAATGACACTGAAGAAATTTTCTGCCAGATATTCACTTCCAAAGCCAGCAAGAGTTTGCTGGAAGAGTTCAAAAGTATACAGCCCTCTTCAATTTTCCATTGGAGTTACTGTAAAATTGATATTTCTCATTAAGAGTGTGGCAGAATTCTGCAGTGAAGATATTTGCACCAGAATTTTTCTCTGTAAGATTTTTAGATAAAAAGAAGACTTCTTGTATTTTTTTGTCCTTGAGTGGACTTTGGTTAGTTTGATAGTTTTTGTCTTTAAGAGATTTGAAATTTTTATCTAATCTTTTAAAATTAACAAAGTTGTCTACATGAAATATATATTTCTTACTATTATATTTCATATATATATATATATTTCTTATTCTCTCAGCTTCTGTAGGATCTTCCATCCCTCCTTTCTTTTGATATGGTCTTTGATATTCTTTTACTATCTTAAACAGTTTGGTTTGGCTTTCACTGACATTATTGCTTTCCTTTATATTTAGTATAAAAAGTATTTTCATTTTATCTTTATTAAACATTGTTTTATGTTTATTATTATTCCTTATCATTTCTTCTACTTTGGTTTTTTGTGTTGTTTTTGCTTCCTGCTGCTGGAGACTGAACCCAGTGCCTCACACATGCTAGGCAAGTGATTTACCACTGAACATTACATACTTTCTTTCTAAACACTGCTTACACTGTAGCCCACAAATTTTGATATGCTGTGTTTTCATTTCTTTTTAATTCAAAATACTTTCTTATTTTCTTTTTGATTTTTATTTGGCCCATGTGTTATTTAGAGGTAGGTTATTAAGTTTTCAAATATTTATAGATTTCTCAGATATCACTTTGTTGTTGATTACTAATTTAATCCCATTTTGTTCAGAGAACATATTTGATATCGTAAATTCATTGAGATCTGTATTATGTCACAGGAAATTACATGTCTTCAAAAATACTCCATTTTCAGTTGAAAAGAATTGGCATTCTAGTTTATGGTTGGATATTCTGTAAATGTCAGTTATGTTAAGTTACTGACATTGTTGTTCAAATCTTCTATATCCTTACTGATTTTCTGTCCACTTGTACTATCAGTTATTGAGAAAGGAGGGTTGAAATATCTGACTATATTTGTGAATTTGTATATTATGAATTTGTCTATTGTGCCTTTGAGTTTTATTACTTTGTTTTTGTTTTTGTTTTTGTTTTTAATGGTACCAAGGATTGAACTCAGGGGCACTTGATCACTGAGCCACATCCCCAGCCCTATTTTGTGTTTTATGTAGAGACAGGGTCTTACTGAGTTGCTTAGTGCCTCGCCATTGCTGAGGCTGGCTTTAAACTTGCAATTCTCCTGTCTCAGCCTCCCTAAGTGCTGGGATTACAGGCTTGCGCCACCGCGCCCAGCAAGTTTTACTAGGTTTTGTTCATAAATTTTAAATCTCTCTTACTATGTATGTAACCATCTAGATTTGTTACAACTTTTTGATGAATGAGTGTTTTTCTTATTAAGAAATAAAACTTTATCTCATATAATATCCCTTACACTGAAATCTGTACTTTCTTATATCAATATAGTCGTTATACCTGTCTATTGATTCATGTAAGCATGGAACATCTTCTTCTAAACTTTGACATTTGACAAATTTGTATCTTTTATTTAAAGTGGATTTCACACCTATACATATACACACATACATACCTACGTACATATATAAAAAGTCAGCTTCCTTTGTGTCATCCAACTTGACAGTATCTGCCCTTTAGTTGATGTTATTAGAACATTTGTCAGTGTAACTTTCAGGAGTACAATTCCATTCCAAATGCAGCATAAGACCCTTAAAACAGAATCCTTCAACTTCTCCTGTGGCCTTTTGCTCCTTTGTTTTCATGCACTTTCATCTACATACACTGTTACCTCTATTCTACTGGTCTGGGTCTGGCATTTTCTTTTTGAAAAGATGTTTAACTACAAATTCAATTAGTACTATTAAGAAAATGAAAAACAAGGCCACAGCAGGGAAGAAATATTGGCCAACCATGCATGCAGGAAATGACGTTCATCTGTAATACACTAGATCCTCTTGTCCATAGAGAGTATGTTCCAAGACCCAGGGTTATCTGAAACTGCATATGATGACAAATGCTGTATATGCTATGTTCTTTCCTATACAAATATAGGAATGTTATGATAAAGTTTAATGTATAAATTAGATAAACTAAAAGATTATCAACAACAAGCAATGAAATACAAAAATTATACTAATATACTATAATAAAAATGCAATCTCTCTTTCAAAATATCTTAATTTCTCATTACACTATAGTAATATTTTTTAACTGTTTTTAATCATGGGTAACTGAAAGCACACACACAAAAAACTGAATAATAAAGGAAGGGGGAGAAAACTCACAAATCAATAATAAGTAAACCAAGAGTAAAAGTGTGCATATTTAAAAAGATAGTGAAGCAGAGAACATATATGAATGTTCTAAAAAGATTCTCAATGTCAGCCGGGCACGGTGGCTCAAGCCTGTAATCCCAGCATTTAGGGAGGCTGAGACAGGAGAATCGCGAGTTCAAAGCCAGCTTCAGCAATGGCGAGGTGCTAAGCAATTCAGTGAGACCCTGTCTCTACATAAAACACAAAATAGGGCTGGGGATGTGGCTCAGTGGTTGAGTGCCCCTGAGTTCAATCCCCAGTACCAAAAAATAAAAAAATAAAAAGATTCTCAATGTCATTAGCCATTGAAGAAATGTAAATTAAAACCATAATGGAAAAATTACATACCCATTATAATAAAAAAATAAATAGCATAAAGAATTATCATATGATATATATACACAATGGAGTATTGCTCAGCCATAAAGAAGAATGATTTTATGACATTTGTCAGTAAATGGATCTGGAGACTATCATGCTATCATGTGAAATCAGACAATCTCAAAAAACCAAAGGTTGAATGTTTTCTCTGTTATGTGGAAACTAACCCAAAATAAGAGGGGAGGAGGAATAAAAGTTCTGTGGATTAGATAAAGGGAATGAAGGGAAAGGAGAGGGAATAAGAAAAGGAAAGAGAACAGAATGAATCTGACCGAATTTTCCTATATACATATGTGAATACACCACAGTGAATCTCACTATTGTGTACATCCACAAGACTGGGGTCCTAATTAGAATAAGATATATCTCATGCTTGTATAATTATATCAAAATGGACTCTTCTGTCATTTATGTGTAAAGAAATCAATAAAATTAAAAAAATTAAAAATAAAAAACCTAAACTTTTGTATACTACTCATATAATTATAAATAAAAACCTCTGTGAAAAATAATTTGCAGTTTAAACATCCACCAGCTTATGATTGTTAACCATTTATCCATGGTAAATGAAAGCATATGTCTACATATAGATTTATAAATGACTATAACAGTTTAATATATGGTAGTCCAAAAACCAGAAATGATTTATATGTTTATTAACAGGTGAATGTCTGGACAAACTGTATTCCTAAAAATGGAATATCACATCAATGAAAGTAATAAATTATTGATAGATGCCACAAGAAGAATACATGTCAAAATAATTATGGTAAGTAAAATAAAACTGTGAGATGACACAGAAAATTCTCGACAGTGTGATCTAATATACAGAAAAAAAATAAATCTGATTTCCCAAGGATATGGGGGAAAGGAAGGTATGGCTGGATAGACTATACAGGAGTAAGAACAGAATTTATATGTGATATGTTCAATTTTCTTGATAGTGGTGAGGTTTCATTGATATAAACTTAAATATAACTTTGTCAAGTCATATACTACATAGGTTCATAGTTTATTGTATATTAGTTATTATTCAATAACACCGGAAACAAAATATTTTATTTAACTTTTTGAAATTTGTTAAATTTGAAATGTATTGCTGTTTAAAAATTTTCAATAATATCCAGGCTTGATGGCATATGCTTGTGATCCCAGCAACTTGGGAGGCTGAGGCAGGAGGATCACAAGTTCAAAGCCAACCTCAGCTATTTAGCCAGGCCTAAGCAACACAGCAATACCCTGTCTTAAAAATAAAAAAAAAATAAAAAATGTTGGGGATGTGACTCAGTGGTTATGTGCACCTGAGTTCAATCCCTGGTATACCCTCCTATAATTTTTTTCAACATGTTCTTTATTAACAAAAATGCAGTTTTATATTATTCTTGAAAAAGAAACAACTTTGCTTTTGGCCACCCCATTTCACTCCATAAGAGAAATGCTTGCTTTTAGATAGCAAAATAATGATTATTTATTGATTACTTCTAGTAAAAGATTTCTTCTTCATATTTCCAATGCATTATCTTTAAATACTACCAAAAATTCCCACCAAGTGCTTCTTCCATGGAGCACAAATATAAAACATAGTACCTGTATCTCAGAGTGCTGAGAGCCAGTCAGTCTCTTGTCGAGGAATTCCAGATAGAAGCAGATAGCACAATCCTGCTTAAGGGCAGCTCCAATACCTTGTGGTTTATTCCTTTCATGCCGAGGCCTAGGGACAGTGCATGGGTTACTTCTTAGTTTCCCTCTATACCATTTTGAAACTGGCTATTTCCAAACATCATTTGTTCAATCTACACAAAAGAAGAGTAGGGAAAGAAGCACTGGCAGACACTGGGCAGAACAGTACTACTTGAACGCATATATCGTCAAAAGAGGCAGGGAATTTAACACTTATTTTTATTTTAGAGATAGGAAAAGGAGTTCAGTGGAGGAGGTATCAAATGGATAAATGCACCATTCCTGCTGCATAATTTCTTTTCCACCTCTGCCCAATTCTGTCTTTCTTGGTCAAATTAAACACCCAGCCTACTGATTCAGAGAGGAGCTACAGAAAAATGCTTTGGGGAGTAGAACTTAGAAAGATAGCCCAAGTTAGTTTTTCTTTTATTTTTTTTTTCTTGAGTATGGTCTATAGAAGCTCTCTTTGGTTCTAAGTCATAAAGGGAATTATTTTCACAGAAAAAGTATCCACAAATGTTGAAAGAATCAATTAATAAAGACCCTTACAAGTTATGCTAAAAAGTGAAAGAAAAAAACGTCTCATACTGGAATAGTCAAGACATATTTGTGTGTGTGTGTGTGTGTGTGTGTGTGTGTGTATGTATTCCCCTTCATCCCTCCATCCTGGGGATTGAATCCAAAGTAGTTCTACCACCAAGTTACATATCCAATCCTCTTTTATTTATTTTGAGACAAGACCTTGCTAAATTGCTGATACTGGCCTGGAATTTGCAATCCACCTGCCTCAAGCTCCCAAGTTGCTGGGATTAAAGGTTTGAGGCACCACATCCAGCAGGTTTGGGGCATATTAAGTGGCTGCTTCTGCTGAAATTGTTACACTCAACATGCCAATTGTGTGTGTATTTAACAATATGGGGACCTGTAAATAGTAAGATCACTGATCCATCCACATGAAGACATTTATATTCACATTTTTTAAAATGATGTACTGCTGTTTTTAGTTCAGGGATGCACTCCCTCTAGAAAAAGGAATTGAGGTCAGAACTACATGTCATGTTTAGAATAATATAGAACAAAATTTGTTGCATTTGTTTTGTGATTTTAAGCAAGATATTAAATCTTTCTGAACAATGCTTGTACCATCTAAAATGGGACCTTTATACATATACCAGAAGGAGGCTATGAATGTCAAATGAAAGGACATTTGTCACTGTATATGCAAGGAATTTTTATCAAAGCATGGTTTTATTCACAGAGAATACTTTGGGAAATAGTGGAAACGTTCTGACTGTATATCAAATGAGATTGCTCAACCTAAAACTAGCATCTGCCAAAAATAATAATAATTATCATTGACAATAATTGTCTATTATTATTATTATTAATTATCATTACCATTATTCTAGTTAACTCAATTTCTGTAGCTTCCCAAGTGTCAGGTACTTTACTAAGAACTTTACCTCTTTTGTTCTGCCAAGAAACCTATATCATAGATAAAGAAGTTGTGCAGTCAAGCCATAAGGCCAAGATTTCACTTCTATTAGATTGTGGGCCCAGATGCAAACTCACGTTTTTGTCTTGCATTGAGTTAAATTACTTCCCAGGGTCTAGCATACTAGATATTCAGTAAAAGAAGATAAAACTATCCCATATTTTTGTTTGTGATTTGTGCATACTCTTTGGTGGAACATGAGCTCCTTGAAAGTACACATGTCAGTCTGATTCCTTGATGTGTTCTTATAGTCTAGGACAGTGGGTGAGTAAATGCATGAATGAACACCTTATTATTAGAATCGACACATTTATTTATAGAAAGCTTCCTTTGATGTTCTGGAAAAACTTAATACAATTTTCCCCAATTCTTTCAATTGGTAATGAAGATAATTAACATACTGAATCATAGAATATCATAGAATATTTCTCATCTTTGAAAACTGGTGTGTAAAAAAAAAAATCTCAGAAACACTCCTGATTGTATTAGTGCTGATGACCAATATGATGCTGCATTTGCTGCCTTAAAAATTAGACTACCATAGAAAAGTAATTAGGCTATACAACTATTTGCACAGAAGAAGCCTAAATATGTAAATATATGTACAGGAAATAAAAAGGCTAGAAGAGACTTTTCCAAGACCAGCAAACTCAGTTGTAGATATGCCTCCAACTGTGAAGGGAGATAATGAGTAGACACTGAGAAACTGGGAGGAAAGAACACAGGTTTGTGTGCCCAGGGGATAACTGCAAGCTTATAACAAAAGACAAAATTTGAAATGCTGCTTGGAGTCAGATGTGTCAGTGCTAGACAATGAAAACCAAATATTCCTTTATGAAAATTTGGAGGAGATTGTGGGGGAGATAGTGACAACACTTTTGATAAAATTGAATTTCAAGACATTCAATGTCAATTGCAAAGATGTTTCAAACTAGTTGAGAGATTTAGACTGAATAAAGAAATGTATGTGACCTTGACTTAGCACTGGCTATATGAACTCCAGGGAGACAGGGAAGGAACAAAAAGAGTATAATCCTGGAGCTGAGTCTTGTGGTACCACAGTAGCTGATGGACAAGGAAGGAGGATGGAGAAGAACCATTTAGGAGACTACTTAATAATCCAAGCAAGGGCCAATGAAGACAGCAGCATGATAGCAGAATACTGGAAGGAAAAGGATTAATAAAAACATTCTAATCATTTATTTCTGTAAAATATGAAATTGACTTTTTTGTGAGTGACTAGTATATCTATGTCAGTAACTCCCAAAATTGACTGCCATCACTATCACTTGGGGATGCTTTAGTAATGAAATTTCCTGAATAACTTTTTCCTAATCTTTTTCTCACAAATCTGATTCGAGAGGTATGTAATGGGATCAAGGAATTTTGTAAGTTTGCTCTGTGATATCAATGAGCAGCCAGATGTGAAAACTGTTGATCTTGATGTCTAATGTCAACCCCATCTCAGCTCTGTGATCTAATGGAGCTTTCCTAAAGTTAAATATAGTCAAAGTTTTGTTTTCCTTGTGCAATTAGTTGGTGAAAATGGTCAATGTGTAAGTGTTCCTCTAAGGTATTTAAAATTGAATCACTGAATTTAAATCAAAAGCCTTTTCATCCTCCTTAGCATATTGCTATGTGATAACATGGTGATATTGGAGATTTTTCTGAAAACAGAAGATGTAAAGGAATTAGAAGAAATCAGATGACCAGAGGCAGTAACAGCATGTTGTGCATGATCTGAAGAGAAATCTGCCCCTGAAATGGGGAAGAAAGGACAAGAGAGCTTGAAATGAGAAAACACAGGGCAGGCTGCAAAATTTTCTACTCAAGGCAATCTTATCAAAGAAGGACATTGACAACAAAACACAACAAAATTAAGCACAATATGGACAATGCTGTGTGTGGTAGCCGTAGCTATGAGGAAGTAGAAGTAACTTTATGGCCTATATTGGGAAGGGGCAATTAAATAAATTAAAATACCATCAACTTAATGGATGGTTTCATTTAGAAATTAATTAAAAATGATAAGCAAGAAAATTGGTGAGAAAAAATTTAAAATAATAAAGAAAATGATCTCTGAGATATTAGTACAGTGAAATAAACATCAAAACACAAACTAGTATTATTGCAATATAGTGTAGCAATATTATAGCTAAGGAGAGATTAGAACTTGATAGGTCAGAATGCACATATAGCCAACAACTTCTATATTAGTTAAAATTATGTTCAACTGCATATAGCAAAAAATATATAATAATGGCTTTAAAAAGATAACATTAATTTTTCTCTTATAGGAAGGAATTCCTAAGGAAGAAAACCTAGAACTATAAATTGTCTTCATAGTATAATTGAGAATCTGGTTTTCTCTCTTTCTACTTCATCATCCCCAAAGCACACCTTCCATTCTTAGGTCAATTCGTGACCCAGAATTGCATTTAGAACACTAATTCTTTTGTGTTCCAACAAGGGGAAAAGAGAAAGTGAGGGAGAAGAAAGTGCATCATCTGTTTGAAAGAGACATCTGGAAAGATCCAAGAAATACTTCCACTTATACCTTATAAACCATAATTGGGTTACATAACCACAAGAAAGAATAGGAAATAGAGCCGTTTAGCTGGGCATATCGCCACTCAGGATTCTATTACTAAGAAAAAGAGTAAATGGTAATTGGAAAACCCAAATTTACCACACTATCCCATTGAGAGAATTCTAGATATTTTGCATAAATTCTATCATTGAAAGTTCTACAAGATCAATAATTATGGAAGGTTTAGGGAAACTAATGCCAAATTTCCAGTCATAAGCTTTAAGGTGTTTTGGAAGATAAAACTTGAGCCTAGCTCCAAATTTGTGTTCTGGCACCTATGCATTTGTTTCATGGGTACTAATTAGAAAGGAGTCTACAAAAGCAGTTCAAACTGGACAAAAGTCATTGAGCTCTGGTGGAGCTGACTTCAGGAACAGGGAAGAGCTTTGCCCATATATGCTGACTTAGCATCTACTTCTCCACTCTGATCTCTCTGCAAACTCTGATCAGAAGATAAAGGAGCAGAGAAAGAACAGCATGACTACCAGCTTAACACTTAGGTAAGTCAGGAGACTGACTCTGGTTCTTGTGATTGATGTGTCAGCATACCACCTGTATCCTTTCACCCTTGACACTTGAATGCACAGGACCTGATCTTTAACTGCTGGAAACTGCATTCCTTGGCCTGAAAATGTTCTGATCCATAATATGGCATTCAGGAAAGCCAAGGAATTCATGCCCTTGGTTTGTAACTTATTGGAGTTTCTGCATAAATATTTAGCTTCCTTGGAACCTCCAAGTGGAATATCTCAGGATGTGCTGTTCACTGTTTTCCACAGTTATCCAGTGGCATGAAACTCAGGTTGCCCATGGTGGTGGTAATTTGACAAAGCACCTCTGTTGCCTTCCCTTCTAGTTTCATGTCTTCTTGTTTTTACCAATTGTTATGGACTAAACGTTTGTGTGCCTCCCTCCAATCCAGGTACTGAAAATCTACCCCCAGTATAAATGGTGTCAGGAGAAAGAGTTTTTAGGAGGTAATCAGAGTGAGATGAAGCCATTAAGATAAGTCTCTCATGAATGGCATTAGTGTCCTTATACAAGTCCCAGGAAAAATTGCTTTTATCTGCTCTTCACCACACGAAGACATAGAGAGAGGACAAATGCTCACAGGCTAGGAAGCAGATCACTACTAGACACCACATTTGTGAGCTCAAGGATTTTGGACCTTCAGCCTCCAGAAATGGGGGAAATAAATCCCTGTTATTTA
>CM053406.1:43386293-43415328 GCA_028644305.1 Xerus rutilus
TTGTTCTGTGGCCTAGTATATGGTCTGTTCTAAAGATATCCTAAAGAATATCTCATGTGCTGCTTAAAAGTTGTTTATTCTGTAACTGTTGAATGGAACGTTCTGTTGGTCCTTATTTTTTTATCCATTCAGCTCATCTGTGTATTTGAGTTAGAGAATTTAGGACATTTACATTGAAGACTATTATTGATAGGCAAGTAGCTACTCCTATAATTTTGTTGATTTTTTTCTAGTTGTTTTGAAGGATTTTTGCTCATTTCTTTTTCTCTTGTTCATCTTTGTGGTTTGATGGTTTCCTGAATTGATAGTATTTGATTCTATTTCTTTCTGTGTATCTACCGTTCTAGTAGGATTCATATTTTCATCGGCTTTTATGGTGATAGATATCTTTCTTTCACTTCTGGATATGACTTCCCTTAAGCATCTTTTGTAAGACGAGTCTGATGGTCATGAATTCCCTCAGTTTTTGCTTGCTTTGGGACGACTTCATTTTCAATTCAATTATGAAGAATCACCTTGCTGGGTGTAGTATTCTTGATTGGAAGTTACTTTATTTCAGGATTTTCATTGTTTCATGCCCTCTTGGCCTTTAGTGTTTCTTCTGAGTAATTACTGCTAGTCTAATGGGGATACCCTTAAGTATGACTGGGCAGTTTCCTCTTGCAGATTTTAGAATTTTTTCTTCAGCCTCTACTTTTTACAATTTAACTATGATGTGTCATGGTAAAAATCATTTTTGGTCATGTCTATTTTTGGAGTCTTATAAGTTTCCTGTACATGGATGTCCATATCTTTCTCAAATTTGGGAAGTTTTCTTTGTTATTTCATTAAATAGGGTTTCTATGCCTTTTCCTCCCTTTTTTGCTTTTGTATGACTGGATTATTTCAAAAGACCTGTCTCTTCAACTTCATTTTTTTTTCTTCCACTTGGTCTATTCTGTTGTTGAAATTTTCAACCAGACTTTTTACTTGACTTATTGAGCTCTTCATTTTCAAAATTTTTGGGGTTTTTTTTGTTGTTGTTGTTGTTGTCATACAAAATCTCTCTGCTGAATTTTTCATTCATATCATGCATTTTCTTCCTAATTTCCCTAGCTGTTTATCTATATTCTCCTGGATCTCTTTTGAGCACTTTTTTATAATCATACTTTATCAGTTAATTTATCCATATTAATTTCTTTTGAATTTTTTGTTAGTTATTACATTCTTTGAGACATGCCACAATTTTGTATTTCTTTACTCCTACATTGAGGTTTGTGTTTCTGTTGGATTAGGTTTATCTACCATTTTTCTGATGAGGACTTATTGGTAAGTAGCTTTCTTCCAAAGCTTGATGTGTCAGTTTGTAATGTTGGCTTTATTTACAGCTGGACACTACAGTAAAGTCTCTCAGTAGTATCTTTGGCTATAATTAATGACTTTGGGCATAGTGCATACTGTGGCAGAGTGGGAAAGACCCACACAAGAGTATAGACCCAATAACAATTGGCAAGTATGGTATGGTCAGCATTGGGTATGGGGTGCTCACTGTATAGCTATTCCTACAATGAGTGGTGTGGCCCTTATCAGGTAATGGGGGTTTCCTTAGGCAATGTTGATGCTAATTCTGCTACAAGGAAGGCTTCTGGTATTGGCAGCCCTAGCAGTAGTGAGAGGTCTGAAGAATTTTTCCTCCAACCAATCATCAGTATAAGACCAGATGTCTTCCCAGGGATGGAAACCACTGGAGTCAGAGCTTTTCTCTTCAGCTGGAGCATTCATCCAGGTTCAGTGATAGAGCCCGGAGTTGTTTATAGACCCCTTTGCATGCTCCTGCTTGTGAGACGGCAGTGGAAACCATGGTGTTCTCTTTCTTCCCTGTCAGTAACATGTGCCTGAATGTAGTATCATGTGGAAGGGTAGGAGGAACAGTGTGCATGTCTGCCTTCAGTTCTGGTATTGGTATTAGTCTGCATGCACTTAGATTTACATGCACTCTGTCTCAGAGAGCAAAGTGCTCTGATATCCTGGTTCTCAAGGGTTGCTCCCTCCATCCCATTCCATGTCACATGCCCATCACTTTTAGTGCAAGGTATTCAGCAGGCTTAATTTATAGTCTTTGAAATGGATCAAGTTAGGTTGGCAAGGCAGCTACCCTCTCAAACCAGTGCAGTAGAATGTCCCATGGTGTCCTAGAGAAGGAAACATGGGGATTTATGACATTTAGAGCAGTCCAAACTCATAATGGCTCTTTTCTCAAGATGACTCCAGGCTACAGCACTCTAGGTGTTTGCTGGCAAATGGTGTAAGGTCCTTTCTAAAGCAAGGTTACTATGCAGATTTTAGGTTAGTTATCTAAGTCGTGAGGTGGGGACTGTGGCAGCCTGGGAAGGTTGCAAGACTTTCCAGTGGCTAGCATTTCCAGTTTCCATACTGATAGAGTTTACTGGGATTTCCTCTTTCTCTTTAACTTCTGCAAAGGGGAGACTCCTCTGCCTTCCGTTGTGGAGTTGGGCTAATATATGCTGAAGTATTTTGTTTCTCGTACTGTACTCTTCTCCCAGATCCGTGAATCTTGCAAGGTTCTAGTCTCTCTCTTGTTTATTTCCAGTGTTCTTCCACATTCACTTACCTCAAAATGTAGCTATGCACTTATTACTTGGGGTGTTTTTTGTGGAGGAGCAGGCACGTTCAGGGCACCTTTATGCTGTTACCGTGGAGCTCTGAACATCTGTGCTTCTTGATAAGTGTTATTTTGATGATACATAGGTCATCATGCTCCCAAAGTGGGAGGTAATTCTACTGAACCAAGCAGAATTGGTTTATTCTTGGTTTATTCTCCTGCTTATTCTAGAAGCAGTTTCAAACCTGTTGAAGAATGAAAGCCTAAAGCATAGACTGTGACTTATTGTTATATGTTCCTCTAACAAAAACAGAAGAGAGCCTGATGAGGTGGAACACACATGTAATCCCAGTGGCTTGGGAGGATGACACAGGAGGATTGAAAGTTCAAAGCCAGCTTCAGCAACTTAGTGAGGCCCTAAGCAACTCACAAGACTCTGTTTCTAAATAAAATATTTTAAAAGGTTGGTGATGTTACTCAGTAATTAAGGGCTCCTGGGTTCAATCTTTGGTTTTAAAAAACTGAAAAAGAGCCTTTTTTTCTTATTCTTAACATTTATATTAAAATGCTATATTTCTAAATTCCTTATTAGACTGCAACCTATTAAAAGAAATACATAGAAATGAAGCAGCTATACCTATAGGTTTTTGTGGGAAAATAATCAATTTTTTTACTATTTTTCTACATTTTTTTTTACATAAGAGCAACAATTATAGTGTTCTGAAACCTAAAGTTCATTAATTTAAAATTTTAATTGTATTTACTAGGGCTTCCAAAGTTTACATTAAAGGTGGTGCTATTTTGGTATGTTTTTTAAAAAGAATACCAAAGAAGTATGGAATTGCATAAAAACATTGAATTGCAATTGAGAACTCCAGCTCTTTCTATGTTTGATGCACACACACACACACACACATACACACACAGACAGCAGATCTGAGAACCTCTGAAACCAAATAAACCAAGCTCCCTTCAACCCAACTAAACCAATTCAAGAATAATAGACTGTGTTGGGAGGGTTGGCAACTAAATGGGAAATAGGAACAAAGGAGGTACATTAGGGATCACTTTAAGTAACCATAAATCAAAGCAGTTCAGACCAAATAAATGCCTTTAAAGTAAAACCAGTGAAGAGAGCCAACAGTAGGCCTACCAAAAGAGTTTTTATATGTGCTTTAATCCTTCCTTTTCAAGAAAAAAATGACTAATGTCATTTGTTTTAAATGAGAGTAACTTTAAAGTGACTTATGAAATTTTATCCATGCTACAGACACAACTCGAGAAAAAGCCACCAAAATAACCTTCACTGATGCCATCTTGAGAAGAAGTCTGTCCCTTAGTTGGAGCCAGTGGTAGAGGATGTAAAAAAGCTTCATAGATCATTCATGACACCCTAACATCAGTCCAGAGGTCAGAAATTCAGGCTCATTAATTTAATCATAATGCTAGTTGAAGCTGAAGCGCTTCCTTCTTCAATGTATCCACTGTTTTCAAACCTCTTCAACAAATGTCAATTCCTAGAATAAAGTTCAATACACAACCTAGCCCTGTCAACGACGCTTATGGGAAGCTATTTTTGGTCATTTCTCAGCCTTTTAAGTGGAATCCAAAGATTTTCAAACAAAGAATCCTGTTTTGAAGGTGTTTTCCTCTAATGCACACCACAACATGAATCCTAGAGGACACTCCTCCCAGTCCTGAAACACATTCCAATGCACGTATGGAGTCTGCCCTGATAAAGAAAAAAGAAGCTCATGAAAAATTCTCACAAAAGGAAACTAAATGGTGCAGTGAATTCTAAATTCTAACATACTGGTTATGAGGACTTCTTGCCAAAGATGAGGAAATTGGTGAGAGATGTTAATTGCTGAAATATCAAGACAAGTGTGAAGAAGTGCCATAGGTTCAGGCCATCATGCACATACAGATGTCACTATTATTACTTGTTAGTAAGACTATCTTTTGCTAATTATTTGGTAAAATAATTACCTACCAAAATGCAAGCACTTTTGTAATGTTCTTTTACACAGATACATTTTTGCATAGTTAGGCAGACTGTACATATAACTTTGCTTTTGACAGTTTCCTGTGACATTTGCCATAGCTTGGTTCTGTAATGTCTCCTAAAAGCCCATGTGTTAAAGGCTTGTTCCCCAGAGTGGCACTATTGGGGAAGTGGTGGGATCTTTAAGAGGTAGAACCTCATAGGAGGTTTTATGTCATTGGAGGCATGCTGTCAAGGGCATCATGGGACCTCAGCTCCTTCCTCTTCCTTGTCCTTCTTTTGCACCTGGTTATAGGGTGAATGGGCCGCCTCTGCATGTTAGACTGCCATCACACGCTCAAAGCAATGAGGCCAATTAGTTATAAACTAAAACCTCCACTATAAACCAAAGTAAGTTTTCTCTTTTAAAAAATTGATTTGTCTCAAGAATTTGTTACAGTAATGAAAATTTGACAAATATTGCTGGCATAGTTGCAATTTCTTTCAAATTTACATTTATTATTTTAATGACAATATATTAATAGGCATATAATATTCCATTTTGTTGTTTGAATAAGATGTGCTAAATAATTTCCCATAATGTAAGATAAATAATTTCTTTTTTATTATAGATAATGTCATAAATAATGTAATCATGTGTGTTGCTTATGCTTTTTTATTCAGAACTATTTCCCCAGTAAGAATGTCTCCATCTTAAATTTCTATAGCAAGAGATTTATTTATGATTCTCATAGAAAATGTCCGTATTGTTTTTCTAGAAGTTTTTAACATTACAATCCTACTAAAAATTAATAAGAAAAAATTCCTCACAAGAATTTTTTCAATATATTATGAGCAGTATAAGTTGACTATTTTCCTACATATGAACTACATTATTTCTTTAGTTTAATTTTTTATTTTCTTAAAAGATTGAATTTTTTCTCAAATATAGTTTAGAAATTATTTATATACATAACAGTGAATGAAATAAAAATATTATATGAATTATGGTTGTTATAAGACCATTTTTTAATTTCAAATTGTTGATATTTTCAAGTTTTTTTAAAAATGCGATTAAATTTGTCATATAATTTGAATTGATATTGTATTTATCTAAAATAATAAATAAAAATATTTTTCCTAGTCTTTTAAAGGTTATATTGTATTGTAATTGCATTACAATATATTGAATTGTTAATTTTCTTTATTTGGAAAATTTAAAGTTTATAAACTCTAATGTTTTCTTGTATCTAATAAAGATGCATTTAATTTTTTAAATAATAGCACTACACCAGAGTACACTGGCAGTCAGAGTTAGAAGGACAAACACACTAGACATGAAGTCACTCTACTTCTGACATGTGGTCACCAACATATATAACCCTTGTAAAATGCAAATAGCAACCAAAGTAAGAGAAAAACCTGACAGAAAAGTAAGGAAGCTGTAGATGGAGACTTTATATTAGGAAGCAAATGTTTGGTAATGGACTATCTTTATACCTGTAATCCTAGCACTTTGGGAGGCTGAGACAGGAGCATCACGAGTTCAAAGCCAGCCTCAGCAATGGCGAGGTGCTAAGCAACTCAGTGAGACTCTGTCTCTACATAAAACACAAAATAGGGTTGGAGATGTGGCTCAGTGGTGAGTACCCCTAAGTTCAACTCCCAGTACCAAAAAAAAAAAAAAAAAAAAAATCTGCTCACATGTTTTGAATCTCCAGATTAAGTAGAATTTTCCCATGTCTGAGAAGGAATAAAGATTTGTCAAAAATTATAAGTAATTAGAAGAATAAAGCAGGTTGGAGAATTCACACAAGTAACACAAAGCTGTCCGCTGGGCTTCCTCATGTGCTGAGGTTAGTTTTTCTTCCTATTCTAAGTTTGCCATAGTCTCATTATGGCAGGCCTACCTTTTTCCAGCAGGATTGCCTGTGAGCATCTCTCTCCCACCTGAAGTTCTGTCCCTATTCCCTTTTTTCCCTCAAAGATATACTTCCCTATTTTCTCCCAAAGTCTAAAGATTTTTCTATCCTCTTCATAGAATCATTAATAGTGTAACTACCCATTTTCTTGGTATAAATCTCACCTCCCTGTATTTTGGAGGTGAACTTTCCCCAGGACAAACTACCCAAACACAACAAAGTACCAGACGTTTTCTTCAAAGAAACTGCATTTTGAATCCTTAAGTCCTCCCAAAGACAGCCCTTAAGTACTGCATTAAATCAGCATAATTAATCAGACACCCTCAGAGAGAATTTCCTCTCAAAAAGAAAACTCTGTGTCTTTATCCTAGAAAAATTAAATGCTTGTAACTTTTATAAATGATCAACCCATTGTTTTCCAATTATAAAGGCCCAGTCTAAGACAATCCGTGACATAATTTTGTGGAACAATAATGAAAAAAGCTATTTATTTTGAACAATCATTTTACAACAGGCAGTGTTAAACATTTAAAAATGTATATATTTTCACATTTCATTGGGTAAGAATTGAGCTTTAGGTAAAACTCATAATATTTCAACTTCATCAAAAAAGTAAATTTTGTAACACAAACTTGCAAGAAAGAAGAAATTATCCATTTTACATAGATGGAGAAAAAGGTTTAGAAGGATTTCAAGTTACTAATTTTTGCCCAACTAGTAAGTGGCCCAGTCAGAATCCAGTAGGTCTAATTGAAACATCTGTTCTCTTTCCTGTCTGTGTCAAGACCGTCTACATGAGAAAGACTGTGTTTGGGTTTCCTGCTTGGTGATGATTCCTTCGAAGAGAAATACATTCATGTTTCTTGAATATTTATTGGTAATTAATATTAGTTAATTTAGTTATCGGAACAGTCAAAGTAAAGGAAATTCCAGATTATGAACTTATCATAGCAGAAGAAGTTATATAGAACCCATCCCTGGAAGATTCCTGCTGAGAACTCAATAAGTTATCTTGCTAGCAACAGAGTGGGTTCTGACCTAAAATGCAATGTGTTTAGAAGTTTTTCCTTCATTATGAATAGCTCTGCTTTCAGTATCTAAACCAGTAGAATATGCTCAGTCTACTTTTGAGTCTGTTTGATCATTTCTCTTTTGTAAGTATAATTTCTGCCTGAAATTAAATATTTTGCTTTGCAATAGAATTTTACATTCATATTCCTTAGTCCTCCTTAATATTCTAAGTCCTCACTTAAAATATTCCATGAGCAAAGAAACAAACAATCCTAAACAAATAATTCATGGCACTGCTTTCAAGAACACTAAATCTTAATTAGCTATTTGTTTGTTTGTTTGTTTCTCTCCTTGCTCTTTGGAAGAAAGCCCAATACAAACAAGGGTTAATGTAAAACCCTCAATTTTTTGTAAAAGGAGCTTTATTCCTTGGATCTGAATAACAACATATCTGGCCTGCAAAATAAACCACTCAACTGTCTCAGATATTTGGGAATGAATGCTTATCCACTAATTGGCTTCAGCTGTTTTTTTCTCTTCATTATTTGAACTGAGTAAACAGCTGTTTGGCAAATGGTTAAGCCCTAAGTCACATGGTTAGTGATTTATGCACTTCAGCGCTCTAATGGATGCCTTGTAGAGTATGCTTTTGTTTATTTGATTGTTAAAGGCCATAGTTAGTGAATCGTGACTTTGTTTAAACACATAGTGCATCCAATCTCATCGAGCAGCTTTCAATTTGGGAGATTCATTTTCAGATCATTTTTTTTCAACTTATTTTAATTTGCTGGGTTTTACCTCTCAAGGATAATAAGAAAATGAGGATAAATTGAAGATAAAGACACATGTTTTTATGAGACCTGATGTGGTTACACGTGAGTCACCAGTCAATTATCACAGACAGAGAAAAAAATGAGGGACAGGGGAAAAGAAACTATTCATTTTTGAGTTATTTGAACTAATCATACTTCTTATGTAGTATTTTCTTTTGAGCAAGACAGTAAACAGCAAGATCACTGGTATCCTATAATGGTGACCTCTTAGGGCATTAATTAGCCCATGTTGGAATGAAGTTGTGAAAGTTATCAAAAGACATTTTTCTAGTACTTTGATAAGAACAGGTTACAAATGCTAATGTTCTTTTATAATCAAAATTGTCTGTCATTCCAATAATAAGAACATATTGCTCATAGATTCCACCAGTTATAATCACATTCAACATTCATATTTAACATGAAGTTAAAGCAATGAGTAGAATAGCAAATTTAAGATCTAAAACTTTATATTTAAAATCTGACATCTTTAACTGATGTTTATCTAAAATCATAGACACTTTTAAAAGACTTTCAATATGAGTTGTTTAAATTTCCTAAAGTACCCAATTCTAGCCTTTAACAATTGATGTCAAATAAATATTATTTTACCAAACATAATTCAGCTAATTTCTGACCAATATCTATAGAATTATAACATGTAACTATTTTAAGGAACAATAGAACTGTAGTAACTCAATTATTTTACAGGTACAAAAACAAAATATCAGGGAGGGCAAATATATTTTTGACAACATAAAAGCAGGCAAATTCAAATGAGTGGTTGTGAGAGCATTCTTGCGTGCATGGCTACTTTCTGTTTGCCAGAACCAGCTGCACCCTGGTTTCTGAGAGAAGCCACAGGTGCTGACTATTCCTTGAACTCCTGTGTTCTCGTGGTTTGAGCTTGTTTTGCAGCCTGAGCATTTTCCACACCTGGGTCTGCAGTTCCACGCCTCCCACGCCCCTCGGGGGGTAGAAAAGATATATAAGCCCAGAGTGCTGCAATAAACGAGCTTTGAGCTTCTTTTTCTTCAGAATCATTGTTGTGTGTGTGTTTCTTTCATCTGTGGCTCCCTTGCCAATTGTTTCAACTTTGGTCCAGCGCTAGGCGCTGGCATCTGGAAGTTCTATCGAGATGGGAAGAAGGGAAGGGACGCTGACAGACACCCCGGGAAGTAGGGGGTGAAGTGTTAGTAGTGCTTGGAAGAAGGGGAGGGATGCCGACAGACACCCCAGGAAGTAGGGGTTAGAGTGTTAATAGTGCTAGAAGATGGGCACTACCCTCAGGGAATTGTTGGAAAATTGTTAATGGTGCAGAAGATAGGCACTACCTACAGTAGGGAATTGTTGGAAAATCAGATCAAAACTCTGTTGAAGAAAAAGGATATGGGGCTAAAAAAAGAGTACTATAAGGGCTTTCTTTATAGAGCAGTCTAGTCCCTGGTTCCTTCATTCGGGAGGTCCCAATGTTCCAGATTGGGAACAGGTCCATGCGGACTTACAGAAAAGGCTACATACACACAGAGGGGCCACAGTCTTTTCCTATTACTACCTTCTCTGATGGAGGCTAATTAAGGACTCTTTTAAGTAAAAAGGTTTTGATTTAGGACCAAGTCAGTGAGTTATCTAAGACCTTTGAATCTACCCAAGAAGCGATTTCTACCCAGTCTCTTAAAGAAGTTGAAATGGATAGCGAGGAAGGAAAAGGAGAGGATGAGGAGGAAGATGAGGAATTGCAGTTGGAAAAGGATATCTAGACATTGCAAGAGAGATTACAGGAGTGGGAATTAAAAGAACAATGTAAGCAGGAACCAAAGTATTATCCAGTTGGAAGACCACCTCCCTTTAATCCAGGATATGAGTCTAGGAGGCCTACCGGTCCTACAGCACCTCCAGAGCCTCAATCGAGAGGTGTGGTGTTCCCAGTAATAGAAGTATTAGATACAGGGGCCGATGTTTCTGTCATATTTCAAAATCGGTGGCCACCAAAGTGGCCTACTCAAAGGGTTGCAACCACTTTGCAAGGTTTAGGTTATAATTCCAATCCATTACAAAGCTCCAGGTTTATCCCTTGGAAAGATGCTGAAGGGCATAACGGACTCTTTCAGACTTACGTCCTTTCTGATCTACCTGTTAATTTATGGGGTAGACATTTTGTCTGCCACGGGGGCTGTGCTAACCACGCAGCTGGTCCAACAAAATATTAGAGAACAAGGATATGTTCCAGACAAGACAGTGCTGAGGATGATGGAAAGGCAAGGATATGAGCCAGGATGGGGTATAGGAAAAAAGATCACAGGGTAGAACGACTCCCCTCACTGCTGAGGATGATATAAGACTTGGTAAGGATAGAACAGGACTGGGAAAACCTTAAGGGCTACTGCAGCAACAGCCTCAAAAATAGACCCTATACCCATTCAATGGAAAAACAGATGATCCTGTGTGGGTAGAGCAGTGGCCCTTAACTAAGGAAAAACTTAAGGCTGCTCAGTTTCTGGTGAAAGAACAATTAAAAGCAGGACACTTAGTTCCATCAACATCCCCCTGGAACACACCTATTTTTTGCCATTAAAAAGTCTGGAAAATGGAGATTTTTACAAGATCTGAGGGCTATCAGTTTCTTAAGTCACATCCTGTTTTTCCAAAAATAGCGAAGACCATTCCTATCCCCAGAGCACGTTCAGTGTTTACTGATGGGTCATCTAATGGTACTGTATCAGTGTACTCTTCAGGCAAAAGTATCACCCAACGATTTCATCCAGGGTCTGCCCAGAAAATTGAACTTCAAGCATTGACCCTGGCGCTTCAGATGTTTACCTGTGAGCCTATTAACGCTTATACTGACAGTGTGTACATTTCCAAAATCATTCCTTCCCTGGAGACAGGGCTATGGCGATCGAGTAAGCCATGTTCTTTGGTCCCTGCAATCTAGGACAGATTTTAGGAAGAGAGGGGGAATTGAGAGCATTCTGCGTGCATGGCTACTTTCTGTTTGCCAGAACCAGCTGTACCCTGATTTCTGAGAGAAGCCACAGGTGCTGACCATTCCTTCAACTCTCGTGTTCTTATGATCGAGCTTGTTTTGCAGCCTAAGCATTTTCCACACCTGGGTCTGCAGTTCCACGCCTCCCACGCCCCTCGGGGGGTAGAAAAGATATATAAGCCCAGAGTGCTGAAATAAACGAGCCTCGAGCTATGAGCCTTTTTCTTCAGAATTGATGTTTGTGTGTTTCCTTCATCCTCGGCTCCCTCGCCGACTCAGTTTCACTTTGGTCCGGCGCAGGTGCTGGCAAGTGGTTACAAATATTTTCTCCAACTCTGTTGATAGTTTTCATTTGCTATAAAGAAGCTTTTTAGTTTGGAATCAAATTAAAATTCGACAACTAAATTTTTCCAAGTTTTGCTTATATCATCTGTACTCCTGAGTTTATACCTAAATAAAATGCATTGCCCAGACCAATGTTACGGAGCTTTCTCTGATTTCTTCTAATGGTTGTAGAGTTTCAGGTCTTATATTTAAGTCATTAATCCATTTTGAGTGATTTTTTACTTATGGTGCGAGATAAAAATCCAACTTCACTTCACTGCATGTGGATATCCAGTTTTCCAAACACTATTCATTGAAGCAACTGACCTTTCCCCATTGTGTGTTCTTGGTGCCTTTGTTGAAAATATTTTCACCATAAATGCCTAGGTTTATTTCTGAGCGCTCCATCCTGTTCTATTTGTCAGTGTCTTTTTATGCCAGAACCATGCTGTTTTTATTACAATAGCAACATTCACTGAAAATGGAACGTTTCCCAATCTTAAGAACATTTTTAAGGTTTTAGATTGGCATATGTGCTATGTATCAACTCTACTCCACTGTCTTCACCTCTACTCTGGTCATGCCCCAGTTATAACCATGCTTGGGATGAATCTGCATGGAAATAGGAAAGCATTCAGTAGAGTCAAATCCAAGAACAGCTAAGACATGGAGTTCAGAGAAGGGGTTGATAAACATCAACTGAGATCATAGAAGTAGCCCTTAAACTCCAAGAAAAGGCCCTCATGTTTTATCTGAATATTTGTGGCAAGGTGGGTCTTAGGAGCTGAAGGAGTAAGGGACATCAAAATCGTATGACAGTATATAAGAAAAAGACGAACAAAATGACTATTTTGAAGAACAAACTTGCATTAATAGCTTCTCTGGGGATGCATGTCAGAAGGTACACTTTTATATCTTTTATTGGTGAATACATAGTATAAGACAGTATATTCCCAGGAATCTGTAAGGGTTCTTTACTAATCTCTCTGGACCTAACTCCAATATAGGGTGTTCATTGAACAAAAGAAACAAAACACAGCAACAAGAAAATGATTTCCAATTTAATTTGGTTTTTAACTTTGCTAAAGCACATTCTACTTCCCTTTATCCCTTGCTCTTCCTCTGAGTTCTTTTCTTCATCCATCTATACAGAAGGGCATTGCAAGTTTGCCACAGGATTAAAAGCAAGAGTACAGATATAAGTACAGGAGGTTTTGGATTGCCTAATGAAAAGAGAACCATCTTTGGAAACCAGATAGTAGATCACTGGATGCTCTGCATTCTGAGGATAGTGCCCAATCCATGCCATTCTCAGAACCTTAAAATACGATCTTATCTGGATATTAGATTTTTGCAGATGCAATTACTTTAGTCATAATGAATTAGTCAGTCCTAAATCCGAAATGACTAATACTCTAATTAAAAGAGCTATGGAGATGGACATGAATAGAATAAAGATGGCTGTGAAGACAGGCAGACGTTGGAGGGATACGTAGACAAGCCAAACAACATTAGGGTTTACAGGCAATCAGTAGCAGCCAGAAGAGGCAAACAAGAGTTATCCTCCAGAGCATTCAGAGGAAGTATGGTATTGTAGGCACCTTTATTTCAGAATTCTAGTCTCCAGAACTGAGAATAAATTTCTTTAAGGTCACTTATCTTATAGTACTTTGTTACAGCAGCCCTAAGAAGTTGATCCACTGGGAAAGGTGTGAGATATGAACTTTTGTCTACGGAATTTAAAGAAATGCAAAGTGAACAATTCTTTGGGTTAAGTAGAAGACCCAAAAGATGAACAGAGGATGGTAAATCCTCACAGCAACAGCCTTGAACTACACTGGACTCAAAGTCAGACACATATACAAGGGTAAGGGCAGATTGCAGAAAAGCTGTAATATGAAGATAGACACAAATAATATTCTGAAGACACAAATACCTCATGATCACAAGAAGTGGGCTTTTCAAAACTTATGAAAATAATAAAATGCAATACATTCTTCGCCTAAGTCATCAGCACAGATGAGAAACACTGTTAAACTTTTTATTAAGATCCTAAGGTAGCACACACTCCAGTACTACTCAAAGTGTGGTGCATGGATCAGTGTTGATCCTCAAGCTCACTGCTTATCTAAATGAGTGACCTGATACACTTGTGTATTTGGGCAAACCAGTTCAGCTGTTCCATTCCTATGATTGAGTCTCATGTCTTCTGAGTTACACACTAATCATGAAAAATAGAATCATATTTCAACAAGCAATATGTCAGTTTCTCAACTATATAATCCAGAAGTGAATAAAAATATTAAAACCATTAGCATTTACATATCATCAAAGTTATGTTTATAATTTTATAGTAAACTTGATTTTTAATTTAATTCAACATTAGCTAAATTAGGGAAATGATATTTGCATTATTAAATTTTAACTCTCATGGTTCAGAGAAGTTTTCATTGACTATTTTTCTTGAAAAACATCTTCTCTGAATGAAATGAGGATGATAGTGCTTCCAAACAACTGATAGCATTTGAATTTTTACCGATGTATGATATCTTATACATTGCATTAAATAAAATAAATAAAATAAAATAAGTTTTATAGCCATATCTGAGGAAATGCATTAAATGTTTTTCCAGTATACAAGGTAATAAAGCAAGACAATCCTCAAAACTTGAAGGAGTATGTTCCTCCAAGTCTCAGTGACTTCCAACAAACATTTATTCTTAAAAGTATACTTTATTTAGAATCACAACAATATGGAGCAGAAGATACAAAGAGTTCCCTTCCGCCACCTCTGACACACATGTATAGCCTTCCTCATTATCAACGTCTCACTATATTGGCACATTCGTTACATCAGTGAACCTACATTGCCACATCATCCCCCAAAGCACATAATTTACTTTGGGGTTCACTTGATGATGTGCATCCTATGAGCCCAAATGTATGATGACATGTATCCACCAGTGTAGTATCTCATACAGAGCAGTTTTATTCTTCCCCCTAAATCTCTGTATTCTGCCTATTTACACCTCACTTCCCCTTAACTCCTAGCAGCAATTGATCTTTTTTTACTGTCTCCACAGCTTTGCCTTTTCCATAATGTCATAGTTAAAAACATACATAAAAATATAAGGTGAAGCAGCAGATGCTCATCTAGATTCTGCAACAGTTATTCAGAAGAGCTACCTAAGATAATTAAGGTGGCTGCACTGTATAGCAGGCTTTCAATGTAGATGACATCTTCCGGTATCAGGCTTTTTCATCTAGATCTTTAATAGGTAGGAAGAAGTCGATGCCTGTCTTTAAAGCTTCAAAGAACAAGCTGATTATCTTCTTAGGAGCTAAGGAAGATAGTGACATTTAGTTGAAGTCAATGATCATTGACCATCCTAAAAACTTTAGGACCCTTAATAGTTATACTGAATATTTACTGCTATGTCCTATAAATGGTATAACAAAGCTTGGATGATAGCACATCTGTTAAAATATGGTTTACTAAATTTAAGCCCATTTTTTGAGAACTACTCGGAAAAATAGCTTTCTTTTAAAATGTCACTGCTCACTGACAATACAGTGAGTATTGGTCATTCAGGAGTTCTGATGGGGTTATACAATAACATAAATGGTTTTTTTTCATGCTTTCTCACACAGCATCCATTCTAGTCCATAGATTAGGAGTAACATCAAATCTCAAGTCATATTATTTAAGAAATACATTACATAAAGCTATAGCCATATCTGCTATAGACAGTGATTTCTCTGGATCAAGAAAAATTGATCTGGAAAGGATTCATCATTCTAGATATCATTAAGAACTTTTTATAATTCATGGGAGGAGATTGAAATGAAAGCTTCATGGGAGTTTGCAAGAAGTTGACTGTAGGCTTCATGGATGACTTTGAGAGGTTCTAGATTTCAGTGAGTAAAAGTAGTTGCATATGTGAAGGAAATAGGATTAGAAGTCTGAGTTGCTGCAATTTCATGATAAAACTTTAAGGAATAAGGGCAGCTTTTTACAGATGAGCAGAGAAAGTGGCTTCTTAAGATAAAATCTATTCCTGGCAAAGATGCAGGAATACTACTGAAATGACAAAAGATTTAGAATAGTACATAAACCTAGCTGAGAAAGCAACATGGCAGAGTTTGAGAGGATTGACTCCAATTTTGAAGGAAGTTCTAATGTGGTTAAATGCTATTAAACATCATTGCATGTTCCAGAGAAATCTTTCATAAATGAGTCAAGAGTGGCAGACTTCATTGTTTAAAAATAGCCAGTCTTCAATGACCTTATCATTCACTAGTTTTTTTCTTTTGGAATTGGTTATCTAACCCAGGGGCACTTAATCACTGAACCACATCCCATTCCTTTATTTTATATTTTTGAGACAGGGTCTCACTAAGTTGCTTAGGATCTTGCTAAGTTGTTAAGGCTGGCCTTGAATTTGTGATCGTCCTGCTTCAGCCTTCCAAGTTGCTGGGATTACAGGCATGCATCACCACACCTGGCTATCGTTCATTTTTGAGGATCTAGCCATCCATTCAAGGCCCTCTATCATTAAAAAAAAAAAAAAATTCACTGAAGCTTAGGTTATTGTTAGCATTTCTTAGTAATAAAGCACTTTAAGATATGTGCTTTTTTATAAATATGCTACTGTATGCATAATAGACCACAGTATACTATAAACATGACCTGCATATACCCCAGGAAACTAAAAAATGTATGGCTCACTTTATTGCATATTAACTGTATTGCAATATTCTGGAACTGAACCCACAATAATTCTGAAGTATGCCAATATCCATTTTCTAATTATCTCCAGTCAGTGAGAATTGACAAGAAAGCTGTGATAAGTCTGTATGTAGAATGGTGTTCCTATAAAACTATAACCTCAATATCAGGTTCATTTCTTGTGCTGCTCATCAATATTCACTTTCTCCACTTTCACATCCTTTGTTCCCTCAAGTACTTCAATTCTTTGTTTTATTCCTCCAGGTGCCCACAAGACGCTCTTTCACTTGCCTCCCTACAAATGACTAATCCATTTGACAAACATAATTAGAAAAACTGAACAAATCAGGTGGGCTCTTATTTTCATATTCTGACTTGGTAAACCAAACTACCAACTTAGCAAAACCCACTTTTAGACTTAATGCCTTTTCTGTAGGACCTAATGATTAAATATCTATTCTGTCTCAATTAACTTTTCCATTTTTGTTCTCCACGATATATATTTCTGCCTTCTCTTACATTGATCACTTATTCCCCATTTTTATCATTTTTGCTGCTTCCATATTCTCTCCTTCCCCAAAATTCATCAAACCTGTTTTAGGTCTGATACATATATTTATCTCAATTTAGAGTGTGGTACTTGAACACAACTTTCATAACTTTTTAATGTATGCTCTAAAGGATATTTGAGACATATTATATTGATCTTCTCATCTCCTGTACTTTTCAACATAGTGCTGAAGGCGTGCCCTGTTTCATGCACATTAGTGGGATGAACATATTGCAGTCCCCCAGGATCCTCTGCCAGTCATTGATGCCTTCTCAGTCTGGCTTTTTACTTGCAGTCCTTCCTGTAACTTTATATTCTGTTTTATGTTAATATGTTCTAATTTGCTACTGATAAAATAATACATATATAATGATTACCATGTTCCATATTCCATTCTAAAAATTTCACAACTATTAACTACTCCTTATAGCAATTCTAGTAACAACACATTATGAAGCAGATATTATCCCTAGTTTGCATTTGAGGAAATGCAAACATAGGGAGACTGTTAATACATGGATACTGTCTTTTTTTGGCATAAATATGAAGATTAATTTTAAAAGCTAGACAATAAATATAGACATAGGAATAGATCTAATCCTACTCTAGCTATTAAGCAATTAAGATGGAAGGTATTGCCTCTCAGGATTTTTTTCTTAGAGTAACTGATGAAGTACATAAACTAGTAGCCCAAAGGAGCCAAAATATTAGTATCAATTATCACTGAGCTGGTTTGTGCATCAGATAAAAATGAAGCTCCCTTTCCCTTCTACTCTTGTGGAGATCTCAATAAAGATTAAGCATTTAACTTTCATGTTGCCTTACTCATTCAGCTGTTGCCACAGCAACTAAGATTCCACTCCACTGCTCTTGCAGATAATTTACAAATATGGTTTTTAGAATAAAGGCAATGAATCACACTTTTAAAACACCAAAGTGGTCAATATAAAGTTACTATTCATAACTTTTATAAAAAGTCAATCCTGTGTCTTAGAGAAAATTATGGCCATTAAAAGCATCATGTCCTATATAATATTGGAAGTGGATGACAACACATATAAAATTAGAAAAATCATCAAGTTTTTATTTCCAATGACATTATATATCTATATACTGTAAATGTATTTATATTAGTAAGGGTTCTCCAGAAAGACAAAACCAAAAGGAGATAAGATGATAGATAGATAATACATAGATAAAGATAAAAGAGGATTTATTAGGGAAGTTGGCTCATAACATAGAGGCCTGAAAATCCCATGATTGGCCATCTGGAAACTGGAGAACTAGACAAACGAGTAGCATGGCTTTCCAAAACCAAATGGCTCAGAATCAGGGAAGTTAATCATTCATAGTATAAGGCCAAAGGCCTAAGAACCTGGAGTTCTCATGTCTAAGGGTATGAGAAGTGTGTCCTGGCTCCAAAGGTAAAATCATTCACCTTTCTTCTACCTTTTTGTTTTATCCAGACTCCCAGCTGATTGGATAGTGCCTACCACCACAAAGGGTGGATCTTCCTAACTTAGTACTTCTATTCACATGCTGAGTCCCTTCAGAAATATCCTCACCTGAACCAGAAAGTATGCTTCACCTACTTTCTAGCTATTCCTTAATCCAAGCAAGTGAACATAAAAGCAATCACCACATTTGTTATAACTTATCTATGTTTCTACAACTTGGAAGGGCAATACTTCTCAAAGTTTGCCTTCACACTTTCATGTTCCATGTTTTAAGAGTACCATTCTTTCCTTCATTTAGCCCATTTTAAAAGATTTTCTAATATATTAGTAAATCTTAAAATTGAGGCAAGTGACAATTGGGACATTGCTATCTGTTAGGGATATTTTAGTTGAAAATGATAAAAATATGACCCAAGTTTGACTAAGCAAAAGTAAATGTATTACAATTCATCTTGAATAGTTCATGGAACCCAAAGGTAAAAACATGGTAGGGTGAGAACAAATCTAATGAGGATCTCAAACCATGCCTGGATGCTCTCTATCACTTATCTCCACTATCTTCGCTCTTTGGTTATCTGCATCTTTCTCACTGAAGACCAGCTGTAGTCAACCAATGAAAACATGGGTAATGATGGCATCAGAATTTTACCTCTATAGTCTAAGCCAGTAGAGAGATTGGGCTCTTTATCCAACAAGTTGAAATTAAAAAAAAACAAAAGAAGGGGAAGAGAGTACTTGCCCAATTTAAGTCAGATGCTACTCAAAGAACAGTCAGCACTTGACCAGGACTCAGGATCATGTAGCAAATTATTTATCAGCAGGATTGATCATTTTCTTTTCAAAACTTATCCTTCCCTTAGTTCGCTGGATGCCATTTTCCCTCCGTCTTTCTGGATACTTGTGCTTAGTCTCACCTCTCTGAACTATTCACACTACAGTACAGAGATCTGTTTTTCTTAACTCTGTTTACACTTACTTTCATGGTGGCCCCAGCCAGCATCCTATCATTAGCATATAATTCACATGCTTCATTTAAAATTTTTCTCTTTGCCCCAGATCTTTTTCTACACTTCTGTAAGTAGCTATCTTCAACTGAGTATCTAATACATATTTTCAACTCGCATCTAAAATATAATTCTTTAATCATCCTATTTTTATACTTTTTTAACATCTTTCTCTTCCCAAAGACTTTTCTATCTTAAACCAGTATCACTTTGTTTTCAATTACTTAAGACAAAAAAATTCTTAGAATCCTTTGATTTTTTTTTCCTTTTTCTCCCATATCTCTTATAATCTCTTATGACTTAGATATGAGGTGTTCCAAAGCTCATGTGTGAGATGATGCAAGAAATTTTAGAGGTGAAATGATTGGGTAATGAGAACCTTAGCCTAATCAGTGCAATAATCCACTGATAAGGATTAACTGGGTATAATTGTAGGCAGCTAGGATGTGGCTGGAGGAGATGGATATCTGGGGCATGCCCTTAGTGTTTATATTTTGTCCATGTTGGGGGCTGGCATTTGTCTCCCTCTCCTTCCCTCCCTGTCTCCTCTCTGGTACTATGTCCTGAGCTACTTCCATCTTCCATGATCTTCCCCCATGATGTTCTGCCTCATCTTGGGCCCAGAACAATGGGGTTGAGACCTCTGAAACCATGAGCCAAATAAACTTCTCTAAAATTGTTCTTTTCAGGACTTTTGGTCACAGTGATGAAAAAGCTGACCAATACACAATTAATACTAATCAAAATATTTTAATCTAGTTATGTTCTCCACTGATACATCCTAATGACAGAAGAAATTATTTCTCACTATAACTGCAATAGTCTCTCAAATGGTTTTTCTCATTTAGCCCTTGCCCTTCTACAGTTTATTTTTAGTAGCAAAGTTAAAGTGATTCCCTTAAAGCATAAATCTTCTCTCCTTTTCAAAAGCTTTTCAATAGACTTCTCATCTCAGAATGCTATCAGAGCATTCCCCAAAGGTTCATATGTTAAAGGCTTGTTCCCTAGGGTTGTGCTTTTGGCAGATGCTGAGAAACTACAGGAAGTGGGTCTTACGTGAGGTACTTAGGTTGGTGGAGGCATGCCCTCAGAATGAATTGTGGGACCTCACTGATTCTTCTCTCTCTAATAGAAGAAAAAATATTTCTGCTGTTTCTCTATTTCCTGGATCAAGATATGATACACTCTTCTATGATGTCCAGCCCTTACTACAGGCCCAAACAAATGGGGTTACCCAATCTTGTACTTGAACCTTTAGGACTGTGATCCAAAATAAACCTGTCTTTATTTCATAAGTTGCCTGTTTCTGGTATTTCATTATAGTAATGCTAAGCTGACTAACATACAGAATAAAAATCAAGTCACTGAAAATCTTTTTCCTCTACCAGAATACTGTTCTCTCAGATGGCCATTTGTTTGCCCCTGGCAGTTCTTTCTTCTTTACCCAGCTATAATGTCCATGAAATTGATTGCCTATGATATCCTATACTTTTTATTACCTGTTTCCCCTCACTAGAAAGAAAGCTCCATGAAGATTTGTTCTACTCATTATTTGCATCAAAACCAGTGGTGGTAATAAGTAAATCAATATTGGTTGGTGGCTAACTTGGTAGTTCTTTTTCACTCAAGGGACACTTTGAAGAAAAGGGAAACTAAGTTTCCAAAAACCAAGGATATTACCAGAAAAGGGGACTGAGAAGACAAAATCATTTGTCTTCCAGTTGATTTGGTGTGTTACGCATTTATTGCTTTTTGTTCCTCCTAAAATTAAAGGAATTTTAAAAGTGCAGTAAAGAAAATTGTAGGATCACTGGGAAATTTCAAGTTTTGAAAGAAATAACATACTAGGAAAATATTAACTGATATATGAAAGAGAAGGAAACTGTAGCTTTGACTGTACAGGGACAAGGGGAACCAACTCCAGAGAGACTTTCAATGCAGAGACTGGAATTACATAAAAATGAGCATATTAAGAAGTGGGACTGAAGTGAAGGGGACTAGAGGTTTGTAGTTTGTCTCAAAGAATTACCTACATTTATTAAATTTAGTCCAAGGAGCATCAAAGAGAAAGAGGGTAGGTATCTTGGATGTACTGAGGTATACTTTTCCTAAACTTCTGAAAATTAGGGTCCCTATAGTCTAGAATCCAGCTGCCTAAAAGCCCTACATTTTAAAGCAAAATTTTCCCTGCCAGAAATTTGTTTTACATAAAGGAAAATCTTATCACTAGTGTGTGTGTGAGAGAGAAATTTCAAAATACCAAGGATCAAAGATAAGATACCTGAAAATTTTTTGAGGGAAAGCCAGTTGAACAAAGAAGGGGAAAAAAATTAGGACTAAGAAGTTTTACTTATATCACAAATGATGGAACACAGTGGAGCAATGTCTTCAATGACTGAAGCAAAAGTATTTCTGCTGTAGAATCCTAAACGTAGCCAGGATAACATTCAAAGGTCATGGCATAATCTTGTCATAATCGCTTTAAGAAAATTAATATGCCAAATGCACCATCTTTAGGCATCTCATAAAGATCTTGTTTAACAAAATAATGGTATGAATTAAGAAAAAGAACAATTTGGGCAACCATTTCTTAATTGAAGAGAAGAAAAACATGAGTGATGTATGGCATCCTGGAGAGCAAGAACTCAAGCCTGGAGTAGAATGGAAGCTATGGAGAATGGTTTTTGAGGAAAAAAACTAAAGACTCAGCAAAATAAACACTAGTATGGAGAGCTTGAGGAAAAACGTCTATCCAACACAGGCACAAAATTTTAAGATCAATCCTCACCTCATTCTGAATATTAGACAGAAAAAGACTAAGCAATAAGGAAAAGAGGTCTCAAATCACTGACTTCTAGACATCAAGCAGTAACTTAGATGGTCAAATTGGATCAATATCAAAACAAACAATACTGAGCCACCAATTTCTGATAACTACAATGATATTCTACACCATGATTGACTTCAGAAGCACATCAATAGTCCCTTTCCTGAGGAAATTATAATCTGACAGAGAATCAAAAGATAATATAATGCACATGAGAGAAAAACCATCTGTTAGAACTGAGAAGAGAGACTCCATATGCAATATGGCCTTTCCTATGCCCAGAGCAGTAGTCAGACTTTCGGAGCTGGGCGGACTTCCCTAGCAGACCAATGCTCATGAACTCAATAAGCTTCTCATTTGCACACATTCCTTAATCTACAGCAGTAGAGACTCTAAAGAAAGTCTCTGAATAAGGTTTGATGCATATTTTGGTCTTTTTCATCAAAAGTAACATCTTCTCTATCATAAGTCTCACTCTTCTGAATGTCAGGTTTAACTGCTTAAGCCACCACATTTTTTTCTGCAAGGGTCATTATCAATCAACTTACTGGAGAAGTTCTGAAGAACAGTAGTTTACGATTTATCTTGTGTAGTCTGCCAATTTGGCTTCCTATAAGGAACAAAGATCTTCTGGCATATTTAATTCTGCCTTGCACAGTACTTCGCTAGTTCTAGGCTTTCAGAAAATGTTATTGCCCTTACTGTTCTGTTCTGTTCTTATTTGATACAGAATGATTATCATACTTCTTATATTTCCTTTCCCAGTCTGGCTCTCTAGAGGAAACATACCTCCAGCAGTCTCGAGTATCTAGCAATCTTTCATTTTTATTCTCTCATTTATTCTGTCTCATCCTTTCAACTACCTTTGCCTTGCTCTTCTGTAATCTGCTTGTTCATTTATTTGTATATTCATTCAGCAATATTAGACACTAATAGAAAGGAGAAACAAGTCATAAACCATTTTTCTAAAAGACTTCACAATCTTTTAATTGGACTCTGGAGTAGAAGATGTAAGCTTCAATCAAGGCATGATAAAGAACATATTTTGGCAATTAATGATACTTAATGAGGGAAATATACCTTTTCTAGTAAGTCTGAGTAAAGCTTTGCAGAGGAAGTACACAGTGAGTGGGGAAACAACTCAATAAATGGGCAAAGGAATTGAACAGACACTTCCTAGAAGAAATATTAATGGTCAACAAATACATAAATGTTCATCTCTAGCAATTAGAGAAATGCAAATAAAAACAGCATTGAGATTTCATCTCACTCCAGTGATAATGGCAATTATCAAAAATACAAATAACAATAAATGTTGACAAGTATGTGGGGGGAAAGGTACACTCATACATTGCTGGTGGGACTGCAAATTTGTGCGACCAATCTGGAAAGCAGTATGGATATTCTTTAGAAAACTTGGAATGGAACCACCATTTGACCCAGCTATCCCACTCCTCAGCTTATACCTAAAGGACTCAAAATCAGCACACTACAGTGATGCAGCCCACCTCAGTGTTTATAGCAGCTCAATTGAAAATAGCCAAGTTATGGAACCAATGTAGGTGCCCTTCAAAAGATGAATGGATAAAGAAAATGTGGTACACATACACAACTGAATATTACTCAGCTAAAGAAGAATGAAATTGACATTTGCTGGCAAATGTATGGATCTGGAGACTATCATGCTAAGTGAAATAAGCCAGTCCCCCAAAAACCAAAGGCCAAATATTCTCTGATATGTGGATGCTAACCTATAACAAGGGAGGGGAAGGAGGGAAAGTATAGAAGTCTCTTGGATTAGACAAAGAGGAATGAAGTGAAGTGACAAGGGATGAGAAAAAGACAGGAGAATGAACCAAACATAACTTTCCTGTGCTCACATACAAATAAACAACCAGTGTAACTTCACATCACGTACAAGAGAGTGGAATCAAAATTGGGATGGGCTGCGCTCCATGTATGTATAATATGTCAAAATGCACCCTACTGTCATGTATATCTAAAAACAGATAAAGTAAAAACAAATGCTATTCATAAAACAACAAAACAAAAAACTTTAAACCAGGGAGTGAAGTAAGCAAGGAATGGTCTCTAGGTGAATTAGAACTTAGAGAATGAGCTAAGTGTGTGTGAGCTTCTCTCTACTCGCAGTTCCTTCTAGTCTTAATTGATTCTCCCCTCCTGGGGAAACTCGGTGAATCTCATCAGCACCTCCACTGATTGCTTCTGGTGGAGTATTCAAAGGAATTCTTCTGGGTAGTTCTTGAATTGGGTAGCTCACATTGATACCCATTGAACCTCATCCCCCATTCTTCATTCTCTGCCTCCTGGATTTATCAGGTGTACCATATTATCCCTAAATGTGAACTCTGGTGAAATTTGTTAACTTTTGCAAATATTAAGCAGATTATTGAAATGACAGATATTAAGAATTGTTTATATCTATATTTTGAGATACTCAAATAATAGTCTTTTTGGGCAGCTTACCAATTGCATTAAGGGAAGTCATTTGGAAACTTCTTTACTGCTTTCAGAAACAGGAGAATTGAACTTCTCTTTTGCAGCCAATTCTCTTCAGCCACACACACACAAATGAAGGTTTACTAACACTCTTTCTCCCGAGAACACTATCTTCTGTAAGTGGTGCCAAGAGCTGAGAGCATCAAGCTTGCCCTTGCACTGTGAGAACACAGCTCTCTCCCAGGGTCTGCCCAGATGCTCATTAAAATCCAATGAGTACTGCACAAGGACGTGTTGTTTGGGCCAACATCATAGCTTTTGGAAAGGAAAGAATTTCAACTTGGTGTGGGAAGATGGACAAAGTCAAGCACCATGGTAACTGGGTCAAATTAACTCTTTAAACAGAAGCTATCAACAAATGAATGGATGTTGATTAGCATACCATGTAAGGTGTTACAATTTAACTTCTGCTTTCTATGCTTTTTGCTAGTCTCCAAATTCCACAGCATTCACTTTTTTCTCTGTATTCATTACATATCTGGGCCGTATAATCTATTTCCTTACTCTTTCCCTTCTATCCCAATAACTGATTTTTTTTCCTATTAGTTTGGCCTCTTTAGAATATCTTAAATACCTATTCAACATTCATACTACTTTCACAACTTCTAGATCTATAAACTATTTCTTCCCTTGTTTTATACCACACTTTACAGGGGAGAGGGTTGAGACACATATTTTTTACAAATAGTCTTGTAAAAAATATATACCATCACCATAATTCTCTTACTAAGTACAGTAGAAATCAGGAAGAGATTAGATGAGTATAGATGAGAAGACTAAGAATAGTCCCCATTTTTAAGGAGCTTTACATTCATTTGGCTGTCAAAGAATACTTCTATTAAGCTTCACTGTGTGAGAAAAATGCTTATTTCTCCTAAAGAATTGGTGTGTTTTCTCTTGGCAGATATTGGAAATTATAGTATTTAGACTTGTTCTCTTGTTTTCTCTTGCTGCTAGAATGCTTAGCACCAAATGCAATGCTCAGACTGTAATTACATAAACTCTAATTGCTGCTTTTTCTTTGCAAGGCCTTGACTTTATATGCTTATTACAAATGAATAGATATTATTCATTGCAGGGTTAAGCCCTTCTTAAGCTTTTTTTGGAGTGAGATAGGATATAAATAATGAACTTTTTTTTTTAGCCCTGACTTGGAAGAAAATGTAAAAGAAATGTCCATCCGATTTGTACATAAGAGGCTAGTAAAGATCATTCTAGTATTTGGTATAATGCTGGGTACCTAAGAAACTGAATTCAGTTCCTCAATTTCAGGGAACTGTCCCCATGAGCACAGTAGTTAGTGGGAAGCTAGTGACATAGTGGATGACAAGCTTGGGTTGTGGACTTGAGTGAAGTAAATCTGAGTTCTCTGGGTCAGTGGTGAATTCCTGAGTGAAAGAGGATGAGAGCATGAGTACTTGCCACAACTGTAACATTTTGGGGAAAGGGATGTGTTTTTAACTATTTTAAGGAGTGGTTCTTATACAATGGTTTAAAGCTCTTATGGTCATACTGTTATGTTTTATTCAAATTTGATGGTGCATTCTGATCAAGAAGGCTGCTTGGCTTTGTAATGTTAACACCTAGATTCAGAATGTAGAGAAGACTTGGGAGGCTTGAAAGACTGGTTAGCACCAACACGAGGAATATTAACAAGAAAAACAACACATTGGAGTGCAAGTTTAATATCCAACTGCAAAATTAGATTGAGGTAGACATAGGAAAGTAGAGGTTTTCATTAACAGATGATTTAAAGCGGGATGTGTTTAAGGAACAGGTACCAATAGGCAAAATTCTCCAAGGATGCCATGGAAAACAAACAGATGGTGATCAGAAAAACTACCTTCAGTTCTGAACACCAAATAATAAGCACAGTATTTTGTTGATGACTATACTGAGCATTTGATGGCTAAATGGGAAAAAAATTAGTGATGTTATATAAGGAATGATTAAGCAACTGTATTCTTCTAACCCAAAGAAGCGCAAAAACATGGGTGGGAGGTAAGGTAACTATTTTCAGATATTTGAAGAGAAACAGCTTGGCTTTAGGAAAAGAACATATGATGTCAAGACCCAGAAACTGTGACCAGATCTGTGATCTGCCACCCACTTACCATCTAACCAGTGTTTTCACAACAATGTCCCTAGTCTCCATGGTAAATGGAAAGAGCCCTGTGCAGCATATGGCAATTAGTAGGACCTCAAAAAGTGATTTTCTTCCTGTAACTAAAAACGTATGAGAAATCATTGTGCATATTCTCTACAGTCTTGAAGGGTTAGGTTGAAAGCCAATACAGTACATAGAACCCAGAAAAACAGACTTTATCTTAATAAAAAATACTAATAAAATAAAATACATACTTTAGGAAAAGTATGGTAAGCAGATCGTGTTTCCTAACTTAAGCAATATTCAAACAAGCTTTCCAAGCCCAATATAAACTATCAGCAGCGAGGAACTTTGGGGTCTTCTCTTAGAAATTAGAGATACAGGCAGAATTGAGCATGTGGACACAGAAGTTGGCTGATGTCAGAAGAAAAAACGTGTGGCTCTATCAATCCAATATCAATAAGGAAACAGCTATTTGAAATAAAATAATTTGAGGAAAGTTTTTTTTACACAAATTTTCCATTTGAAAAGCTAAGTGAGGAAGAACCACAACTCAATGTTAGCAATAGAAATAAATGATCAAAATCTGGAAAGGAGCATAATGTAATAAGGATTACCTTGAGCAGAGCAAGAACTAGAAGATTATCTTGAACTGTTCAAGGAAGGTTGACTGCTCTGGAGGCTTGGAAGAAACTCTTTGGCCTCACTCTCCTCCTCCTTTCCCACTTCCTTAGGCTCCCCCCTGGCCAGAGACAAGAGAAAACTAGAGGGCAAGGGAGCATTTAGGTGTGTACCAAATGGGTCATTTTAGGAAGTGGAAGGGATGGGGGAGAAAGGCCCACATTAAAGGAGAGAGGCTTAACTAGAATAATGTAATCCCTTTTCCACGCCCTCCAAAATTCCTTTGTAAAGGCATTCTAACCAGAAACAAAGAATTAAATGTCTCGACAAAAGCAAAAGTCCTTCTTTCCTGTCCACTTTACTTTCTCCTCTTGAGTTATTCACTATTATCCATTCTACCACTGTTCTCCTAGGATTTCTGTGGCTGGATAAGCAGATGGGCCACCACAGTTGCTTCAGTTCTTTAGGGGTTTCTGAGAAATTTCCAGGGAGCCACACTAGGCATTGGGGAGATCTTTCCCATTGCCCAGGCTGTTTACAGCTGATTAGTCACAGGGTACTATTTTCACCCACTGAAATTGGGTACCTTGTTCACCCATGGAAATTGCATCCCTGCATTCCAGAGATGATTCTTGGAAGCCATGTAGTTTCTGAGCCTTGGTACTCTTTCCTCTTGTTGTTACTGCCATTCATTCATTCATTGATTCATCCATGTTTTCTTTTAAAATAGATTGAGAAACTGTCATGTGTACATTGGAGATACAGTGGTATCCAAGACAGGCATGGTTTTTAACTTGATGTAACTTATTTTATAATTTCTGAAACATTAAAATGTCCTACAAATTGTTGAATTTCTAGCATACTGTAAGATGTTCCTTTATAAACTTAAATACAAATACTAATTTTAGATCATGTATTCTAATTCTTGAGATGAGAAATGTATCTAAGAGGCATTTATAGCACAAAAGGCAGAACAAGAGTCAAGTATATGTGCATCAGTGGTCAAACAATGGTTTGAAATGCTGGCTCCCTAATTAACAAATAGTCATTGATTGCCTAGGGTTCTATTTAGTTTGACAATAAATGTAGAATGCGTATTTGAGTAAAATACCATAAATATCCAGATTCTAGAACATTTTACATATAGGAAACAGCTTGTAGGAATCAGAAAATATACTATTTTAAAGGTTTTAGTAAGGCTGTTCACATTCTTCAGAATATATAGGAAATTTTTTTTAAATTAAAATTATTGGAGTGTAAATTAAAACTTACATGATTCAAGCATCCTAGTATGATATAATATGAACTATTTTGCTAAGAAATGTACTCTCTATGACCATTCAAATGAATGAATGTATAATAAACTTCAGAATCTCCTACATATTACTGAGACTCTCATCAGTCTGATATGGCATATTAGCAAAATAATCCAGGTTTGGCAGTCCTCAGAACTGGTAGACAGTTGTGTTCAAACTCTGAGAATTAGGATGGGTCTTAAGAGCTTGTCATTTCAACCACTTCTCAGAGGTCAAGAATTCAATTTCAACAGATATGAAAAGAAAATATAGATATTCTTCAG
>CM053406.1:43415828-43446917 GCA_028644305.1 Xerus rutilus
TAGTAGTAAACACGAATTTCAGTGATCACTGTGAGTCTTGGGCCCACAGATCAATCTCTGGGTTGAGTGAAAGCAAATAGACAATTAAAGTTAAATATTAGAACACTAGCTAAGCTAACTAGGTTGGTAAATTTTTTTCAGCAATGATGCCTGATAGAACTTTCAGAGTATCTATAAAATATAGTATATGTAATTATGCTCAAGTATTAGAATGTAATACAAATATTAACACCATTTTGATTCATTAGAGTATTACGAATGCCTTTTTATCTTGTATTGCATTTTTATTTTTATGTAATGAAAAGAGAATGTTTTATGATAAAATTAATGACTTGCTTAAATAACTCTTTGCTATATTTTTATGAAATATCATCAAAATTTCATGTTAAACCAAAAATATAACTTAGCAAAAGTTACATCCTAAGGACTTTTATTCATTGGATAATGCAGCAAAAGGGCATTTGTAATATTAAGTATACATAAGGAATTAGAAAATTGCAAATACACCCAATATTGTATCTTGCTCTATTTTAATATCAGATTGTTGATAGATATAATTTTTTTCAATAAAAATAACAAAAGCCTTAGAAACTGAAATGAACACTAAATCCATAGAGAATAGATATAAAGGAATACAAAATTATATTTTGAGTGGTGTACACATGTCTTGTACACTGTTTCCCAGTATTGAAACATCTTTTTCCAATATTGCTGATTGAACTAATAAGTCTTTACTAATAGTTCCATTTAGCCAAAAGTCCCTCAAGTTTTAAAATACAGAATATTATTTTAGATAACAAGACTCAACCCCTGTGAAAGACACTCTTAATAGATTAAAACTGTAGATGGAGTGATGCAAGAATAATTCTCATCAGCAATTTGAGTTTCTTCAAAAGTTATCATTTCATAACTTTTACTTATTTGCTTATTTGGTTATCTTTCCCTAATTTATAGAAATTATTTCCACATTTCAGGTACTCAGTTTTTTAAATCACATGTGCATCAAATATAATGTCATTTTTATTTTATAGTTTCTCTCTTAACTTTATAGTACCTTCTGTCATAACAAAATTTTATCCAAATTCTTAAATATTTTATGTATAGTTTTCTAAAATTGTATAGTATTGCTGTTCATATTTAGTTCTTAAAATAATCATTCAATTTTTGTGTACAACATGATATAAATGGGTCTTCTTTTTCCTTCGTATAATCAGTTGTCCTAGTAATCATCCTGAAAAGTTTACTTCATGGATGATTTGCAACATCACTGCTATCATTTTCTAGGATTCTTTAGGTTTGGCTTGTTTCTATGTGGAATATTGCGTGGTCCTGAAGCAGTACTGAGACAGATTTGCGTGCAGGATATTTAGTGGGATGGCCACCTGTAGAAGGAAGCAGGAAGTAAGGTTGGGTAGATGAGAAATCGATCTATGGTTCAGGTCAAAAAAAAAAAAAAACACAAAACAATTCAGCCAACTCTTCAGGAGCTTGAGATGTAACAAGCCCTAAAAATTATTCCCCTTTCAAAATCAGTCCTTAAATGTGGGCAATGCTGGAAACCTGTACCATGGGGAAGGTGGCCCTCTGCCTGAGGTAGACCCTGAAGGAACTGAAAGCACATGGCCTTAGCAGGAAAGTTTTCCCCCCAAAATGTAGTCTTTGTAGTGCATCTTCAGGTCCACAAAATTATTCTATCTCACTTCTATGTAATCTTCTCTTTATGTCAAACATTAATATAGGATACAACAGGCAAATCTCTGTACCTGGTATTTCTTCTTCAAGTTGAATTATCTTATTAGCCCTTTTCTATTTTAATTTTGGGTTATATAGAAAGTTCCAAAAAAGCCCATGAATTTTGGTTGAATTGCATTGAATTTATAATTCAGGAAGAAAAATATCTAAATATAATCTTACCATAAAAATATATAATATGGCCTCATTCATTTATATTTCATTTTAAAACCTTTGTAAGTCTTTATAATTTTGTCTATAAAGAATTTTCACATCTTTAAAAAATCAGTTTCTACTTGTAAGTTTCTTTAATCTGTTTTAAATGGAATTTTTTTTTCTTTTGCTATTTCCAAATATTTATTACTGATATATAGGAGCACTCTTGATTTTTATATGGTTATCTTGTACCTGGAAATCATATTGAGCTTTGTTAGTCTTATTGGTTTGTAGATACTTTCATATTTTCTTCATAAAAAATCTTCCTCAGGATAATAATTGTAGATGTTTTTGCTCCAATTTTATTTGTAATTCTTATGCTTTCAATATTTTCTAAATTGTCTTATTTCAAGAGCTAAAATTTCAAGTATGATGTTAAATAGAAGCATTTGGTTTCTCTTTTAACAAAAACATTAAAAACATGTTTCTGAAACTTCATCATTGGGCTTTAGATTTAAGTTTTTCATAGGTGATTTTCATCTGCTCATGATGGTCTTATGTCTCAGTTTACCCAGTTTTTTTAATATGTGGTTGCTAACTATTATACTTACCAACATCTGTGATTTTCCTCTGGATTCTTTTCTTTTATCACTGTTTCAGTCTTTATATTAGATTTTCTTATGTTGTACTCTTCTTGCACTTCTGGGTTAAAACCAAGTTGCCTCTGATTCATCTTTCTTTTTATACATTTTATGTTAGAGTTTTATATAGGATATATGCATGTGTTGTGAACCAAGATCAGTCTATATATTTCTGATCTTGTACTATTTTTGTCTGATTTTTAGTTTCAAGTTATTCTAACCTTATAGAATAAGGCACTTCAAAGTTTTTTAAAAGTTATTTTAGTAGTTGGAAACAAGTCTTTAAGATTTTTTTTCTTTGTAGTTTGACAAAAGAAATTCTACATAGGAAAAGCAAAACAAAATTTTCAAAAACATATAACTGTCTTTTCACTGATAATACTTTGTCATTTTTTTCTTTATAAATACTTATCTGTGATAGTTTGGCTTTTTGATACTAAGATCAACTATACTTAATTAAAACTCGGAAGATAAAAATTGATTTAATAATCTTATTTCATTTCTTTTGTTCATGTTATGCTACCATTCTATTGCTATCTGCTTAACTTAAATGTTAAAATCATTTTTTAAAGTCTTTTTTAAAGATTTTATAAACATGTTTTTAAAGTTGTTAGCACTGCTTTCAATAGAATTATCAATGTTTTATAGATTGCTTTTTACTTTCAATTTTAAATATTTGTTAATGACCAGTATGATTTGACCTTTTTCAAAGTATTTAGAATTGCACATTTAATTGTTCTATTGAATGTGCTTATATATATGTACATATATGTAATTATATATATATATACATAATTATTCCTATTATATACTGAGATGCAATGATTATTGAAGGGCAATAGCAGCAGAACCATGTAGGTAGTGATATAGAATGTGAATTAGGTAAAGCTTAACATAGCAATCAAAATTACTCTATTGTTCAATAATAGGACAGTAGATCATACATAACTGTTAATACTTGGTAATGATGATCATTTTCCAGGGCACTCATTTCTAAGAGAAACATTCTGTTAAAGTGTTAGATCCACAGCAGGATATCTTATTTCTTAAAGATTAGAAACCTATGTGGGCTATTCTTTAAACATGTGAATTAGACTATCAGCCCTGTTTAACTATGAGAATTCAATCCTGTTAATGATCTCAATACTTAAATAGAAAAGAAGAAATATAACATTCTTCAATCGCACATAAGATTGAAGGCAAAAATAAGTTTCTACTGGTTATTATGACAAGTTTCACAAATTTAATAACTTATCAATGAAATAAGGTGTTATCTTGCTAATCGCACATCTATAAAAATTTGTCACAGATATCTTCGGATTTAATATATTTTAATTCAAATTCTAGGCTTTATTTAGATTTTTTTTAGTTTTTCCATCAATCATTTTTTTTCTGTTCTAGGATTTAATCCAATATACCATGTTGCATTTGGTTGTCATGACTTTTCCAATCTGTGTGTTTCTCATCTGTGTTTCTCAGTTGTGCCTTTTTTTTTTTTTTTTTTTTTTTTTTTTAATGTTCCTGACAATTTTGAAGAGCTTTGGTTTGGGCAAGTATTTTGCAGAAAATCCCTCAATGTGAGTCCATCTAATGTGTTCTCATGATTAGACTGCTGTTATATGATATAATATTTCGGTTTTCTTTTTTAATCAAGAAAAATCCATGAGCAGGAAAAATGCATGGCTCCAGAGTCCATTTCTTTCAATGGAAGATAGTTAAATTTAATTATAACTCCTCATTGTTGTACCTGGATAGTAATGAAGAACTACTGATGATGTTTGAAAATACAATGTCATTTGCTTCTCTTTTGGATAAAAGCTGAGATCTCCTGTGAATCTGGTGTCTCTACTCTGAATATTACATTGGAAAATAGAAACATCTTAAATATACATTATCCTTTGTGAAGGGCATTTTGCTAATCTATTCTTGACTAGATAAATTGATGAATTACCTAAGCCCACTTGTCACATAAACCTTTTGAACTGTTTAAGAATAATCACTTTACTACTAACTCCTTGTAGAGTGAGAAAAAGCTACTACTAGTGTAATAATAATGCTTTATATTAATCAATTCATATAGCCTTTCAAAGTAGATGTATAATATTTGAAGTTTTTTCCTTATTTTTTATGTGTTCTGATTGTATTTATTAATGTAATTTGATGTCAATTGAATGTCAGAAAAAAATTGTGCTTGAATTTTTGGATGCCTTTGAAGTCTTTTCCATTTAATGTATTTGAATTCACTGCATTTTTTTGTCCTTGTCATGACTTTATCTCATCTATTGCTTCCCCAATTCTCTTATGTATTTATTTATTTATGGCACTGCCGAGGATCAAATCCAGGACCTTGTGCATGTTAGTCAAGCTCTCTACTACTGATCTATACGCCAACCCCTATTTCCATATTTTGCACATCTACTTATTCTTGTACCATTTATGCTTTTCCTTTTAAAAACTCCAGCTCTACTTAAAAGGAAGTTGTATATTCATTTTGTCTTTAAATATATGATACAATTCATTTTAAGGTATTTAAAAACTTTCTTAAAATAATTTTATCTGAGCCGGGCGCGGTGGCTCACGCCTGTAATCCCAGTACTTAGGGAGGCTGAGACAGGAGAATCGCGAGTTCAAAGCCAGCCTCAGCAACGGCGAGGCTGGCTAAGGCAGTCCATGTTTAATAGTTAGAATAATTCTAGTTTATACAGATAACTATAAACTACACAAAATATTCACAAATTGGTGGTCAGTGCCTAGAAGGATGGATAGGTGAAGGATGAGTGTTTGCTATTAAGCTGAAATTTTAGTCTCTGATTTCATACTTAATACAACTACTTTTGTTTTTAATAGACTTAGAAAAACTTAGGTCATATCACTAATAGATATGAAACTAAATTTTAGCATTTGGTATGGGTAATTACAATTTTTAACAAAGGAAGATGAGAGGGGAAAGATCTTAGCTAAGACAAAAATGTTGAGAGTTAACATCTAATTTGGGCTCATAAACACCAGAACCTTCACTGAAGTGGTCATGTAAATATTTATCCATTAAAGATTTTTATAATATTTAATTTTTTAAATTGAGAAATTTATGAAGGCAGATTTGCTTGGGATGCACACACTCCAGATGTTTTTACACATTGTAATCAATACTTTGTGATATCGTGACATTGAGACTCAATTCTATCCTCAACAGAGTTGTCAGAAAATCTTAGTTTGCTGAGGTATAGATTTCTCTAATCCTTTCAGTGTCCAGGTTCTGCTGATCTTTTTGAACATTCTATGGCATTCTGTGCAGAAGGATTGATTGGCCAGGACTAACGCATCCTGCAGAATAGAAACCACAGAGCCTTGCACTTAGGTATGTGGAAGCTCTCCAGTTGCTTAGGCTTGGCATGCCTTCTCTGTTAGAATATTCTTCTGTTTGGACACTTTTCTTTAAAATCTATTGCATTTAGTGATGAGGCTCTCTGGAATGGTAAATTCAAGATCTATGTCCTATAAAAAGAAACATAGATGCCAATCTTTGTCCAGTATAACACAATCTGAGTCCTGAAAGAGAATGGTGACTCTGTTCACCTTTAATATGTCAGAAAAATTGTACAGTTTGAATTTCTGGCATGGCAACCCCAGTCATTTTGAGTTGAAAAACATGAAAAGAAAATAGTCTTGGCTTCCTACAAAACCCAAGCAATAAAATATTTACTCCCCCAACTTGCAGCTCTATAGAGATGCAGCTTGATAATGGGAAAGTACCAGAATAAAATTTATATGTTCTAAGTTTGGTTCTTTTATTCACTGTTTTTTTTTAAACTTTAGACACACCACTCTCCTTTCCCAAGTCCTAATTTTTTTGCCTGCACTATGAAGACGATCATTTCTTTCCTGACAAAAATAACATTTCATGAAGAGTCAAAGAACTAATATGCATCAATGTGCTTTATAAGCTGTAACACATTCGAAAGTGTTGTTATCTTGTTTCTTGGGTCACAGAATTTTGAAAACTATTGTTTGGAAAAGAGGAGCCTTTATACGTGCATACTGACATCAGAAATCACAGGTAAGAACCTGACCCAAGAGTGGTAACAAAAGCACAATTGACAGCCATAATGAAGACAATTAACGAAAAGGTGAATCATGTTTAGAATATTGTTTTTAAAAACTTGAAAATTAGTAGCATCATTTAGAATACTGTTTCATATGTTCAGTTTGTCCATATTTTGGACAAAGAAGTGAAGTTTACCTGATAAGAAAATGGACCGATACGGCCCATATCACTTCCCAAATGTAAATAGAGGTACTAATTACTTTGAATCCCCAGCTGTCTTTTCAAGGATGAAAATCCATATATTCCATTGCCTTTGTTTGTGCACCAGGCACAAAGTAAAAATTAGACTCAGGACAGGCAATGTAGCTCAATGGTAGAGTCGTAGCATGTGTGAGGCCCCAGGTTCAATCCCAGTACCACACATACACACAATATATATATATGCATATATATAACATATATATACACACAGAGAGAAGTTTTAGAGAAGTCTCTAAAACTCTTAATCAAAAATTGTTTACTTTTTTTTTTTTTTTACTCAAATACTTTCCTTAAAAATGTTTCATCCTCTACACACCAAGTTGTTCAACCTCTTCTGACTTCTTGAGTCTTGCTTGCCATCAGCTTCCACTCCTTTCCTTTCTGGACCTACTCTCTGCACAGCTATTCCCCTTAGTATATTTGTTTCAACATCTGTGAATTGTTAGCTCCAACATTCACAGGTAGGGACCTTGTGGTGAATATGAAGAATTTAAAAAAACTTTTATACTTTTTCCATCAAAGGGAAGAGTCCAGTTGCTCCCTTTGAACAAAGACCAATAAATGTGAAAAACTAACAGGCCTGAGAGTTTATTTCGCTTTCAAGCCAATGAATTGGCCTGTCACAGTTTCAGGAATGCTTGCAGAAGAAATGAGATGCCTGAGTCAGAAAAGAGCCTGATTACTCACAACAATAGCAATAACCACACTGCTGGTATTTTTTTATTTTTATTTTTTGTCTCTTAATTTGCTGGGCTCTAATTTCCTCAGGGAAGCACAAAGAGAATCAGGTGACACATGCATACAGGGGAGGGAAATCTGAGCTTAGGGAACTGCAAAATCTTGCAAAGTTCAGTAAGTTCATCTTCTTTCCCTTTGAAAGGAGTCATTATTTTTTATTATGGTGGGCAGTAATAGTGGGCAGTCCTCTAGAGGATACGCTATCTTTCCAATTCTGTCAATTATTTGAACATCCTTTAAAAAGATCTCTTGGACCAAAGAAGTCACAAGACAGGAAGAAGCACAAGAGATATATATGGAGATCCTCTCCTGATACTACCTCAAATGATGATGGGTGACTTCTGAGACAGAGTTTCTTTTTACAGGCCTCACAGGGGTCTAACTGCTAGATATGCAAGTTAATCTTTAGGCTAGTCCAGCTCCCAGGTTTTAGTCCTCACCAAGCCATGCTCGAATCACACAATTATGAGCTAACAAAAAAAAAATTTAAAGCCACTGTGTTTTGAGGCAATAGGTAAGCAACAGGTAAGCAGAACAAACTATTTGTATCTATGCAGGTCTATAAAGGCAAGCCTTCCATTTTCCCCAACCATGGGACTAGAATCCATACTCAAAGTGTTTGGATAAATTCAGTTTTAATTGTATTTGCACCAAAGGGAAAAAAAGAGGGAGGAAAGAGAAAAAGTAAAGTCAATGAGGAAGTTTTAACTCCAATGGAAAGTATGTTACCATCAAGATTCAAAGGTACTGTAGTAAGTAGAAACTGTTACCACCTCAGTCCCTCCATGCATGATCTGTCTTCTACAGGAAGAACACCCACCATGCATTTGGTAATGAATTTTCTGCATGGTGCAGTCTTCCATAATACAAGTCTCCTTGCCATAACTTAAACAATTATAAAGAAGACCAAGAAACTTTATATAGTTTTATGTTTGTTATTAAAACTATATCCAAGATGTTGGGGTCTACAAAATGTAATTAAAAAAAATAACCACTTGGTAACCAATTCTGCTTAGCATCTACCAAATGAGATAGCAGTATCCCCAGAGCAGACCCAGCATTTTCTGATGAAACATCAACTTGGAGGAGAAAATATCTGTATACCTTAATCCTTGTTGACAGTCAACTTGAGGGTGTTGAGTTGTCCCGATTTTACCTTCAGTTTCCTAGGTCTTTATGATTCTACTCCAGCCAAGACATTCAATTCATGTTCCTTGCAAATAGTTATCCTTAAGTGTTCATATTGAATTAGCTTCATTTAGGTAAGAGAGAGGCATACATTTTGCTGAATCTTCTTAGTTATAAATTGGCTTGATCTGACCATTCCTGATTCTCAAAACTCTATGCCAGAGTACTTGCTCTCTATAAAACTCTTCCCAGTCTGACTACATGTAGAAAGCATATCTTCTTTTTGTTGCCTTATAGTTACTAGTTCAACATAATTATCCTGATGATGTCTCTACCTCATTGTTTTGTTTCGTTTTGTTTTGTTTTTGAGGGCTGCTAAGTATCCTGTCTCAGAGGTAGATGTTTTGAGAGCTTTCAGTTTAATTCCTAATACTGTATCTTAAAACCATATGATTAATCTTCAGCACTTTTTACTCTACAAGTTTGGCTATCCCTGTAATATTTCAGGGACTTTATTGAACCACTACTCAAAAGCTGATACCGTAGCACACCCTAAGAAAATCTTCAATCCTTGGTAGACTGTGACCTAAACCAGATATTTTAAAAGGCTGTTATAAAATTTAGCCCAATCTTCCAATGATGTAGATTCAGTTGGTAAAGTAACCCAGACACACACTAACGTTTATTGGGACACAATGACACCCAATCCTTTATGTATCACCCATGTATGCTACAACAGAAACAAGGCTGTCAGAACAGAGACCACATGGCCCCAGAGGCCTAAAGAGAAAAGGATCACCAAATCCTACTTTCCATTGCTGCTATATATTTTCATGTACTTTCAATCTTTTCTTTCTTTGCCCTTCAATTTAGATATTTTCTATTGGTCTATCTTTCAGTAACTAATACTCACCCTTTTTTATGCTGTATCAAAACTGCTGTTAAATCCATTAAATGAGTCCTTAAATTTAGGTATTATATTTTTCACATTGAGAATTTCTACATAATTTTTTTTTATAATTTTTCATTTCTGGTGGATTTCTGCATTTTATAATGTATATGTGAAACATTTTAAGTACACTTAAAGTTCATGTTTTGTAAGCCAATATGTAGAGCACCTGTGGGAATATTTTATTTTTCCAAGTTTTTCTCCTGGCTTTTATTTTGCTTTGCCTGACTCATGGTAATTTTTCTTTGAATACCAGATAACAACGGTTGAAAAGGTGCAGAGATGATCCTGAAGCTCTGGCTGTGCTCACTTTCATTGACAGTTTCTTTCTAGTTGGCAGTTAGAGACAGAAGACTTGCATCCAGAATAGTCTGGAGTTGGTTGGAAATTGGATTTCAGTATTTCATTAGGGTTGGTCATGGACAGGTTCTCCTTACACTTTTAGTATAGTTCTTTCAGGGTCCTAACTGGGTTCCTGGGGTGAAAACACATCCTTTTTTGTGTGTCCTTGACTCCAGTGTTTGTCTCTCTGGCCTCATGTAGCTTCTAGTAATTACTGCTTGGTTTTTCAGTCTCTCAGCTACCACTTCTGGATTAGCTCTGCAATTAGGCTACTTACAGATTGCCACAGGAGAAAAGAGTACATAATGTTGGTGTCTCTAGTGAGCACCCCTTCTTTCCAGGACCCCCTCAAGTCCTGGCTGACTTAATAGCTTTCTGGTGACTTCCAACAAATTTTATTTTAAATTTGTCTGTAAATATCATGAACACCTTTCCAGTTATTCTTAGAAGGGAGCATTGCCTACAAGAAAACATTCAACCATTACCTTTCTATTATTTTTAATAGTGGTTTTTCTGTATTGCATATTTTAATGGATTTAGGACCTTAGATTTCTGTCTTTGGTCACCTGCACTAGAAGAAAATCACATTAGGGTAGTTTTTTTCTCTATGACTATTTTGGGTTGGTTGCCTGTGGGGGGGACATCTGCTTTGGAAGGAAGCCACATCACGCAGTTTGTTGATTTGTTTTAGCTTGTAAGGAATCCCTGTTGCACTGAATTTGTTTGTTTTGGCTATGTGCCCTATTGCCTGCCTTTACCTTGCCAAATAAGGGGTTTTATATAGGGTTCTTCTGAGATTCCTTCATTTATACCCCCAACATCTTTTTTCCCATTTTAAGAAATTGTGAATCAGTTAAATGTATCTGTTTTTACACTGAACCACATATCCTATATTATTACAAAATTCCTCATGGCATGTATATACCATTTCTTCCTGACTTCCATTGCTGGTTCAGCTTTCCCTCAGATACCTGCATAGTTTTCTTCTTAGTTTTTCAAGAAAAAAATAGAAGAAAAAACTATGTATCTTTTCTCAAATGTCATCTTCTAAACAAAGCCGCCTTTGTTCATCTCATTTAAAATAGTAAACACTTTCCTCACATGCAACCAATCTCTTTATTAATTTTAACATTTACAATCTCTGACATACTATATACGTCCTCTGCTCCATTTGCTACATGACCGGTACCTAAAAGATTATCTGGAACATAGTATATGCTTATTAAGTTTTTGTTAAATGAATAAAGAGAAGTAACTAAGAATTTAATTGCATATATTTCCGACTGCTAGATGAGAAAACTCAATGAGAAAAAGAATGTAGTTGATCTCAGGGTTCATTCAGCTTTCATTACCTGATGTTCAGTATCATGAAAAATGTTGTTTTATTTATGTTGTCCATTTTATCATTGAAAATCAGAGAGTAAAATGACTTCCTGTTACATCATCTTAGCCAAAAAAGTTCATCCTTTAACTTTTGTTATGTGTATCTCTATAAAAGAAAATAATTTTCAAAAAGTTGAGATTTGCATATGAAAACATTTTAAAATAGTGTACTATGATCAAGGGGGGTTCATTCCAGGGATGCAAGGTTAGTTCAACATATAGAAATCAATAAACATAATCCATCACATCAATAAACTTAAAATTTTTAAGAATCATATGACTTTATCAATTGATGCAGAGAAAACATTTGGCAAAATACACATGCTTTTATGTTCAAAACACTGGAAAAACTAGGGATAGTAGGAACATACATTACCATTGTAAAAGTTATTTATGATAAATCAAAGGCCAACATCATCCTAAATGGAGAAAAATTGGAAGCATTCTCTCTAAAATGGGAACAAGCCAGAGATGCCCTCTTTCACCACTTCTATTCAACATAGTCCTTGAAACTCTAGACAAAGCAATTAGACAAAAGAAATTAAAGGGACATGAATAGGAAAAGAAGTCAAACTATCATTATTTGCCAATGACATGATTCTATACATAAAGGATCCAAAAAATTCCACCAGAAAATTTCTGTAATTAATAAATGGGTTTAGGAAAGTAGCAGGATATAAAATCAATATTCATAAATTAAATGCATTTTTATACATCAATGATGAATACTCTGAAAATTAGGAAAACTTCCCCATTCACAATAGCCTCAAAATAAGTAAAATACTTGGGAACCAATTTAACAAAAGAGGTGAAAGATCTCTACAATGAAAACTGCAGAATAGTAAAGAAAGAAATTGCAGAAGACCTTAGAAGATAGAATGTTCTCCTATGCTCTTGGATAGGCAGAAGTAATATGATCAAAATGGCCATACTACCCAAGGCACTAAACAGGTTTAATGCCATTCAAATTAAAATCCCAATGTCATTACTTATAGAAATAGGAAAAGCAACCATGAAATTTATTTGGAAAAATAAGTGACCCAGAATAGCCAAAGCAAGCCTTAGCAAGAAGAGTAAAGCAGGAGGCATCACCTTAATATCAGACCTTAAACTATACTACAAAGTTATAGTAACAAAATTAGCATGGCATTGGTATCAAAATAGACATGAAGACCAATAGTACAGAATAGAAGACAGATACAGATCCACATAAATACAGTTATCTTATACTAGACAAAGGCACCAAAAAATACATTGGAGAAAAGATAGCCTCTTCAACAAAAGCTACTGGGAAAACTGAAAATCCATATGCAATAAAATGAAACTAAACCCCTATCTCTCACCATGCAGAAAACTCAACTGAAAGTGGATCAAGGACCAAGGAATTAGACCAGAATTCCTAATAGAGGAAAAAGTGGGCCCAAACCTTCATCATGTTGGATTAGAACCTTACTTCCTTAACAAGACTCCTAAAGTGCAAGAAATAAAATCAAGAATCAATAAATGGGATGGATTCAAACTAAAAACTTCTTCTCAGCAAAAGAAACAATCAATGAAGTGAACAGAGAGCCTACATTTTGGGAGTACATTTTGCCACATGCACATCAGACAGAGCACTAATCTCCAGGATATATAAAGAACCTAAAAAAACTTAACACCAAACAACCCAATCAATAAATGGACTAAGAAGATGAACAGACACTTTTCAGAAGATACACAATCAATCAACAAATATATGAAAAAATGTTCTACATCTCTAGCAATTAGAAAAATGTAAATCAAATCTCATGCCAGTCAGAATGGAAGTTATCAAGAATACAAACAACAATAAGTGTTGATGAAGATGTGGAGGAAAAGGCACGCTCATACATTGCTGATGGGACTGTAAATTGGTATAGTCAATTTGGAAAGCAGTATGGAGTTTCCTTAGAATACTTGGAATGGAACCACCATTTGACCCAGCTATCCCACTACTTGGTCTATACTCAAAGGACTTAAAAACAGCATACTACAGTGACGCAGCCATTTCAATGTTTATAACAGTTCAATTCACAACAGGTAGACTGGAACCAACCTAGATGCCCTTCAATAGATGAATGAATCAAGAAACTGTGGTCTATATACACAATGGAATATTACTCAGCAATAAAAGAAAATAAATTTATGGCATTTTTAGGTAAATGGATGGAGTTGGAGAATATGATAAGTGAAGTAAGCCAATCCCCCAAAACCAAAGGCCAAATGTTCTCTCTAATAAGTGGATGCTGATCCATAATGGGGGAGGGGCATAGGAAGAGTAGAGGAACTTTGGTCAAAGGGGAGGGAGGGGAGCAAAGGGGACATGGGTGCAGGAAAGATGGTGGAATGAGATTGACTTTATTGCCCTAGGTACATGTATGACTGCACATACAATATGACTCTACATTGTGTATAACCAGGGAAATGAAAAGTTGTGCTCCATTTGTGTACAATGTATCAAAATGCATTCTGCTGTCATGTATATCTAATTAGAATAAATAAATTTTAAAAATTGGAGGATTTTTCTGATTGGTGTAATGCTGATTTCCTAGGGCATGAAATGCTTTCTACATGTAATGTTTAATTATATTTTAATTACATGTAATTAAAATTTAATATTCAACATATTTCCAATTATATCCCAATATGACATTTTATGGCTTTTCTAGAACCTTACTCTTCCATCAGGATCTATCATGATGATTCATTTTCATATATATTCTCTGTAACTTGTTTGGTTTAATGTCTAGTTATCTGACCACTGGGAATTATTTTCTATGGTGCATACAGCATATGATAGATATTTTGCATCTAATTTACATGTTAATATATTAATGATATGTGACAGCAATGACCTTATTATCCTCTTTCTTCTGGTCTAGGTTATTAGAAAGGGAGTTAAAACAATTTTATTCCTATTATATTGCCACTATTTTAGAGCATTCACTGTATAATCTTTGAAGAAATATGTGTTTAAAATATGATATATCTAGAATTGGAGAGAGAGGAATCAATTACTCTGTTCTGAGAAAAGTCTTACATTCCTTATTGTTATTGACTAATATAGTTGAACATGAAATATAAAATGCAAATATCAATCACTTCATTTTCAAACTTCATTGTAATCTCTAGACTTGGAAACCTCATTAACATGATTTCAACATGTCCATGAGAGTTTGTTTAGGTCGCATTAATATTTTACTTTTCTGTAGCTGTCCTAGGTAAATTAAGTGACCTTCTAATTGTCAAACACTGAGCATTATTGCTAGAAATAATATTCATAGAAATCTAAGAATTGGGAAACCTTCAACACTCACTAAATTCGCAGACATTTATTCACCGGAATGTTGCTTTGGGTAAAAAAAAAAAAAAAACCAAATTCTTAATTCATTAACTCAGCACTTTGCTACACACAAGAATTATATTTGATAAAGGACTTTTCTTGACCCAAGAGAATGCAAACTAGAAGGTTGAGGAGATTATTTGGAATGGGAACTCCCTGAATGGAACATTAGACATATGCTTTGGGGTTTAGAAGACACAAAGCTTGTAAAACTATTTTTGTAAGTCGTGGCTGGAGCCTCTTTAAATGCATGGCTAGTCTTTATTTTCAGAGAATATATTGCTTATTTGTCTTTTTTCAGATAGAAAGTTAGCAATCCTTCCAATCTTTGAGTGCTAAGGTCTGCATTTAGTGGCAGCAATTAAGGAGTGAGCGATTTTGTCTGCTGCATGTGCAGGAGAATGCCAGCCAAATAACAGGAGGGTCATGGTTGCCCAATGGAGAGGGCAATGGAAAACTGAAAGCTAGGACTCTCGTTGACGTAGGAGGGGACATAGACTGCAAATGGGACCAATCATGAACAGTGTGCCTGCAAGGAAGAGCATGAACACATTCTGCAGCCTACAGGAGGAAACTCAACCCCACACAATTTTTGACTATTTTGCTTTGCTTTATAGACTCATTTATTTAGTGTGCTTAAAATGATGGACTCTCGGGCACTTAGTGATAATTTAGTAACCAATTTCTACCTCTTAAATTACCCCCAAAAATAAAGAGTTAAAGTTTGGCCAGGCACGGTGGTGCACACCTGCAATCCCAGCACTTTGGGAGGCTGAGACAGGAGAATCACAAGTTCAAAGCCAGCCTCAGCAACAGCAAGGTGCTAAGTAACTCAGTGAGACCCTGTTTCTACGTAAAACACAAAAAATAGAGCTGTGGATATGGCTCAGTTGGCAAGTACTCCTGAGTTCAATCCCCAGTACCAAAAAAAAAAAAAAAAAGTTAAAATTTATTTAGAGATAATTAGGCCTCAGAAATTGTCAAGAGTACATTCACTTTACATAAGAATGAGAGAGAGAATATAGTTTACAAGCATACAGAATTTATATCATCTCATTTAATCATCATTTACATTTCCTTGAGGTAGTCAGAGAATTGGCCTAATTTCCATTTTACTGAAGACAAGGTTGAGTTTCAGATATTCCAATGCCCAACAAGCAGAAAAACAAGGTATAAAATCAGGTCTAGAATCCAGAGCTTTTAACTCTTGCTGAAATATTCTGTGGCCTCTGGACAGCACTTAGATTATAGGATATTAAGAACCACTGGCTCTGCTAGGCATGGTGGTGCACACCTGTATTCCCAACAGCTCGAGAGGCTGAGGCTCAGTGGTTAAGTGCTCCTGGGTTTAATCCCTGGTACCAGACAACAACAACAACAAATAAACCACTGGCTTGGTGTAGCTTCCCACTGTTTTTCACTAAATCATTATATTTCTTCTTCCTTTGAAGAAACTTGGGATGTTAGTCACAAGATCTGTTGTTATATTATCCCATTCCCTTGTAATTCTTACCTGTAGACTCACTTTTTTTTTTTTTTTTCCTTTGGTACTGGGGATTGAACTCAGGGGCACTCAACCACTGAGCCACACCCCCAGCCCTATTTTGTGTTTTATGTAGAGACAAGGTCTCACTGATTTGCTTAGCACCTCGCTGTTGCTGAGGCTGGCTTTGAACTCGAGATTCTCCTGTCTAATGCCTCCCAAAGTGCTGGGATTACAAGCATGAGCCACCACGCCCAGTTTAGACTTACTCTTATCAACAAAATAAACCAACAAATAATCCATGGACAATTATACTCTATCCTAATTCCTGCCACCATATAGTGTAAATGTAATATGCACACAGATGCCACTCCCTTTACTACTTATGCCTGTGGCCTTTAATTTGACTTTTCAACCTGTTTTCCTAACTATATATTGAATATCAGTCAATGACAGAAAATATTCCATCTCAGGAATCTTAAACAACATCCTAGGGAAAAGTAACATCAGGTAAGGATGGAAATTTTGGCAGCAGCAAGATAATGGAAGTGGGCACCAACCATTTGACCTATTTTGGGCTTTAATGGAATTGAAAGCTATTCAAATGTTTTAAGTGATTGAGTGATAAAATCAGATTTTCATTTTTTTAAAAAAAAATCACACTACTGTTTGTAAAACAATTTGGAGAGTGACAAGTGAATTTAGAAAGGCAACTGGGGTTATTAAAAGCTGATAGTGTCTTGGGTTAGGGTGATACCAGTGGGAATGGAATCGCAGGTCCTGAACTTCGGTTGAATACAGTGTTTTAGGGAAAGGAAGCAGTTAAAGTTTTTAAGAAGTGTTAGGGCTTTAAAAACTAAGATGAGTTGTGCCACTGGGGAACACTGAGAGAGAAATACCGTAATAGGGGGGCAAGTGGGAAAAATGCTGAAATTTGGATTTGATATAATGATTTGTGTTAACTTGGAAAAAATCTGAGTCCTGAAGGGAATAATAAATCTGGGACTGGAATGTAGTAGAGAGGTTAGAAGGAAGGAGACTCAGGGCTACAGCATCACAAAATGCTAAGGACGGAAGATGCTCTAAGTAAAGGATGTGGTCAAGTGAGCCTAACTAGCTCCACTGGATTTAGCAACACTGAAGTTGGGGAGGTTCTTAGTGTGAGTTATTTCAGATAGGTGGTAGCATCCAGAACTAAGTGAGTTGAGGAATATGGTTAATAGAAAAAAATGTAGGCAGTGATTACAGATATTTCTTTTAAGAAGTTGATGATCCAAGTGTAAACCCTTTGGCTGTCCGCAATTGCTCCTCTCCCTCATTGCCAAGTGAACTGGGAGTTCTACTTTTTCTTTTCCAGAACCATCCCCATAATCTCCACTAGGCTTCCTTAGCCTAGACCCTCTTAAGTCTTATATGGGTCTCCTCACCTTCAGCCCTCTTTCAAAGCATTATTCACCAGATACCAGAAGGGTCTTTCTAAATCCAGATACTCCTCAAAGCCTTTCCCTATCCCTCCTTATCAGGACTGACTTCCCATGTCTCCAGTTTGACTATCTGCCAGCCCTGGTTCATCCCATGTTATAGCATAACACACTATTTGAACGCTCTTATGGTAACTTCTTTGCTTGGCATGTGCTGTTTATCTTCTAAGAATACCATAAGGCCTCATTCATCCATTTCACTTTGCAGATTCTTCCTCACCCATCAAAATTCAGCTCAGATTTCAACTCCTCCAGGAAGCTTTGTCTACTCATTCCTACCACTGCTGATGCTGCCTCTGCACATAGTGTGTTCACTAATTTTCACAGGAACTGTTTGCTTGTGTGACTTTCATTGCTTTAATCCTAATACTTTGTAAGAATCTAAATCTACATTGATGTGGGCTGAAAGACCAAATGCGTGCTTTGGAGACAAAAAGAGATGCAGATGAGCTAAATTAGTCTCCCCTACTCTATCTTATTTATTTATATTTATATTTGCATTCAGGTGAATTAAAGGCCTCATGATTAGCCTTTATATCTCAGACAAAATTTAATATTTTTGGAAATAATAATATATAACAGTAATTCTAGTGAGTATTGAGAATGCAGATTTTAGATTATGCAGAGTTTGTAAATTAAGGAGAGATCACAAAATAAGTGTTAGGATTTTCATTCTCTATTGTTTTTTTCCCTCCATGTTGGGATATTTCTATAGGCATATGTATTTTTAAATCCCATTAATGTGATGAGGCACGGCAATTAGTTCCATGAAGAACTATATATATTCTATATATGTATATGATATATATCAGCACATATATGAAGACACACATATACATTCAATACACATAACTTTGATATACATAAAACATAAACACATGTATATACATATATACACATACATACACACATCATATAATGGTTCCTGAGTAATTAAACAGGATATGTAGGCAATATGAGAACCTGTGAATGTCTCAAGTTGTTACCATGGAAACACAATTTTTAGAGTTGCTATGCAGAGTGGTGTGATACTGATTAAAGAGTTCAAGCACTTCATTTTAAAATTAGTCAAAAAAGCCAGCCAGCAGGAAGCTGCACGTTGCAGGGCTGTTTCAGCGCTGTTTGCTGAGCTGGGCTGGGTTGCTCATGCCAGGCTTCCACCAGCAGCAGCTCTTCTTTTAGACCCTCTTGATGTAAGGAGGCCAGGAGGTGATTTATGACATGGCAGCTCTGGAGATCCTTGCCAAAAGGTTAATAGTTATGAACTTCGCAGTTAAGAAATGTAATTATGTATGGCTCTGCAGCTGTGAGTGTTCAGCCCAAAAGGGTTCGATGTAGATAATCTCCTGGCATTTTGTATTCTGATGTGAACTTTATAATCATTAAAAACAAATGCTTGGGAAATTAATGGCTGTTGGATCTTTATTAACTTGCAGTAAAATATAATATCACTTTCATTAAAATATATTGCTGAAAAATGATGGTGAGAAAAATATAATCTGAATGACAGTGCAGCTGTGAGAGCCTTGGGCTGCTTATTTGATTACCATGGCAACTGTGATAAAACATGCACACAACCAGTGTTTTCAGGTTTACTGAAAATTCTAAATTATAAATTGACTTACTAATTTCAAATTCATATTTTTTTAAAAAGAGCTATTTTTTAACCTTCCTTCTAAAATCAGAATTTTAGACTCTTCTTAGAAAGACCAATGCGATAAATGCAGGACAATAGAAATTGTAAAGTAGTCTAAAACACTCAAAAGTACTTTTTATAATTGGGTTTTTCTCCATACCTCTCTAAACCTTTATATTTTTGCTCTTCTTGACTTGTCAAGAATAAAGTGTTGTGTAATTATGAAAATTTCAGTATTCTATGAATCAGAATCACACTTCTCAAATCATTTGAAGAGATGCTAATTCTTTAATTTTAAAGGGCTCCTGCACTGTTTCACAAGCATCTGGGAGTACAACATCATGGTGCCATTTCATAGAACACATTCTACTCTTGTGTCATAACTTAAAAGAAGCACTCTGCCAGATTTAAATACACAAATGACCAATACAGACATGTATTTATATATATTTATATATGGACAAATTATACATTCATGCTGAAGCACTTGCCACCCTTAAAGCATTGAATTGCAATCAGCTGAAAAATATTTCTTTGGACTCTACTAGTTCCATGTCTGCGAAGCTCAAGGACCCTTGTGTATCCACACATCTTTAAACTCACACATATTGGCCTTCACCACAGACTGAGTAATTAGAAAGAACAGATATGAAATTGGCTGATAGTTCTGGAAGCTGGGGAGTCTAAGGCTCAGATGCTACCAGGTGCAGTCCCTGGTTCCAAGATGGTGCTCTGCAGCTATGTCCTTCAGAGAGGACCATGGATGCTCACATGGAAGAGGTGGAAGAAACAAAAGATAAAAGGGAGCCAAACTTGCCCTTTTTTAATGGCATTAATCACACTCCTGAGAGCACAGCCCTCAAGGCCTAATCATCTTTTGGACTCCACCTCCCAGCATGGCCACAACCACCACCAAATTTTAACATGAGTTTTAAAAGAGACAAATATTCAAATGATAGCATCTTTTCTACCAAACTAAAAACAAAAACGTTGTGATTCTTCTGTTGAAATAAAAGATATTTGGTACTAAGTTCTTATAATTACATGTATTCTCTGGTCAATTTTAATAATGAGAAAAATGAAAGAATTTGGAATTTATTTCTTTCTCTTATGTATTTATTTTGCTTTATTCTGCTCAAGCATATGGAAATAGATATCAGTATTTACATCTGTAAAGTACCTGGAAAGATGCTCATCAAATTGTCAATAGTAACTTTCTCCAGCTCCATGTCTTATAGGGAGACATTGACTTTCTACTTACTATGGCTTTGGAGGAAATATGAGCTCTAACAAGACATACATCTCTTTAAACCTTCTTCATGTTCTAGAGATGAATGCACAAGTGTGTGAAAAAATTAAACAAAAATAATAATAATAAAAGAATATGGAAATAGAGATTACCAAAACAGTGACTTATGATTTTATTTGGATGAAAGAAAAAAAGTAACATTTTTTCTTTTTGTCCTACCTTCTTATTCCTACATTCTGGAATAAGAAGCTCCATTTTGAAAATCTGCTCCAAGTGCATCTGTTAATTTGTTGCAGTTTCTTCTTTGTCTTCCTCCAGGTTCCCTTTATTCTCACCAAAATAACCTGTAATCATTTTAAATGATTTACACAAGGAGGCTATTTTGACTGCATCCTCGCAGACCAGGGTTGACTTTAATACCAAGTTCAGATCAAGTACTCTCCCAAACAAAAGGCAGAACCAGGCTGGATTTCCAGTCTATGGTATACAGTGTTTAATCAAGAACTTGTTTGAGCCCCAGGTTCATCATTTAAAACCTAATAATAAGCCAGGTGCAGTGGCGCATGCCTGTGATCCCAGCAGCTTGGGAGTCTGAGGCAAGGCAGGAGGACAGCAAGTTCAAAGCCAGCCTCAGCAACTAAAATATTAAAAAGGCTGGGAATGTGGCCCAGTGGTTGAACCCCTCTGGGTTCAATCCCCAGTACTTCAAGAAAAAAATTAATAATAATAATACTTTTTAAACTGGTTTATTGAGAATATTGGAAAAGATAACATGTATAACTGCCTAAACACTGGTTTCTGTCTTTATTTTTCACTGATTTCTTTTAACTTATTGTTAATCAAACAACATAGCCTGAATTTTCATCCAAGTGAAAGTAGGTAAAATAGGGCTGGCATGCTGCTTGAAACAGATAAGACCTATGTGTTTGTGCTCAATTACGCTTGATGGTTTTCTACCTTGTCTCAGACTCATTGACAATTCCTCCAGTTCTAGGAATTGATAGTGTCTGAAAGGAAGAAGATGAGGAAGTGAGAAAAAAAGCATCATCTATTTGCATCTGTTCCCTTTATTTACTTATTGACAAAAACCTCAAGTCCACATAATTGCAAACAGTACAAATATTGACGCCCCCAACATCTGAACCATTTGAGAGTTGCTAATAGCTAGTCACATTTAATACTTTGGTGCATGTTTCTTACAAACAAGGACGATGTTCTACACAACCACTATCTAAAAATCATAACCAGAAAACAAACACTAATATCATCTAATTGTCAGACTTCATTTAAATTTCACCATTTGTCCCAATAACATCCTTTATAGCCCAAGAATGCAGTCCAGTATCATATGCTGTCTGTAACTGTCGTATCTAAATGAAATGCCCCATCAGATCCTTCAAGGTGAAGCTGTGCTTTGGTCTGCCCTTGATTTTTATGACCTTGACACCTTTGAAGATTATAGAGCAAATATTGTGTAGAATATTCCTCAATTTGGTTTTGGCTGATGCTCTTTTATGTTTCTATTTGACTTATACATTTTTAGCAGTAATACTACAGAAGTGTTTCCATGGGATCTTATTTTGATTGCACTGCCGTAGTGACTCTAATGATATTAAGTTGGGTGAAGTTGATTAAAGTGGCATCTGCCAGGCTTCTGCTAGTTTTTCCTTTGAAGTAATGGAATAGTTTGAGGACAAATCGATATAAATATTGAGATTGTGATAGAAAAGGAGAGAGATGGATCGTATTTCTTATCAAATTTTCACTGTTTCATTTACTTATATCCATTCAGATTTCTATTTTTTCCACGGGCTCTAAGCTATTGTTATCATAATTTATTTGCTCAAATTGTCCCATATTTGGCAGTAGAAACCTTTTCAAGTTGCTTTCTGTGACTTTTTGACATGACATTATTTTTTGAGCATTTCTCTATTTTCTGGGGGGAAAATGTGTTCTGTAATCACTTTCTATTTTTTCACCCCCATCCCTGAAACCAACCAGTTTTCCAATAAGCCCTGATTCTTTTTTGTGGAAATGGGTACATAGGAACAGATTTGTGCATTAGATAATCTTTTTGCTATTGGGATATGTTTGTTTCCAGGACTTTCAAGACAGAAACTAAAAGATATATATGTGTATGTAGTATGTATGTATGTGTGTATCTGTGGATCTATGCTTTTGTGCACACACATTTAGAACTGTATTTATAATCTGTCTGTTATAATGAAAACCACAGGTTCCTACCAATACCTCTAATTCCAAACTAAAGTCACAGAATTAATCTAGTTTTCTTTGTTTCTGTAACTACAACTTCTGTCTCCCACAGTGAGAAACTTGGCTCTCATCATACTTAAAAAATCTATATATTCCATCAGTTCTCTATATGTAGACAGTCTTAGATCATATCTACCTTTTCTAGCACAAATGCTCTCCTTCTGCTCTATCCCTGAGACCCCACTGTGGGCCATTCTCCTACCGGGATATCCTCCTCAGCAACTTGGCCTCTGCACCCTAAGTGAGACTACCCTCTGGGTGAGGGTCCTTTTCACCTGAAGCTCTGAAACTTATCTGAGTCCTTCTCTCTTCTTCATACCAACATCGTCCTTACCCGGCCTGGCTTCATGGCTTTTGGTCTCAAGTTATTTGAGAAGGGTATAAACGGATAGGGAGGAATAGAAAAGAAAAGGAAAGCCAGGTGAGGTGGCACAAGCCTGTAATCCCAGCACTTAGGGAGGCTGAGACAGGAGAATTGAATTCAAAGCCAGCCTCAGCAACGGCAAGATGCTAAGCAACTCAGTGAGACCCTGTCTCTACATAAAACACAAAATCGGGCTGGGGATGTGGCTCAGTAGTTGAGCGCCCCTGAGTTAAATCTCCAGTACCAAAAAAAGAAGAAAAAAAAAAAGGAAATGAAGGAAGAAAAGCAGAAGTGAGAAAGGGAAAAAGAAGAGAAGAAATTTAGCTCTTATAGCTTTTGAGAGTTCTCCCTGCATTTGTATTCATTGCCTGCTTTATATTCATTTCATCTTCACTTAATCTCATAGTTTCACAGAATTGGAAGCCTACCTTTCTGTTTTAACATATTTTTACTGCTTAATTGAGGTAAAATTGCCAAATAAAAATTCTGTATATTTTCTGTGTAAAATATGATATTTTAGCTGAGTATGGTGGAGCACACCTACATTCCTAGTGGCTCAGGAGATTGAGACAGGAGGATCACAAATTCAAAGCCAGCCTCATTAATTTACTGAGGACTTAAGCAACTTAGTGAGAACCTGTCTCAATAAAAAATTAAAAATGTCACACCAGGATGTGACTCAGTGGTTATGCAACCTTGAGTTCAATCCCCAGTACACCCCCCAGAAAAACACATGATATTTTTATATATATATATATACATTGTGAAATGAAAACCACAATCAAACTAATTAACATATCTATCACCTGACATAGCCATACATTTCATGTTGTAAGAACAATTAAGAGCCACTCTTGCTGGGCATGGCGGTGCACACTTGTAACTCTGGAGCTGCTGGAATTACAGTTGTGCACCGCCATGCCCAGCATGTTCACAGAAAGCCAGCCTCAGCAAAAGCGAGGCACTAAGCAACTCAGTGAGACCCTGTCTCTAAATAAAATACAAAATAGGGCTGAGGATGTGGCTCAGTAGCCAAGTATCCCTAAGTTCAATCCCTGGTACCCCTGCCCCCCAAAATCCACTCTCTTAGCAAATATCAAGTATATAATACAGTATTATTAAGTAGTCACCATAATGTATGAACTTTTTCATCTTGCATAACTGATACATTGTAAGATCTGACCAACATGTCTTCCAACTCCCAGCTCCTGGCAAATACCATTCTGTCCTCTGCCTCTAAGACTTTGACATTTTTATATTCCACATATAAGTGAAATCTTGCAGTATTTGTCATTTAGCACCCAGTCTGTTTTACTTAGCATGATATCCTCCATCTTTATCCATGTCGTAGCAAGTGACAGGATTTCCTTCTCTTCTAAGGCTCAATTATATTTCATAGAATATGTTATGACATTTTCTTTATTCATTCATCTCTAGGTATATATTTGGTTTTGATTTCATGTCTTGGCTTTTGTGAATAAGGCTGCAATAAACATGTAAAGCAGGTAACTTCAGCATAATGATTTGTGCCATTTGTATAACTATCTAGAAGCAAGATTACTGGATTATATGGTAGTTGTGTTTTTAAATATTTGAGGAACCACCATACTATTTTACCTCATGGGTGTACTAGTTCACATTTTAACAGTGTCCAAGATTCTCTTTTCTCCACACCTTTGCCAACTTTTGTTATTTTTTTTTTTTTTTGTCTTTTTGATAATAGCAATTCTAACAAGTGTGAGTAATACTGTGGGTTTAATTTGCTTTTCCTACATGACAAGTGATGGTCAACATGTTTTCATATGCAGATTGGCCCATTATATGTCTTCTCCTTAGAAATGTCCATTTTTAAATCAGTGTGTTTGTCACTGTTTTCTTTGTATCTGTTTTCTCCATTCTAATCCTGCTTCAATTTCAATTAGTGTGGGGAAAATTAACCATAGAAAAGATGTATGGCTCTTCATAACCTTTCCCCAATCAGCTCATCCTCATCCTAATAACCTCCTCATCACTTTGGCTAAATAATTGAATAGGCCAAAGCTTTACAAATAAATTAATTGGTTAAAAGTGGAGCAAACAGAAAGGGGTTTTGATTTATGGAATATGTTTAGACTATTTTGATTCTTTAGTAAGGAGAACTGAAAAAAATTCTTCATTAATTCTGCTATAGGAAACTTTTACTGGGGAAGGTCTAACCCAAAATACATGATAGAGTGGGCAGAACTGAATTCTTGTGTCTTTTAGCACAGTGATGAATAAAGTCTGTCTCTCATCGGACTACATTAATTTAAAGTAAGATAGTTGATGATGATTTCAAATCAGGAAAATGCAGACACATTGTGAAGGATGAATGTTTTGAATCTTTTGCTAACAAGAGAAGAGATTGTTTCAGATCCGATTTAGAACAAGGAAGAACAAAATTTGTCCAAAGGCTCCTGGTGCAGGAGTCAGCCAAGTGTCCAAAGGTGATGTAAATCTTCTAGGAGCACAGGTAGTCATGTTCGCCTATCTTAACTAAATGAAGGCAAATAAAGGAATTTTGTCTGAATTTGGATTTGAGTTCAGCTAAATCTTGGGTGTTGTCTATATGGTAGCAATAGGACTTAAAGGAAAAAAAAGTCCCCAAAAGCAATACAAAGGGCAGAAATTGAGAACATGTATTTAGTTGCTGAAACTTATGTGAAGCTTTCTCCTTGGAACTCTTGTTTTGTCATTTTTCCCCTTATTTTTTTAATCACAAAGTTTGAAATTCTGTTTTATAAATGAAGTCATTTCTGCATTATTTCTGCGATCTTCCACAGATATTTAAGTGAAAGTGTCTAGCATACCATGCCTTTAAAATGTGAGAATCGATCCCTGTACTGAAAAGATAAAGTGAGAATTAAAGGAAAACAAACATGCTATTTCTGTGAACATGCCAAGCTGGGTTCCTCCCTCAGGGTGATTTCATTAGCTGTGTTCTCAGATGGAAAGCTATTTCCCTAGAGCTTCTTCCCATGGTTGACTTTCTCTTGCTCTTCAGGTCTCAAGTTAAATGTCACCTCTTCAGTGAAACCTTTTTGATTACCTAAAGTGAAGTTCCTTGTTATTTTTCTAAAACAGCACATTCATATATTTACACCTTAGTAGTTATAACTAGATATCATTTTCCTGTTTTATTTGTATACTGTCTGCCTCTATCCCACATGAATTTAAGTTCCAAGGGAGCAAAGACCTTGACTGTATCCTTCACTGTTCTGTTACTAGTACCTTGACTATCTGGTGGCATATAATATCTACCAAATAAACACAATTTTGAATAATGAATGACAGGAAAGCAGTAGTTACTAAATGGAATGAAATCTATTCAGTTGATTCACACCAGACACAAGTGAAATAGCCAGATTGTAACAACAACAACAAAAAAAAAGATAAAATGGCTGTTTATATCAAGATCAACAAACTAACTCAATAGTATAATTCCCTTTCCCATTGACTAGGGAGAAGTAATAAGCTGTTTTCTAATTGAACAGGATTCAATTAATGAGATTCCTTATGACTAATTAAATGAATCCCTTTCAACTTTGCTAAGTGTCTCATAGATATTTAATAAGCTAACAAGCATTGAATACTTTGACATGAGACATTATTATACCACACTCTCAACTTTCATGGAAGACAGACTCCATTCAAGGCCCTGAGGATATAATGAATTAGAAAGCATTCATTGCCCTCAAAGAACATAGTCCTGATCCAGAGTCTGGAGGAAGTTATATGCTATGAAACTGGGGTGTGCTCCATGTGGTGCCAAATGGAGAATGTTGTAAGGACACAAAAGAAGGGGACAAGAGGACATCATGACCCTTAGGAATACAAAATCTGAGATAAATGAGTTTTCAGGAAAACTATAAATTAGTTAAACTGGAAGGTTGGAGAAAGGAGTCGATGATCCAAACATGAGCAAAAGGAGGTGAAAGATTCCAAGGTCACTTAGAGAAACTTAGGAGCATCCATATATTTGTGCAGCAGACTATGACAGATGCAGTGAGTAAATCCTATCAAATGATTGTGCTGGTGCTGTGCTAAAAATGATTTGTGCATCACTGCATTTACTCAGGGTTAGTGAATTATTATGACCTTGCTTATTTTAATAAAAAATAGATGTTCAGTGTGTCATATAACCTATAGAGAAAAACAAAATGAATTTGTTTTAAGAATTTTGTAGGATTTTAATAATGTTGATGATTGAGGAAAAGCCCCTTTATTCATTGGGTATTTATTGTCTGATTTCTGCTAAGCACTGTGGTTGATGCTGAAGGTACACATGAGAGCAAAACAGATGGAATGCACATCGCCATGGACGATAAGGACTGTCTCACTGTAAGCCTCTTTGGCAAGGGCTCTGCCTTGTTCTGAGCGCTGTCAGCAGTGGCAAAAGTGGCATTTGCACCCAAGACTTTATGAACAGTAGGTACCAACGAGGAAGCAAAGCAGATTTTGTGGATGCCCTGCTGTGGCTGTAGCACAAAGTTTAGGTTTGTGTTAGAAGACTCCTTAGTGTTTCTTGGAAATACTTGATAGTTGGGAGTGACTTTGTAATAGAGATGGCTGAGGTCTTTATAAGCAAAAAAAGAACAGGTCTCTGGCAGACATCTCCCCGCCAGGGTAACAATGAAAGTAACATACCGACTTTGCGAACCCACTCAGGTTTGTGGTTATTCTTGTGATAGTAAGGGTTCAGAGCAAAATTTTAAAACATTAAAATGAAGCAAGATTAAACAAGAGATTGTGTTGAACACACATGTGTTGACAATGGTATCTCTTTTTCTCTTGAAAGCCATGAGGGAAAGAATGTCTCTCATCAAGAATTTAGATCTGGACAATCCCTTAGGGAATGCCAAAGAAGCCTCAGAGTGTCTTCCAATTTTTACTGAAATTTTATAAGCTTTTAGAAAAATTGGATGATAGGGTAGAAAACATCTGAAGGGGTAATGGAAGAGAGCTATTAGCTTTATTTCACTTGATTTGTTTAAGTTGAAATTAGTTTACTTAGAGCTCGATTCCTTTTATATGTTAGGCTTGTCAATTTGAGCTAACTTGTCATTTATCTATCTCCCTTTTTTGCTGAAAAGTTCATTGAAAATAAGTTAATTAACAAGCACTTTGTGATTTTAGGAGTAAAAGAAAAACCACACTTTCATTAAATGAAAATACTATTATTATTGCACCTATAATCATTTTTGTCATGGGAAATGGTGTTTCTCTAAACTCCTAATGAGATCTGTGCAGGTGTTTGTGCATTTGCCATAAGTCTGTGCCCACACAAAGTTCATTCTGGCACATAAAAATAAATCTTCTCATTCAGGTGGAATTGAGCTTTGACTCAGGAATATTGCTTCTCACTTCTTTTTCCAAAATCAAAGCAACACTTACGTTCCCACTGCCATATGCTATTTTTTCAGGTCTTGAACTACTTACTATACATCCTGGGTCCTTTTCCTTTTTTATCTCAAAGATATGATAAAAAGTGGAACATGGTAATGGATTTTAGCTTATGTAAAACCACTGGGGAGGCTATTTTAGCAAGCTAGGGGGGAGAGGGTTTGTTTTGAAATTTTGATTAGCTACCACAGGCAGGCCTCTCGCCCAACTTGCTGTCATATAGTATTGCATTTAAGCTGATGGAGGTGTTCCTTTCATAAGATTTATAATCTCTTCAAGTGCTTTAATTGAGGAATTCCCCAGTAAACACATACATACACAAATACATATATGCGTGCACACACATATATAGTATGTACATCATATACATATATGCACATACTAGCTTTGGCAGGGGGGATTGTAGATATATTTATAATACATACTATAAAATATAATAATACCTACTTTAAAAATAATAAATATAAATATAATAAAATATAAAAATAATAAATATAATATTATATACTATAAAAATATTTATTTTTCTCCAACATTAACTTTCCCCAATAATACTTATTTTATATATATATATATATATATATATATATATATACACACACACACACTATTTTATCAGCTTTCCCCAATTAAACCACATGTGCATGCTCACTCTCTCTCTCTCTCCCTTTTTTTTGTGTGTGTGTATTACTTTTCCCCAAAGCTAGTATTCTGAGGATACAAGCATTAGTTTTCCAATGGTGATAGAGGGGCACTGTGAAGTTGTCGTATTATTTGTTCCAAATACCAAATTCTGGTTTCTTCTCAGTTCCTTGTCCTGCTCTTGAGAAAGTCCTTTGATGCCTCTAGATTTCCAAGTTCCAACTTATAAAGTGATGGAAGAAGGTCAAATTACTTATTAAGCCATTTTCATATATCTGAAAACTTTGAACTAAAAAGACTGAGAGTCCAGAAAACAAGCATAATCACTTGCTTTATGTCTGAAGTCTCGATGCTACAAAACCCGCAATTAACCCCTATGCAAGTAACAGAACTCACCATCTGCCTCCTGCATAGATGACCCCATTTGGGGTGGCTTCTCCATGGCTATTCCATGTGTTCTCAAAGAAACATATGCTTCTGAATCCAGGAAGTTTAAGTAAAATCCATGTTGTCTGGATTGATGGCAACACAGTGAGGTAAAAATTTTGACAATTAGATATGTGAACATACTCATTTATAACTTCATCATGGAATGTCCAGGCAATATTTTTATTGAAAGTTAAATGAACTTAGTATTTGAAAACATTTTTGGGACGTTGAGAATACATACAGATAATACTGAGGACAGCCTCTCTGGCAGGACGATTAGGATAAAATTCCTGGAAATTGTTGTGATTTATTAAAATACCTATATTTTGCCTTGAAATATGCACATCTCATCAACAAAGTTAAGACATATGAGTTATTGAGGAATATACTGAAATGGTCTATGGCCTGCAAAATGACTCCAAGAAAACACCCACCAAACTATTGGTGTTTAGCAAGTATGTATAGTTGCACATTTCCTTTTCTTAGTTTCCTCTTCTTTATTCACATTCCAGGACACTAACTCAAGGTGAGGCTGTATGGTGTTTCATGCCTTCACAGGAATGAAGCATTTTCATGGAGGAAGAAAGGAGGAGGCTAACTTAGCTCTCAGTTAAACAATCACACAGGCTGGTTCTGACCAGCCTTGGGCTTTGACTGGTACAGGAGTACTTTCTGCAGACTTCGTCCTTTCCTCACACAGAACATTAAAAATATATACTCAAGGGGCCAGGATTTAATAAAATTACCAATCTCTACTGTTCATCAAGGATATCTTAAGTGAAACTGCTTCTTTGTAAACACAAGTGCACAGCCGTGCAGAGTTCACTTCTCTGTCTTTGCCTTGATGCATGCTAAGGTGCCAGCACTGTTATGGTGCCCCTATTGATCTTGCATACCCAGTGCAAATGTCAGCAAAGTTCACATCAGATGAAGCCCTCATTTTATTATGAAAACCATTTGACCACACAGACTCCCTGAAAGTGTCATCAGGGGACCAAGAGGCTTGCTGACTACATTTTGAGTACCATTAGGTTTCCTTTTATTCATGTCCCTTTGATGAGTTTTTTTTTTTCATATTTTAAGCTTTTATTAAATGTACATCATCAGAGTTTTTACTCATTATCTACTACACTCTTTCCAACTTAACCTTCACTTAATGTTTTATTTTTTTTATTTTTTTATTTTTTTTTAATTATTTTATTTTTTTTCCCAAAAGTTGCATTTTAATACATGTTGGCAAACATAACAGAAAAAAACAAATTATCAGAAGCTGTACACACTATTCACTGAAAACATTTGTTGAGGCAAATAGAAAAAAATTGTTACAATCATAATTTTTCTAACTTTGCACAAAATTATAAGCAGATTACATTCT
>CM053406.1:43447417-43484665 GCA_028644305.1 Xerus rutilus
TTTATTTTTTTTTAATTATTTTATTTTTTTTCCCAAAAGTTGCATTTTAATACATGTTGGCAAACATAACAGAAAAAAACAAATTATCAGAAGCTGTACACACTATTCACTGAAAACATTTGTTGAGGCAAATAGAAAAAAATTGTTACAATCATAATTTTTCTAACTTTGCACAAAATTATAAGCAGATTACATTCTTTTTTTTTTTTTTTTTTTTTTTTTTTGGACAGAATGTCTTTATTTTATTTTTACGTGGTGCTGAGGATCGAACCCAGTGCCTCACGCATGCTAGGCGAGCACGCTACCACTGCGCCATAACCCCAGCCCCAGATTACATTCTTCATATTAAACATCTTTATATGCACTTTTATAATTAGTGATGTACTAGTTTAATAAGAAAATTTGAAGTTTCTTTCCGTTTCAATATTCTAAATCACTTTGAGTAGCACTGAAATTATCTACATTTAAAAGGTTAGGGAAAGCAGGCACAATGGTGCAAGCCTATAATCACAGTAGCTCTGGAGGCTGAGGCAGGAGGAGTGCGAGTTCAGTGCCAGCTTCATCAACTTATTCAGGTCCTAAGCAATTTTGTGAGACCTGTCTCAAAATAAACAAATAAATAAATAAATAATAAAAAGGGCTGGGAATGTGGCTCACTGGTTAAGCACACCTGGGTTCAATCCCTGGTACCAAAAAATAAAAAAAGTTGGGGAAAATACCTGTAAAGCAACCTTAATGTCTTTTGGGGACATGTCACTTCAAGATAACCATCTTGGTCCCTGACTATTTAATCAAATTAATATCTTTATACTTCCTAATTCTTCTGAGGTTACTTCAAGTACTTTACATTTTCCTTGAAAACCAGCTTATTCAGTTTCTCATTATTTCTACATAGAATAGAACAAATAGACACTCATAATACTAGTAATTTTTTCACTGTTGATATATCCCTTTTGTCATTTTTATACGATAAGTTAAGGATATTTTTTCCTTTTTGTCTTCATTTAGTTAAGTCTATTTTATTGTTTTGTTATTCTTTAAAACAACATTTGCTTTTAAAAATTCTACCACATTAATATTTTAAATTAAGTACTTTCTACTTTTTAAGTTTCCTCTTTAAATTTGTTCATATTCTAACTTCTTTAGATATTTGACTATTTAAATAGTATAATATAAAAAATTAAGGCTAGGGCTTTGGACCCCTATTTTAGTGTAAAATATAATCTGTTATTTTGGTTTTGATTTTCTCTCAAACTACAGAGTTGTTTAAGATAATTATGGGTAGGGAAAAGGGTAATATAGAGTATATTTTGTTTGTTTTTAATTTTATTTTAAAATTCCAGTCTTATTGCTTTGTGATTTGAAAAGCTGACACACATGAATTTATTGTTCTTTTAAAACTGAATATAAATTTTTTTGTGAATATTTCTTCTGTTCTTAGAAAGAAATTGTCATCTCTATTTTTAGGACACGGAATCTGATATATGTTAATGAATTCCACCTTAAAAATCGTCACACTTTATGTCTTCTATTTTCTTAATTTAATGTCCATTTGAAAAGTCACTAAGAGAAATGAATTAAAATTCCTTACTATTAATATATTTCTATTTCTCCTTGTATTCCTTATTTTTCCCTTCACAGATACTGATACAATGTTATTTGTTATAGACATATTCACACTGTTAGGTATTCGTGTGGTTTTACAATCGAGTCATAAACTCTCCATCACATTTAATGCCTTCCACTCCGAATTCAGTCTTATCTATTATTAAAATCACAACTTTGGGCCTGGAGTTGTGGCTCAGTGGTAGAGCACTTCCCTAGCATGTGTGAGGCACTGGGAATTCTCAGCATCACATATAAATAAATGGACAAAATAAAGGTCCATGAACATCTAAAAAAAATAGTAAAAAAAAATCACAACCTTTGATTTCTGGCTGCATTTGTCTCGATTGTCCTCCTAATTAATTTTCAATCTTTGTTAGTAATGTGCTGCTTCTACTCTAGACCAACATAAACGTCTTTCTGAAGAGTAGGACTTCAGCTGATGACTATCTTTCAAAACATACAGTTGAGATTTCTCTTTTGCTATCTGTACTTATTTTTTTATATTTTTATGTAACCAAACAGCTTGGTTTTTATTTTGTTATCATAGTTTATGTTGTGTTTTATATTTTCCTAATGTGTGTGTGTGTGTGTGTGTGTGTGTGCATGTGTGTTGAAGTCTGTTTTTGTCTAGTGAATATTATGCTTAAGTTTTAATTTTTGGTCATGAAGCCATTTATTTCCTATTATTGGCTCATCAGAACAATGATCAAGTCAGCCTATTTTTACTTTTATTTCTTCCCCCTTTCCCTCTGCCAGTATATTTTTATTAATTCATATACTTAATATTTGTTTCCTATTTTAAATACACTTTTGTAGCTTTCTAATTATTTTAAATTATCTCTATGAATACACTTTTTGTTATACAAAACTAAGAACTTTACATAATTTCCTTATTGTCTACTATTTTCCTGTTTCTTCCTGTTCTGACTTTCTTCAGCTGATGTATTTTTACTGGTTAGTGTTCATAACATTCACATTTTGCTCGAATAGCATAATCACATATTTGCATTATTTTAGTCTGAGGGTCAGATAGTTTCAGTATTCAACATCATACCTTCTACAATTGTTTATTAAATGGTTTTTGGTTGAATGAAATGTGTTTTTTCTCTCTAAATAAGTTAATTTATTTGTTCTAATTAGGTATACCTGACAGCAGAATGCATTTTGATTCATTGTACACAAATGGAGCACAATTTTTCATTTCTCTGGTTGTAAATGTAGTGTTGCACTACATGTGCAGTCATACATATAACTAGAGTAATGATGTTCATCTCATTCCACCATTTTTCCTGCCTCCATGTCCCCTACCCCTCTCCATCCCTTTTGACCAAAGTTCCCCCATTCTTCCCATGTCCCACCCCCATGATGCATCATCATCCACTTATCACAGAGAACATTTGGCCTTTAGTTTTTGGGGATTGGCTTACTTCACTTAGCATGGCATTCTCCATCTCCATCCATTTATCTTCAAATGTCATAATTTTATTCTCTTTTATTGCTGAGTAATATTCCATTATGTATATAGACCACAGTTTTTTTTATCCATTCATCTATTGAAGAGCATCTAGGTTGGTTCCACAGTTTAGCTATTGTGAATTGAGCTACTATAAACATTGAAGTGGCTGCATCACTGTAGTATGCTGTTTTTAAGTCCTTTGGGTATAGACCGAGGGGTGGGACAGCTGGGTCAAATGGTGATTCCATTCCAAGTATTCTAAGGAATCTCCATACTGCTTTCCAGATTGGTGGCACAAATTTGCAGTCCCACCAGCAATGTATGAGCATGCCTTTTCGCCCGCATCCTCATCTACACTTATTGCTTGTATTCTTTTTTTTTTATATATATTTTTTTTAGTTGTTGATGGACACAATGTTTTTATTTTATTGCTTTGTATGTGGTGCTGAGGATCGAACTCAGGGCCTCACGCATGCGAGGCGAGCGCTCCACCGCTGAGCTACAATCCCAGCCCCATTATTGCTTGTATTCTTGATAACTGCTATTCTGACTGGTGTCAGATGAAATCTTACAGTAGTGTTGATTTGCATTTCTCTAATAACTAAAGCTGATGAACACTTTTTCATATATCTGTTGATTGTCTATCTTCTGAGAATTCTCTGTTCAGCACCATAGCCCATTTATTGATTGGGTTGTTTGTTTGGTGTTGTTTTTGAGTTCTTTATATATCCTGGAGATTAGTGCTCTATCTGATGGGTGTGTGGCAAAAATGTGCTCCCAAAATGTAGGCTCTCTGTTCACCTCATTGATTGTTTCTCTTACTGAGAAGAAGCTTTTTAGATTGAATCCATCCCATTTATTGATTTTTTATTTTATTTCTTGTTCTGTAGGAGTCTTGTTAAGGAAGCCAGGGTCTAATTTGACATAATGAAGGTTTGGGCCTACTATTTCCTCTATTAGATATAGAGTCTCTGGTCTAATTCCTAGGTCCTTGATATACTTTGAGTTTAGTTTTGTGCATGATGAGAGATAGGGGTTTCGCTTCATTTTGTTACGTATGGATTTCCAGTTTTCCCAGCACCATTTTTTGAAGAGGCTATCTTTTCTCCAATGTATGTTTTTGGTACCTTTGTCTAATATGAGACAACTGTATTTATGTGGGTTTGTCTCTGTCTTCTATTCTCTTCCATTGGTCTACATGTCTATTTTGGTACTGATACCATACCATTTTTGTTACTACAGATTTGCAGTATAGTTTAAGTTTTGGTATTGTGATTTCTCCTGCTTCACACTTCTTGCTAAGGATTACTTTGACTATTCTGGGACCCTTACTTTTACAAATGAATTTCATGATTGCCTTTTATATTTCTATAAGGAATGATGTTGGGATTTTAATTTGAATGGCATTGAATTTGTATAGTACTTTGGGTAGTATGGCCATTTTTGGGCCATATTGATTCTGCCTATCCAAGAGCATGGGAGATTTTTCCATCTTCCACGGTCTTGCTCAATTTCTTTCTTTAGTGTCCTGTAGTTTTCACTGTAGAGATCTTTCATCTCTTGTTAAATTGATTCCCAAATACTTTTATTTTATTTTATTTATTTATTCTACTTAGGTATACATGATAGCAGCATGAATTTGGATTCATTGTACACAGATGGAACACAACTTTTCATTTCTCTGCTTGTATGTGATGTAGAATCACAACATACATGCAGTCATACATAAAGCTAGGGCTGTGATGTCCATCATATTCCAGAATCTTTCCACAGCCTTATTTTATTTTTTGAGGCTATTGTGAATGGGGAAGTTTTCCTAATTTCTCTTTCAGAGAATTTATCATGGTTGCATAGAAATACATTTGATTTATGAGCATTGATTTTACATCCTGCTACTTTGCTAAACTCATTTATTAATTCTAGAAATTTGCTGGTGGAATTTTTTGGATCCTCTAAGTGTAGAATTATGTCATTGGCAAATAATTATAGTTTGAGTTCTTCTTTTTCTATTTGTATGCTTTTAATTTTTTTCATCTATCTAATTGCTCTGGCTAGAGTTTCAAGGGCTATGTTGAATAGAAGTGGTGAAAGAGGACATCCTTGCCTTCCAGTTTTTAGAGGAAATGCTTCCAATTTTTCTCCACTTAGGATGATGTTGGCCTTGGGTTTACCATAGAAAGCTTTCACAATATTGTATGTTCCTACTATCCCTAGTTTTTCTAGTGTTTTGATCATGAAAGAGTGTTGTATTTTGTCAAAAGTTTTCTCTGCGTCAATTGATAAAATCATAAGGTTCTTATCTCTAAGTTAGAGTTAGGGTTAGTTCATATATGTACATAGGAGTTATGTTTATATATGTACATAGGAGAGTTATGTCAGATTTATTGAACTGAATTTCTTTTTCCTATCCCCTCTCTCTTCTCTTCACTCTTTATCCCATCCACTGAACTTCTATTCTATCCCACCCTTGTTGTGGGGTAGCATCCACATATCAGCGAGAACATTAGACCTTTGGTTTTTGGGAATTGGCTTATTTCACTTAGCATGATAGTCTCCAGATCCATCCATTCACAAGCAAATATCATAAAGTCATTTTCCTTAAAGGCTGAGTAATATATCATTGTGTATATAAACCACATTTTCTTTATCCATTCATCTGTTGATGGGCATCTAGGTTGATTCCATAGCTTAGATATTGTGAATTATGCTGCTATAAATATTGATAAAGATTATTTTTTATTATTTTTGACATTCGGTAAGTATACTAAGATATGCATTGCAGTGATCATTCTACCTGTATTTCCTGGGATAGTGGCATAGTATGCTCAATATTTAGATTCAATTTCTGTTTATTTTTGAAATATTTTGAGGAGTTATATCTTTAAATCCAATTTTTTTCTATTCTTTCATTTTTCTTCCCTTGTTCTAGAGCTCTCATTATAATTTTTTGCATTTCTTTGTCCTATATCCCATATTTAACATTCTCACTGTAATCCATTTACAAAACTGGCTTTGTTACCTGGTTACCCTTTTACTCATATCCTGGCCTTCACCTTTCTTTTTGCCATTGTCTCTTCCTTCACTGCAGATTTCATCATGAACTTTTCTGTGATAGCTTCATTTTTCTCTTCCATTTCTTTAAGTCCAGCCAGACTATGTATGATACCTTCATATTGTCCCATAATATTTTCCAGGTTTCCAATAGCTCATTTTTAACCCTTGTATTATAGAAGTGAATCTTTCATCAAGTTTTAAAAATTTAATTTCTTTCTTTTATTCATTTATTTTTGGTACTGGGGATTGAACCCAGGAAAACTCAACCATTGAGCCATATCCCCAGAGCTTTTTAAATTTTTATTTTGAGAGGGTCTCACTAAATTGCTGAGGCTGGCTTTGAACTTGCCATCATCCTGCCTCAGCCTCCCAAGTCATTGGGACTGCAGGTATGAGCCACTACATTCAGCTAAAATTTCATTTCATTACCATATGTTCAGTCAGTTTTTTTTTTCAGTTCTATATCAAAATTATCAACTTTTAAAAAGTTAATTTTTGTTATCTATTATTTATTTTATTCACTTATTTTTTAAAAACAAAACAAAAACAAATTCTCTTTTGGTTTTTTTCATTAACCATCTCAAAGAGGGTTAATCTTTCCTGAATGAGTAAGAGGGGCCTGGGCCATCTTAGGAGCTAACAAATCTTCTTAACAATAGTTCTTACTGTGAATTTGTTTTTAGTGTATTCTTCACTCATTAACTGAGATTAGCAGCTCTAGGACTAATCTCATTGCTGTATTTCTCACTTTCATCTTTTCTATGATACAGATTGTCTGTTTTCTTATACAACTTTAACTTGGCTTCTCCTTACAACCAAACCAGATGTAGGGTAGCTCTCAACAGCATTCTACTCACATGTTTTCCACATGGCTGGTAAGATTTTACTGGTTTTGCACTGTGGCAGTTTTGAAACATACCACTGCACATTCATTGAAATCCCTTTGATCAAGACATTGGGGCTTGGGGTTTCCCTTTAATCTGGGTAGGTCATGACTGCTTTGACTAATAGAGGATAGGAGAAATGATATCATATGATTTCTGAGGAGAGGTTATAAAAGGCCATGTGGATTCTGCCCTGTTTGATGGGAACTTACTCTGAAACTTTGAACCAAAATGTAAGAAGTCCCACTACTCCGACATCACCAGAGTGGAGGAATCTGAGGCACAAGTTTAGACAGTCCCAGCAGAGTCCTGCATTTCATTCATCTCTACCAGGACCCCAGACACATGAATGAAGCTGTTCAAATCATGTTCTACCACCTGGTTTCAATGGAATTATTCTGCCAAGGCCAAATGCAAACAAAAATGTCTTAGGTCAATACTACTCAAGGAGTTGATCAACAAATCCATGAGTCATAGTAAAATGGTTGCTGTTTTAAGCTGTTAAGTTCAGCTATAAGAAATATCTTCGTGCTACATATTTAGACAAGGGGACTCAGCCTGATTTTTATGAGATTTGTAGCTACAGGCCACTTTAAACATGCTTTCTCATACTATAGATTTCCATGGCTTCTGGAAACCATTTTCCTATTACTTATACTGAGACTTTAGTTATCCCCCACTATTTCAAGGAAAGTGATGTTTCTGTTCTTTACTCTCTTGTTCACTTTTGGGTGATTGTTGAAAAAGGAGAAATAACAGAACTGTAACTACAATTCTAAATGATAAGGGGCTTCTAATAGAATATTTCTATAACAGGACTAATCTTCAATGTGAGTGACTTTTCGAAAGACATAAAATTAATTAGGTAAAATTTCCAAATTTATGACTCTTCTTTTTTTGCTTTGTTCATTAAGCTATTAACAATATAAAAAGCCAATATTGGCAAGATTCCAGATTCAGTGTTTGAATCTATGAAAATGATTTTTTTTCAAGTAACAAAGGAGAATTAAAATGTGAAGAATGAAGTACAGTGTAGTAATTTATTAATAATCTATAAATAAGCTTTTATTTAGAGAAAAATAAAGATGATATCTAAATTTAATAATTCCTGGAATGATTTCATGCATTTCTATATTATTTAAATAAGTCAGATATATAAATAATTTCAGACTGTCTCAAACATTCAAATTATACACAATGAACAAAATCCCATATTCATTTGTTTAGTAAGGCAATATACTCAGTATTAATTTATTTTAAATGTAAATTTTGCACAAATATTTCCATTTATATATAAGAATATCTCCTATTTATATCCCATGAAAGAAGAGTGAAAGCAGGTTTTTTTAAATTTCAGAGGAAGTCTATATCTCATTTAAGTATGCACATTTAATATTCCAATTTACATTTCTCATAACAAATGAACATAAAAATAAGGATTGATTTCACTGTAACATTGTGTCTTATAAAACTATAAATCCTGACAGTACTACTAGAACATACTTTCTTTGTGAATGATAGCTGTATTATATATCACAATTGATTTGATTGGTAGTCATTTATTTATTATGTTGTAAGGGTTGTCCTAATGGCTGGTATTACAAAATGGAATAAACTGGAATTCATGCTTCAGATAAAGTTTCAAGTTACTAGAATATACTAAGTACTTAGTGTAAGTATAATACTTAGTACAAAGTACTAAGTACCTACTATATTCTAGTAACTTGAAAAGGAAGTGGTAAGGAAATTGTGATTGAACCTAGGGTTTTCTGCCTGGGGAAGGATGACTTGGGGCAACATTCAGCAGAAGTGTCAAGAATTTGAAGAACTAGATTTTATGGGGAATTCCGTTTTACATAGTTTTCAATTAAGGCTGAATTCTTCAAGATAATTTGTAATAATAATTTCCAGTTTGGCAGACATAGTGCTTGAGGTGGAAATATGGTTACTGAAACTGTTACAACAAGAGCCCTCTCAGACCTTCTAAACAAAATTATAAGAGGACAAGGATAGAACTCTGGCAATACAAAGACATTGCATCCCAATGATATCCATCACACATATACACACTGAAAATGCTGGAAGTAAAATATCATGTTTTTTACTATGCTTCACAGAGAGTGCTATTAAATGGTCTATACACTCCATCTGGAAATTGGGAAATTGAATCTCAGAAACTAAGTTAAGTGACAGAGTGGTAAATGGCCATATTTGAGGGGGGACAATAAAACCAACATCTCTTGATCTGCTTTCAGAACCTTTTCACTTTTTTCCTATGTCACAATACTTTAGAGATAGAAAGACAAAATGACCATTAAATGAGAAGAGTGGTAGATACTGTCAAGAAAAAAATTATTTGCTTTTTCATAGCCTGAGAGCAAGAAAGTAGGAGTTTGTGAGATACTGGTAGGAGAGAAAATGGTAGCAATCAATGGAGTGCGAATGGTCCCTAACTTTTGATAATTAAACTTAGGATTTTTCTACTTTATCATGGTATGAAAGGGACTTAAATTCAGTAGAAACTGTACTTTGAATGTTGAACTTTGGTATTTTTCTGTGTTAGTGATAAAAGGTATGGTACTTTCTCAAGATGCTGGTGGATAACTTGTAAGCAAAAGGGAGCCTTAGTCCTACAACCTCAAAGAACTGAATTCACTAGAAAGAATGATCTTGGGAGTTTCCTTGAGAACCTTTAAGAAATCAGCCCAGCCAACACCTTGATTTCAGCCTTGTGATACCCTGAGAAGAGGTTGCTGCCCTGCTGATCTTGATTTCCAACCTACAGAACTGCGAACAAAAAAGTGTTTTAAGCCATTAAGTTTTCAGAAATACGTTCTTCAGCAGCAGAAAACTAGAGGAGCATCTGTCTTTTTGAGTTGCCATGCCCAGTCTGCTGCTTTACACTAAGCACATGCCACTGTCTGCTCAGCATACAGCACAGACACTTAAGAAACATTTGAAAATTGCCAAACCAAGTCTTCAAAGAGAAAGGTAAAAGAAAACTCAAACTATCCAAATCCACCAACTAATGGTCCAGTCTGCACTGTCAGTCATCATATGGCAAAAAATGGGAGGCAGGTGAGGTGGGACAGAGTGAGAAAGAAGGAAAGGCTTGCTAATTGCTGATATACAAAAGGATGCTGAAAACAACTATAACCCATTTCTTAAGGAACCTTATGTTTTACATAATATTTGCTAATTATTTTAGGATAAGAATTGTAGGAATATAGGTGAAAACCACATGGATTTTCTAATCATAGCTTCTAGAATCATCTGAATGAATTCCAAGCATGTTATGGTTCGTCTATATACTTCATAACAAACTAATATCATTTTAAATTTCATTACTTTTTTGAGGTAAAAATCTTTATATTGTTTCAGAACCGATATATTTTATTTATCTATTATTTTACAGACCCTACAATATTACAGAAATGTGCTGGAGATTTTCTTTAGTTCCAGTTGTGTACTTTATGATACACCTGGGAAACATTCAAAATGTGAATTCAGTTGTTCACCAAAAACAATAGAAAGTAGTGCCAAATTGAAATAGAAATAAGCAACATGTCATATGTGAGCAATACATATGGAAAAAGCAAAGGGAAATTATATACTTATCAAAGTTAATAACAAACTTCATATTTTGGGAACTAACAAGGCCACTAATAACATACCACTGCATATGGACGGCAACTGAGAAACAGATGTTTTAAGTGAATATGCTACATAACTAAATCCACTAATAATATGTATATTAAAACACATCCTTGCTCCCCAACTGTTATTGCTTTTCCAGATTCTGCATAGAACTGTTTTTATAGCTGTCTCTATGACTCAGAGCATAAATATGCAAATGCCCTAATGCCTATTATGATAGCTTGGTGCTGCCCCTGAATTACTTCAACCCACCTAGGCAAGCAATTGATACAATGTGTCTGGAGATAAATTGGTCACCATATATAGCACATTTTACATTATTTTAATGCATCATCAGCCATGTTTTAATATCTATATCTTAAGTTCCAACTGTAACTTTTCCATTTTCTTGCATTCTTTTAACACACTCTTCTCACAGATACTTGAGAGTTCTTTGGGTCTCTTTACTATATTGAAGTTTTAATATGCATATGGGAAACTCTCAAGTTTAGATATTATAATTCAATTTAGAAAACATAATTTTTTTTTTGGTACTAGAGATTGAACTCGGGGTACTTGACCACTGAGCCACATCCCCAGCCTTATTTTGTGTTTTATGTAGAAACAGGGTCTCACTGAGTTCCTTAGCGCTTCACTGTTGCTGAGGCTGGCTTTGAACTCGTGATTCTCCTGTCTCAGCCTCCCTAAGTGCTGGGATTACAGGCTTGCGCCACCGCACCCGGCTTAGAAAACAATTTTCCAGCGTATTTTTTTGTCATCATCCATTAGTTCTGCCAGATAAAATATTTAAAGATTGGTATGAATTAGCCAGGCCCCTGGTAGTGACTGGCCCATTTGTTCCACTGAGTTAGGAACTCCACATCTGTATATCTTCTTAAGTTTGGAATTGTGGCAGAAGCTGGAGAATGAAGATTCACCACTTATCATTGAAAGTTTTATTAGCATTCTTTTAATTGGCAATCTTCCTACCATAGAGTGATTTTTATTCTAAAAAGTTAAAGGTGGTTAAATAAAGAAAAGACACTGCTAGTAGAAGAAACAGATAAACCAAATGTGGGTCTCTCCTAAATATTCTCTGTAAGATTATGTATTTTAGCAAAGAAAGTATATTAGTCAAAATACTTTTACATAGGCAGATGGAAACCCTCTCCACATTTCTTAGAAGAAGTTCTAAAAGTAGATGGATAGAATGTTAAATCTAACAAAAGATTATGAAGAGATTAATCATCTGCCGAGGACTGTGAGATTTGTGGAGTGTTTCTCACCAGGGAATAATTGGAATGTAAGCATGCATTACAGATGGCCTTGTGGTTATAGGAATCTCATTTGGCCAGCTAGAACTGGAAGGCAGTGGTAAATCAGATTCAAAACCTGAAATATGATTGTCCTGGTTATGCACGGACTATCAAAGTCCTAAAAAGAACAGAACAAGGCTTTTTCCTTATCTTGTACAGTTTTGCTGTGCAGATCAGTCATGCTGGCTTATACTATTACCTACTGATTTTGCCACCTCACAACCAATTTGAACAGGCTGACAAAGTTTTGGGAAAATCCTGTACTCTATTACTGTCCTGTATTTTATTGGCAATAATTTTATGTTCTTTATACTTATCTGAATTCAAAAGTGTATAGAGATGTACTTCAACTTAAATCATAATTTTCATAATTTAAATTGTTTTCCTGCATTAATGTGTTATTTACATCTAAATTTCTATTTTAAAATGCTTAATGGTTTAGTTTGTTGCTGAAATTTCAAACCAGGTATGAAATTGCATTGAAATTTCATTGAAATATCATTTCAAATGATATTTCTTGCCATTTCATAGTTTCATTTTCTAAGTTTTACATATTTGATACTAACTATATATCTTACCAAACAAAAAAATTGCAGAGAAATAAAATGGGTAAATATTTTTAATCATCAGTGTGGGATAAAAACTGACGTTCAGTATTTCTAATGATGTATTGACAGATTTGGGGTTCACAAAAAGAAATGTTAAAGATATATAAATTAGCATTTGTAAAAGCTATGACATTCTATTATCAATTTCTTCTTTAATTGATTTAGGAGTTCGTTGAGTATTAAATAAATTATCTCTTATTATAAGTGTATTTGTTACTTTAATGTAATTTATCACAATACAGATGAACTCTATTTCTTTTGTTTCTATTTTATGTCCATGAGAAAAATAGCTTCAGGAATGATTTAATCATTGAAGAAAAAATAATTTATATGTTAATGAATTATAAAGAAAAGAAGTAGTTTTACCTGTCATTGCTTTAGGGAAATAAAAGCATTCTTTCTTTGAAAACTGTATTTTGGTCAATTTATCTTTGCATATACTATTTTAGGTACAAGTTGATATTGGCACATAACTGCATTTATTCCTATAAGTTTGCACAGAAACAACTTAATTAGGTTTAAATTTAATGTCTAGTTAGACAATTTAATGTCTAGTTTTATCAGTCTCTTACTTTTTCTAGAAGTAGATATTAAGTTTTGTCAAATGCTTTTTCTTCATTTATTGAAATGATTATGTGGTCTTTATAGGTCTGTTGCTATGATGCGACTCATTAGTTGATTTTTAAAATTTTAAACCAAATTTGTATTTTTATGTTAAATCTGTCACAATATATTGTAATCTTCATATATTTCAAATTGGAAATAGTTTACTGAAGATATTGGCTGTTCTCTTTTCCTCAATGAGTCTAGCTAGAAGCTAGTAATATTAATTTTATCAAGTAGCTAACTTCTGTTTTATTGATTTTTTTCTATTGTTTTTGTTTTCAATTTTATTATTTTATATTATTTTTCCTTCTTGATTTATGTTTAATTTGCTCGTCTCTGTGTAGTTTTCTTAGGTAGATGATGAAATCATTAATTTGAGAAATTTCTCTTCTTGTATATGCTTCTAATGTTATAAATTTTCCTCTTTTTTACTGATGTATTTTTCACTGGTACATTACACTTATATATAAAAGTGGAGTTTATTCTGATACATTCACACAGGTGCACGTCGCAGTTTGGTTGATTTCATTCTACTGTTCCTCCCCGCTTTCCCATCTCTCTTCTCTGCCTGGCATTCCCCTTCCTCTCTTCAGGTTCTCCCTTGTATTTTCATGAAATGCTCCCACAACAGGTTTTCTAAATTCCTTTTATCTCTCTAGCTTCCACATGTAATAGAAAACATTTGACTCTTGGCTGGCTTATTTCACTCAGCATGATGTTTTCCTGTTTCAGTCATTCACCAGCAAATCCCATACTTCCATTGTTCTTAATGGCAGAGTAAAACTCCACATACACACACACACACACACACACACACACACACACACACACACATATCACATTTTCTTTATCCAGTTATCTAATGAGGGACACCTAGACTGGTTCCATAACTTGCTTTAGGTGAATTTCACAAAAACTCTAATATAATGGGTTTTTATTTTCACCCAATTCAAGATATGTAATAAGTTCCCTTGTGACTTCATATTGATATATGGTCATTTTAAATTGTGTTTAATTTCTAAGTATTTGGAAACTTCATACACATTTATTGACTACTAGTTTAATTTCAATGTATTAGAAAATATGTCTTATATCATGTCAATTTTTAAAAATTTATTGATATAAATGAACATTATAGCATGAGCACTTCTCTGTTTACATTCTGACTAAATCATCTACAAAGTGTTGCATATTACAGTAGATGCCTTATACTGTTGACCACAGATCATTGTGTGCAGGATGTTCTACCACATCCACTGATTCCAGGCTCAACTTGGTGACTTAGAAAATATGACGGAATCAAAAGCTGTACTAAAACCCTTGCATTGTTTTCATTTTTCATCTTTCTGCTGTGACCACCATGAAATCAAGCTTGGGCCAGCTTGCTGGAAGGAGAACCACATGGAACAGAGCTCAGATCTCACAGCCAAAGCCAGACTACGCAGTGTGCTGCTGACGAAACACTCATGGTAAGCCCAGCTGAGCTCAGCACCACTGTCCAGGAGACTCGCACATTCATGAACAATAAACATACTTTTGATTTCTAGCCACTGAGTTTTTAGGGGGTTTTGCTTGTCTAGTTCAGCTTTTTTCTCTTTTGCATTTTTCGAGCATTGCTATGAGAACATATCTAGAATTCTATACAGAGAATATCTCCAGGCTGGTCTGCTGGAGGACAAGATGTGCAGAGTTAAGTACAAAGCAGAGCTCAGTTGTCACAGGCAAGGTTATCCTATCCCACCTGACCTACACTTGACTTCAGATGCAGAAATAAACCTAGCCTTTACTAGAAAAATCTCCTAGCTGACCACAGCTTCAATTGCTGACCTAAGTGAAGTCTAGGAACTAAACAAATTGCTATTGTTCCAAGTTCACAAGATTTGGGGAGTTTTGTTATACAACATTATTGTGGCAATAGATAACTGCTATGCAAAACAGTAATCATTTATATCGTATTTTGAGAATGAAGAGAGCTCCAGAAAAGAAAATAGTAAGACATTACCTAATATTTTCCTAATATTTTACATGACTTCAATGGAATTATGAGGAACAAGGAAACAAGGGGTGGTGGCTGATTCAATATGCTTATCTTTCTCATCAATGTTATTTTAAAAATGAGGAAACATACATTGCATATTTTAATGACATAAAGATTTAGAAAATGAAGTGTTCACATTTTATTAAATCTTGTAACATCTTTAATTCCTTCTTTCTGGTATTTGCAGTTTTAGTGTTTTATTAATGACAACTATAATTTCTTTTTATGTTTTTATAGATATGATTTTTATTCTCCTAGAAAGGTACATACTTTCCATAGAAATACCTCTGTAGTTTGATAGTGAGAACTACTGGAAAAAATAGGCCAGGCATGCACTAATTTATCTGTAGGCAATTATTCTGGAACATAGTTTAAAGAATTTGAGAAACTCTGACAACACAAAATGAGTTCCATTTCCCTAAATCTGTGTGAAAAGCATAAGATCAAGCTTTTCTTCTGATTAGATCCTTAGTAGAAAAACTCTTTGTCCCTAAAATCCTAACACACTATACAAAAAAATGGTCAGAATGGAGGCACTTAGGTGCAGAATGTAGCTATTGCATCTCATTTTTATATAATGATATCATTAATAATTGTAAGAATTTTAAACTTTTTTGCATAAGAGAAAAAACTTTGGGGGAATTATAAGTTTACTCTGAAGTGTGTATAAAAGAAAAGATCAAATTACTTATTTATAATCTTTATATTTCACAGGCCAAAAATAAAGGTTGAAAAATAGGCCAGGTTTTTGGAATATTGTAAAGTTAGGCATTTCACTTCAGTCAGGTTTTAACAGATGCAATTAATTCTATAATTTTTTATTATATTGATCAAATACGTGGCCTTTCTAAACTTTGTCCCTTATGCAAAATCACTTCTATTTTACATAAGCAAAGTTTTGTGAAACCCTAATTTTCCTCTTCATTTGAAAAATAACACTTTTATGTGGATCATTGTACTCAGAAAAATTCTTGCACACCAGTGGAGTCGGCACAGTAGTGAACCTCGGGTGTTATGCTCAGGGTTGGTGATACTAAAGGCACAGGATCATGTAGTGAAGAAGATGAACTTCCAAGGAAAGTGTAATTAAGATTAACTTAGAAGGCCAAATTTGAATCACAACTCAGATACCTAAGGTGTGAGACCTTGCGAGATTGGTTTAACAGCTTTAGCACTCAATCTTTTAAGGTGAATTTGGGTATAATGGTGATCAATCTTTCATAAGATAGATCTCAAGATTTAAAGAGGCAGTATTTAATTTTTTCTCCCACTTTAGGGATGAGTGGCTGGGGTAGTGGTAATGCTGGCACTTGAAGAGCCTGGTTGAGAGAGAGAGCTGTAGCAATTATGAGGTGGGGGATAACCAGGGGTTTCTAGAGTAGTAGCCATGATTAGGGACAGAGCAGAAAAACTATTGTTACATGGAATAACAGTAATATTAATAGGAATGGTGACACTCATCAAGAGTTGACCATGGCCCAAAACCTGTTCAGTTAAGTATATTATTTTTTAACCTCGGAAAAATCTCAAAAGGTAAAACAAACAAACAAAAAAACAGTTCCATTGAGAAAATTGAGCAAGAAAGATAAAATGATATCACAGCTACCAAGTGGTAGATATGAAATTTAACTACCTGAGAACCAATAACTTAAATCACTATCCTATCCTACCATTATTTGGGCAGAGAAAAAAATACTGAGCCCTAAATAATATCTACAACTGCAATTATCAATAGTAAACAAGTAGGTTTGGGACTTTGGGTAGGTGGAAGGAAGAACTCATTCACTCATTCACACATGTTTATTATGCTTTATAGGCTAAAAATAAAGTTGGGAGGAAGAAAACAGAAAAAAAAAACAGTGACATCACAGGACTAGATTGTAGTCCAGTTGATATACATTAAAATTGACATAAGTAGTATGATATCAGAGAATAGTAAGTATTAAAAATGAAATAAAGTAGAGTAAGAGGGAAAAGAAGGGCTCCTTCAATAAAGGTGACAAGAAAATATTCTGTGAGGAGAAATGACATTGGATCCAACTCCTGAATCATGACACTGACTCATCCACTTAGAGAGCCAGAGAAGCCCTTAAACAGAGGGAGCAGCGGGAGTGGAAGCCTTGAGATGAGAACTAGGCAATGTAAGTGGGTCCTTGAAATTGGGGAGAAGATTGGAAAGGAATGAGCAGGAGGAGCAGGAAGGACCGGGTTGTGTGGTACCTGTGGACACTACAGAGAGATTTCTAGACATACCACTTGAGAGTCGTAGAGCCAGTTCCTGTAATCGGGTCATGAGTGGAAGTTTCTAACTGTGGATGAGAGAAAATGTTAAAGGTATCAAAATTTTGGGAAATGTCAAAATCACACTTTTACATGTGTTTAATTCAAAGAATGTAATAAAAAATATCACCTGGTCATTTCTCCCCATACTTATTTATAAAGCTTAGCTAATGAACTACTTTGAAACCCTTATTACCCAAAGTAAAATAAAGCAGACATTAAATTTAGGTTGTGTTACTGACCAGGTGCATTATACAGGGCAAGTAATTTAATTTCTATCAGTCCTCAATTACTCACATGGAAAATAGATGGGGCAGGATTGGATTAACTGACATCTGAAGTTTTCACACTAGCATGCTTTCATTTTCCACATTACTCTCACTTAGAGAGACAACAGAGTTCACCTCCTAATCATTCAATCATTTTTTAACAGAAAAAATTTTGAAAATTTAACATCAACAGCACTCAAATCAATATAGAGAGTAGATATAGTTTTAGTGGGATTTTTTTCACCACTGTGACCAAAAGACCTAACAAGAACAATTTTAGGAGGAAATTTGGAGGCTCACGGTTTCACAGGTCTCACTCAATAGATGGCACGTTCCATGCTTCAGGGCTCAAGGTGAGCCAGAACATCATGGCAGAAGAATGTGGTGGAAGGAAGCAGCTCGTAGGATGATTAGGAAGCAGAGAGAGACTAATCTCAGCTCACCAAATATATACCCCAAAGGAATGCCCCCAGGGACTCACCTCCTCTAGCCATAGCCTACCAGCCTACAGTCACCACTTAGTTAATCCCCATGAGGGGATTAATTCACTGATTGGGTTAAGCCTATCATAATCATTTCACCTCTGAATGTTCTTGCATTGTCCCACACATGAGCTTTTGGGGGACATCTAATATTTAAATCATAACAGATATTGCCACAGAGTGCAATGCATACACAAACACTACCCTGCATGTCTTATTGTGATTTTCTCTATTCATTAGTTTTGCATTGACCTACTAAATATTCCCCTGTAAGAGACACTTTTATTATAGAAAACAAAATGCACACACATTTATCTGGAAGCCTCAGTGTGACAGAGGTCTACTGTCCATTCCCTAGTGTGATGTTTTACTTATCTGTGATTAAATTGTCAACCTGCTGGAAACAGACCTTCGATGATGATGAGGTGTCCTATGCTCTGTGCCAGGACATTAAATTGAACAATTTCTATCACAGGGAATTAAACTTCTACAACCTGCCACCTTCCCTAAGAAGAGGATTAAACAGAGCTTTAAAAGTTAGTTTCAATTGATCAGTTAAGGGATTTATTTGGGGCATATTTGAAAGTCATCTTTGACAGACGTGTCAGAAATTTCTGCACAACAGCAGATAATGGTCTGGGGCTTGTTTTTTGTTGATGTGTTTTTGTTTTAAAGGAGAGTTTTATTTGTGAGGACCTGAAGAAAAATAACATTTCCCATCTGCAAAGCCACACCCTGTCCCTTGGAGGGTCTCCCTTGGAGTGTCTCCCTTGGAGTGAAATGCTGTTCTGAAAAGCTACACGTTGTTTGAACTGATTTATCTCCAGAGGAAACCTCTCCAGGATTCTGTACAGTTATTCAGTATTGTGGTCTTATGTGAGGCCTGGCCCTTCAGCAAATTCACTAGTAAAAGTGAGTTCCAGCTTTCAAATAGCTGAAGTGAACGATCCATTTATTTCCATCTTGAACACCATTCATTTGAAGACAAAAAAAATGTTCATAACTTTTATTTTGGCAGCATTGCCTTTTTTATCATAACAACTGTATTGTCAATCAGCAGATTAGGTTGGCAATTTTTTGACATATTAAAATTAATTTGGCATTTGAATAAGTCTTATTTTGAACAAGGCTTTTTCCCCCTTATGCCTAAGAATTGGCAACATGACCTTACAGTATTCCCACCTAAACTGCATTTTGTATTGGACAGAAATAGAATCCAGCAACTTGAGTGAAAATAGGGAACACATTTACCATAGTACTTCCTGAAGTTCCCCAGGCACTTTACCCCACCCCAACCACAGCAATATCATCTTTACCTATTTACCAGTCAGGAGCTGTTAAAATAATTTAAAAACTGATATAGTAGAAATAACTTAGAAGGTTGACAAAACATGCTCTTAAATTTAGGAATCCCATAAACCCTGCATTCTTTGATAATGCCCAGCATCTCCACCTAATTCTTTCATTGGAGTGGTTCCAATGATTCCACATGGTTCTTGCTTTTCTGTCCCCTTTAATTTTTGCAAAATCAAAATTGGAGAGTTTGGTTTCTAGACAACTTTATTTCATTCGAAAGTGTCCTTTAATGAGAACTCTAAGACATGTTGACTTTCTTCCTAATGTTTAAAAACATTCAGGACTTCTGTCACTGAATCCATAAATAAGCAAATACATTTAGCTTCTATGATATATCATAGATACTAGGTAGTATCAAACTGACCTGTTTCTGTGCTATTTGTGCACTTGTTTCTGCCTTGTGGGCAAACCTGCTTTCCAGATTTGTCTATTTCTAAAATACCATTTGAATGGGAAGACACATATTGTATTCTCCATTTCTTTCTCATCTCACTTTCCAATTTGTTGCCACATCCTTCTCTTTTCAGATACTCTCTTCTTCATGTCTACTTTTTCCCAGGAAAGTTTTTTATTGTTCATCAGTTCACCAGACTGTCCAAAGCAGACCTGGCTTCAGCAACACCCCAAAATAGCTTGTGTCACACCTGGATTTAGAAGCAGGTCTCACTGCAGTTGATGGATGCTACAGAGTGCCAAATGGCAGAGACAGCCCTCCAGGCCTGCTCGCTGGTGGGACTGACCCATGGGGACTTTGGTTTCTCCACCACCTTCCTTGAGAAAGCAGATGTTTTAATTAGAAGTGCAGAGAAATAACTTCCTGCTTCATGAAATGATTCTAATCAGTGGAAGGAAGCCAGGGAACACAGAGAGTCAACAGATAAAAATTTTCCCTAGTTCTTCTGTACCTGAGGGTAGTAGTTAGTTCATACAGACTCTGGAGACATGTAAGGAATCAACTGTCCATCTTGGTAAGGTCTCTTTAACATTTGCTCTTCTTCCTTCTCTATTTCATCTCCCTTTTCCCTTTACCCCTATTGTCTGGGGTTTTATTCTCCAATAAAATATAAGATATATTATTTTGCTTCAGGTTTTCCTTTCTTCTGAAAGCCTCCAGTATCCAGCTACTTACTTTTTTCAACTTGGACTTGCATGTACAATTCAACCAACAGACACTAAACACCCCCAGCCACACTGACCATAGTTTTCTCATTTCACTGTTCCTATCTTGATAAATTATATCTTGAAACACGAGATTGCTCCTACCTGAAAGCTTGGAGTCATTACTGTTTTGTCCTTCCCTTAGCTCCAATGTACACTCAGTCTTTTATGACTATTATCTTTCTCCAATCTCTCTCTCTCCCAATTTTTTATATCCACAGTTGCCAATTAGTTCAAGTACCATCAACTTTTACCCAGACTGTTGAACTAGTTTCTTAATTAGTCTCTGTGAATCCATGCTTATCCATTTCAATTTATTCTGTAAGTAGTAACCCAAATGCTTTGAGAAATGTAAATCTCATCAGGTATCTCCCACTGACAAGCCTTCATTAGCTTTCCATTGCCTTAGAATAAAACCTTAAACCCTTGTACTGGTGAACAAGGCTCTGCAGGTATACCCTAGGCTCCAGTACATCTGGTGTCTTATTCCTTTCCTTCTCTCTCGGCCAATCAAACCAAACTTCTTTCAGCCTCTCAATCAAAGACATTCTTCCCCACCTGAGTAACTTCACACACACTGATCCGTCATCCTGGGATACTTTTATCTCTCACAGCCACCTGGACAATTCTTACAGTTTTTTCAGATTGTGAATTTAATGTTAATTTCTTTGGAAAGATTTTGGCGAGATTCTAATTCATATTAGAGATTGCTAACTCTCTCATGTCATCCCAAATTTGTCTTTTGTAGCACCCATCATGCTTTTATCTGCTAAGTTTCCATATTCCCAGGTAGACTGTAAATGCCATATGATCAGAGACAATGTGCCAGTCACTGTTATATCTAAGTAGCCTAAATGCTGTCCCCTATCTCTTCCTTTTGATCATGGTCGCACTATGGTGACATCCAGCAACAGAAAAAAAATGAAGCATTATACCATATAGCTAAAAATTTTGAGAAATTTAATCTACTGAGAAAAATTACCAAAGACCAAGATCTGCTTCCATCTTTCTTATTTTTCTGTTTTGCTTTGCTTTGTTTTGTTATGTTTTTGTTTCTGATAGGAAAAAGGGACAAGGTGGATAGATGAGTTCATTTGAAAGTCATTGCACTGAAGCATAAGAGAGGAAAATGGAATCAAGATAATCTTTGGCTTACAAACTTAACACAGCTATATTTTTTTGCATAAACCCCCTAAGTTTTATTTAACAGTATTGTTCAACAATAACATTGTGAATAAATTTTAATATGAAAAATATTGTTGTATTCTCAATTCTTGGTATATGAAAAATATTGTTGTATTCTCAATTCTTGGTTATTGGTATAAATAAATGCAATCCTTTCAATTCTAACTCAAAACATTCTTCCATGATTTTTGCTTCTCAATCATCATTCTTGTAAATTCTTCCTTACTTATACTCCAGTTCCTCCCTCTCTCCTGTGGTTTCATGAATGCCGAAGCTATACATTTTTTCTTTATCATTCTTGCATCTAAATGTGTCTTTGCTTAGTGATATAACTTCTTCTGATTTTATTATTTCAGTATATCTCCCTTTAACCACAAATAAAATAAATATACTATTAATGAAAATGTCTGACTCTAAATAGTATTATGTAAATGGTACATTTCCCATTAATATTACTCACAAGAATGAGTTTTTAATTCTGTATTAATGCTAATTACCATTTAGCCTATTGTTTGGTAGCAAATAAGGATTTGTGAAAGGATATATGTATATAATACTCAGTGGATGAGACAACAGAATCACAAGTTTCAAAAGAAATGGTCCTTTAACTTCTCCAATTAAGTCATCTATTGCTGGCTATCTGGAGAACTTCTTGGATTTTATGAAGCTAAATCAAGTTGCAAAATTAAAAATGAGCCATTTCACTTAAGATATGTATACATAAATGTTTTTATGTGTATACTATACAACTTTTTTTCCTGACTTCCATTGGTTAAAGTCATCAATGCAGAGTTACTTCTCTGCACTTCTAACTAAAATACACACACGTAAACATGCAGGTCTAAATGTAGTCCTGTGTGTGTGTGTGCGCGCGTGCGTGCGTGCATTCAGCTGTTTTGTGACATGGGAAACAGCTTTTACTGAGACATATCATCCCAATCAATGACCTGGTTTGATGGAATGAGTTCAATTGGCTTAATTTCCCCTTTTCCTTATAGTTTCACATGTGCTGCCCTCAAAGCAACGTATTCAATTAAAGATGATCTTCAAGGATATAACAAAACCATTCTTTGGTGTAGTTTACATAAGGCCATACAAGAACCTCAATGACATACAGTGAAGCAATCTGGCAAAATGGTTAGGACATTAGTTGGATGGAGAATTGAAAGGGAACAGATACTGGTTGAGTGTAAAGAAGAAAGAATTCTTTTTGGTATATTTTAAGTTGAGAATCCAATTATATGGATATCCAAGGAGAGATGTTGTCTAAGCAGTTAGATAATTGAGTCAAATATTGATGGGAAAGGTGAATGTAAGTTAAAAATATATAAATTAGTGAATTGTGGGCTTACAAAATTGACTTTATAACCATCGGACTTCACTGTTTTCCCTTAGAACATAGATGTAACCAGAGGGAAGCATGAGTATTGACCCAAGGATATGACAGTACTTAGATAACAGGGTAGGAATAGGAGCAAGATCCAGGGAGGGACAGTGGGAAAGAATGACCAGTGAAGTGGAAAGTAAACTAACAAAATATATCCTGGAAGAGAGGTAAAAACTAAAAAATGTTCCAAAGAGGTGAGAGTGACCCGCTGTGTCGAGTATGGTGGAAAGATTAACTGGGAAGGGAATGAAAATCAATATCCTTGGGTTTAACTGGAGGTTATTGGTGACTTTGAAAAGAGAAGTTTTAGTGGTGAAATCATGGTGAAAATACTTTTGGAGCATGTGCATGAGATAAACCAGGAGAAAAATTGGAGATAGAAACTTTCACAGAGTTTTCATCTGAATAGGTTTAGAGAAATGGGTGGTAGCTAGAGGAGGAAACAGGATTAATAAAGGGTTGTATCTTGTTTCAAACAATGAGATATAATTCACATATTATGAAATGCACAGATCATAAATGTACATAATTCTGATAAATTCACACACTTATGTTGCATATATTCCTATTAGGATGTAGAAAATTCCTGCCACTGAAGAACATTCTTTAGACTCAGCCTCATCCACTCTGCAGGGAGAAATCATTGTTCCAATTTCTGTCACACAGAATATTTTTGCCTAATTCAAGAGTAAATATAATTGAAATCACAGAGTATGTCCTATTTTATATCTGGCCTGTTTCACTCAGCATTTTTTTTATTATTGTAATTACTAGTGCACATAGATTGTACAAAATAATAGCTTTCTGTGTGACATTTTTATATGCACAGGTAATAATGTATTTTGATTATATATCCTCTGTGTTACCCTCTGAGATGATATTGCTGTGTATCATAGGAGTTCATTCACTTTATTTAGCAGTACTCCAGTTGATGAAAATGTCACATATAGTTCACTCTCTAATTCCTATTTTTAAACATTTCCACTTAAGTGGGATTTTCAATGATCATACTAAGCCTGCTCCACTGTTCCACCAGCTCTAACTGCTGAATAGATGAGTCTTACCTGAAAACAAAACACATCTCCCTATAACTTCTCACCACTTTTTCTACTTACGTGTCCTGAATCCAAACAGACAACATTTTCTTTTCCTCAAGTTTTTCAATCCAGCATTAAGCTTTCCTGGCTCTTTCAAACGTTTCGGAAATGATATATTTCTTGACTCTTCAAATTACTCTCGTCTTGCTCCTGAGAATGTGATGATTTATTTCCCTTGAAATAAGAATGTTAAGAAATAAACAATAAATATTCAGATGCTGTTTGATCAATGCAAAGAAAGGAACTGTCACCACTCATTCTACCTCGTATATTTTATCAACAACCTGAGATCACATCAAATTTTTCTGTCACATAGTTTCTATAAAAATTTTGAGCTTATTTTCAATAATTGTCTTTGAATGCATGTTTCTTTTAAAATTATAGGTAAAGTTATATAGTTTTAGTTGGTTTCTTGGAGCATATACTAAGCTTTTACATTTATGCCTGGTAAGGTTTGTTTAATCAGATTGATCACATTATTTCAATGTGTTGAGTTATTTGGGAAGGATACGAGGAGGAAGGAATGCCCCTGTTGGGTTACATGATACCTCTGGCTTAGGAAAGGGAGTCTCTAGCATGAGAAGACAAAGAGTCATTTATAGATTGAGTCACCAGTAATAAGACCCTCATTGCTGCTGCCATATGGCTACCTGGCAACTGAGTAGAGGAAATTCTTCTGCCATGAAGGAAGACACAAAAGCTTCCTGGACCATGTGTTTGCAGCAGAACCATCTTGTAGTCTCTACCTGCTTCCCAGCATCCCTGAGTTGGGTAACTGGGGAGTCTCTGGTTCCTTGGGATGGATAGCACTGCCCCTGGCTACAGATTCTTCTCAGCAGAGCCCATGACGAATCCCTCTTGCTGAGCTTTGCTAGGTATTTCCAGAAGGCTCTAGGCTATCTGGGAGAGGATCAAGCCTATGTGGGCTTCTTTCTTTTCCTATGTTGTATACAGGGAAATACCAGGCCTCAAATAAGAAGATGTAGGTAATAACCCATTGCTGTTTTCTTCCTCCAGTCCTGCTGTCCCTCACCATTTCTTCTGTATGCCTTCCAGACTTCTCTTTTGATTGCCTCTTGCATTATTTTCAGGATTTATAATTGCATTTACAAGAGCAAGCAAGGAGAAATTCTGTGCCATGGTGTGTGAACTGAAAGTCCACCATGATTTGAATGAGAAAATTTTATGTGAATATAAAATTAGGTGAATTTTTATATAAGCAAAATTGTTAAATAAAAAACTTTCTATAGATTGAATACTAATCTAGACAAACAAAAACTTATTTTCTTGTCTTTGTGTTTAATCAAGTTCTTGACACTTTAAGAGTATTCTAAAACTGAATCAGTTAAAATTGATTAAGACTACCAATATTTACATTATAGTGATGCTGTCATTTATGCATGGACTAATTCTTTATAATACCAAGTTAAATGGACAAAATGAGTTTTATGTACTACAGATTAATCATCTAGACAATTGTCTTATTTTTGACACATTGAAGTCTACTTCATATCTCTTCTCTCAATTCCTACCTCAGCACAAAATAGTAAATTGAATTGAATATGAATTTTACATATGTTTTTATGTAGAACCCATTTTAATGGAAAAAATAAACTGGAAAGACTTTGAAAAAAATCTATTTTTATTTTTAACCAGGAAGAAATATTATTTTACGTTTTTCTCATTAAACATTTATCCTTGTTGCTTTTCCCTTGGATCACATGAATATGGCAGGTGTTATCAAAGCTTGTATTAACCAACCAAATGTCAAAGGTATGCAGGACTATGTGACAAAGAAAACTTGAAAATATTGACACATTTTCATTGAACAATCTTCTCCCAAGCTTTCAGCCTGTCACTATTTGAGATTTACTTATAACCACTGTTTCTCTTCTCCAACTATCATTATTTTCAATATTTTTGCATTTGTGCAATTGAAGTGTGAGTGTGGTAGCAGGGAATGTTCTACACATCAATATGTGTGGCCAGTGGCATAGAAGATTACTATTGAAGTTCATAGAAGGACCTATTGAACAAAACTTTTTCAAGCACTATAGAGCTTTTATTTACTAAAACATTCTATATAATACTTATGATACCTAGAATAATTTTCTAGCAAATAATAAAACCAGTTCAGTGGACAGAATTTGCATGATCAACAAAGCAATATTAAATGTGACTATACATAAATAAACTAAGTACATTCAATTTTAGGTGACTTCTACATAGGACATGGTTGATGCATTTTTCCTGATGGGCCAAACTATAGAAATAATAACAATAATCCTTATAATCTATGAAATATCTATAACAAATTATATTAAACAGAGGCTCCAAATGTAATTTTTAAAAATATATCTGAACCCACTTTCAAAGATATCTCAGATTATTAAAATTCAAGAATGACAATTTAAATGAAGTAAATAATTTTCCATATTATATGTATGTTTTTTTTGGGTTCTGTGAAAAATATTGATTGAATTGAGAAAAAGAGTCAGTTGTCTCTGGCTCTAAACCAGCAATAAGACTTAAAAACTTATAAACATCTTCTTTTGTCAAGAGTAAACTGGCGTATTTAGGCCTTTTTAAAACTAAAGCAGAGTACTAATCATTCTTATTTTTAAAAGCACTTTTATTTTCTTCATTGTCATATTTCGGTAAAAATGTAGAGTTTATTTTTAAAGTTCCGGAAATTGTAAATTGTAGAAGAAATGATAATGACCTCATTGGCCTGAGGGTACCAGTGTATCCTGGAGGAGAGGGCTTGGGGAGTTACTGCAAGGAGAATATTTATAAATATTCCATCAGAACTTATAAGTCTTACTGCCAGTCTAAGAACCCGCTAGCATGTCTCCCAGAGACATCTGACCCTTAGTCTTATTCTGAAAGTTTGAAGTTTAGGAAAGTGTCAGGCACAGGGTGTGTTATCCTGGGGAGGGTATGAAAATGAGGACTGGTTCATGGGGAACTGCATGGCACTGCATCCAGGTGCATTATGTAACCCCAAGATGGGTGGGCTACATTTGGCTCAGATGAAGTGGTTCGAGTGCATATTCAGCCTGTCCTGCATGCAGACACTAGAAACTTAAAAACTAAGACTAGGCTTGAATGAGGCAATGGTGCTTCCTAAAGGTCTGATGTGACTCTTGTTTAGATGCTGTAATCTGTATCCCTGTAGTCCCTGGTGAGGATTGGAATGCTAAAGTTTAGATCTCTGTTATCTAATTTCCCTTCTAGTTTAATTTATCATTTTGGGTCCCTATCTGTTCTCTCTGACAGTGCCTTCCCTAGACTTATGACAGTGCAATGATCCTACATTTTTTCATATTCCATGTTGTACCCTATTCAGTGCTGTCCAAGACCAGGTAATTCATAAAGAAAAGAAGTATATTTTTCACAACTCTGGGAAGTCTGAGCACTAGGCTTCAGCAGGCTCCTTGTCTCATTAGAACTGTTTCTGCTTCCAGCATGATGCTTCGATCCTTCAGCCCTTAAAGGGAAGGAACACTGTGTCCTTGCATCGCAGGAGGGACAGTACAGCCAAAGGAGAATGAATTCCCTCCTTTAAGCCCTTATATAAGGATATCTAATCCTGTTTATGAAGGTGGAACCCTTCTAACCCAATCACCTCCCAAAAGCCACATCTTGGTTTAGGGATTAAGTTTCAACATGAACTTTTGGAAGGGACAAAAACATTCAAACCATAGCGTTATGTCCCCACTCCTATGACATTTATGTTCTTCTCATTAAACGTCCTTTCTAAAATGAAAAACTAATTCCATTTCATCGGCCCCACAAATCTTACCTTGTTCCAACAACAACTCAAAAGTCTAAAACCTAGAGTCTTATTTAATCAGATATGGGTGCATCTCAAGGTACAATTTATCCTGAGGCAAATTTCCTTCCTGCTGTGAGCTTGTGAAAGCAAATAAATTGTGTGTTTCTAAAATACCATGGTGGGACAGCCATAGAATAGACGTTCTCATTCTAAAAGGAAGAAATAGGCAAGAGGAAACAGGCAACAGGTCCCAAATAAGTCCAAAACCTAAAAGGCAAACAGTACTCAATCTTAAGACTTGAGAATAATCTTTAATTTCATGTCCTATCTCCTTAGTACATTGGAATGAGGATTGAACTCCTATGATCCCAAGAGACCCCACCCTCCTGACTTTGCTGAGCATGGCCCAGACCTCAGCTCTTAAGGGTTAGAATTCAGTGCCTCAAATCTCCTAAGATTGCATTGCATACTAGTAATTTTATAGGTCTAGGGTCTTGAGGGAAGTCCTGCCTTCACAGTTCCACTGTCATTGTCTTAGTGGGGGTTCCCTGTGGTAGCCCTAACCTAGCAGCAAATCTCTGCCTGGGCCCAGAGATTGACTGATGCTATGCTTCCATAGCACTTGCATTATGAAAATCTAAAGAATTAGCTTCAGTGATCTTCAGACAGCACCAAAGATCACTGCTTGTAGCCTCCAGAGTAGAAGTCTGAGCTGTACTGGATTTTCTGAGATACTGCTTTGATGGTTGAGGAATGCTACACTGGACTTTGGGGAACAGAGGTCCATGGCAGTCCTGGCCAGTGAACTTTGCAAATCTGGCCTGTGAACTCTGAGGTCCCCCAGGTACCTTGACTCCCTCCCCTGCAAGTGTTACATGCTCAAAGCCCTAGCTAGGTGGCAGCACCCAAAGAACTGAAATGAATGGCAACTGACTTTCTTTGATCCATATGAATTTCATTACCAAACAGCTTTTTGACCACATCTCCAGTTTTCTCTCCTAAAGACACTTTTATTCTTTACATATAAGGATAAGAATTTCTTAAAATCTTTATGTTCTGCTTCTCCTTTAATTATAAACTCCATCTTTAAATAATTTCTCCTCTAACATTTTATAATAAGCAGTTGAGAGAAGCCATGAAGCACCCAGAATGCTTTGCTGCTTAAAGATTTCTTCGGTTAAATATTCTAGTTCATCACTCTTATGTTCCACTTTTCACAAAGTCCTATGACATAGACAGAATTCAGCCCACTTTTTTGGCACTTTGTAACAAAGATAACCTTTCCTCCAGTTTCCAATACCTTGCTCCTCATTTCCATGTAAGGCCTCATCAGAATGTCTTTCACTGTCCATATTTCTACCAAAATCTGTTCACAACCACTTAACTAATCTCTAAGAATGAGGCTTTCCTTATAGCTCTTCTATTCTTCTGTACACTGTCCAAAATCACTCTAATGCTCCATTTGTAGTAATACAAGCTTTTTACTGTATTCACCTAAAACCTGGTGCAGTCTCTATTCATTATCCAGTTCTAAAGTCACTTGCACATTTTAGTTATTTTTTTATAGCAATACCCCATTCTACTGGTACAAGTTTCTATCTTAGTTGTGCTACTATCTTCGTGCTACTATAACATAATATCTAAGACTAGATAATCTGTAAAGAACAGAAACTTATTTCTTTTAGGTCTAGAGGCTGGGAAGTCCAAGATCAAGGCACTGGTAGGTTCATTGTCCATGAGGACGGCTCTCTGCTTCCAACATGATGCTTGTATGTTTTATCCTTTAGCAAGAACCATTGCATCCTCAAATGGAAAAAGGGACATAAAGCCTTTTTTTAAGGACATCTAATTCCACTCATGAGAGTGGAATCCTCCTGACTCATTCACCCCCAAAAGCCACGTCTGCCAATACTGTAGCATTAGGATTTAAGCTAAACATGAATCATTTAAAGAGCACAAAAATATTCAAGCCATATCACTCCATACTATAGAGAGAACAGCAAAGGCTACTCTTTTAGACTTATTTTAAGTCACTAGACAATAGATCCTACTCTGCTTAATGTAAGATCATAATGAGATTGAGAATTATTGACAATCTCTGAGCTAGCAATTAGTAGCATACCACTCCAAAGACTAGAGAAACAAAGTGAGACCAGATTTTAATTAAAATTATTATATACTCCTGAGGCAGTTAATACAAGGGGTAGTTCTTCATAATATATTTAAATGAATGAGATTGTTAAAATATGTGGCATGATAAAGTGCCTAAATGCCTTCCAGTTTTCAAATAGTCTTATAATTTGGTAATTTAAGAAAATTTAAATTTTATTATCCAAGTACATAACTATCAAAGCAATTGGAGGAAAAAAATCACAAAAATTATAGTTTATGATAAAACTATCAAAAAAATTAAGATCTAAAATGTTTTTGCTTAATCAATTGTTTTGAAATTTTTAAGTGAATTACAAATCCTAAATTTTAGCTTTTGAATTACTGAAATTAAGTATAACCTATACTAATCTGATTTGATCAAGGTTCTGCTGGATTATTTACTCAAAATATCTAATTAGATTTAGGAAGAAAAAAAAGTACCTTTCCTTGAAGACTCTATAAGTCCTGGCAGAGAGTAATACTTGAAGACAGTGATTGTAAGTGCACTGATTTAACTTATGTTTAATTAAATGGCATTAAAATGTTACATGCAGTGATCTATATCTTTTGGTGACAGCATATATTTCTCATAGTCTCAAGCAGAAATAATGAATCTCATATTTAAAGAGTTATGACTTACATATCTCACAATATATATCAGAGCTTTTAAGTTCTTACTTTTAATTTAATTGCTCATTAATTATATTAAATGTTAGCTTTTTTGACAAATACTTTTTGAGTGATTAAAAAGAACTGGAAATAATCCCAAGAATAAAATAATAGTTAATACTTACTCATCACTCACGCTGTGTCCAGCATGTTTCCAAGTGCTGCCTGTGAATTGTCTATTGTTTGTTGCTCATTCTCTGGATACCACTGAGTAGCCACCATTACCGCATGGTCTCTGAGGGGCATGCTGTCATGGGGCATATGAGGGAGTTCAGAGGTCACTGACTCTGGTGGAGGTAGTGGTTATGAAAACAGAGTGTTCCTGAGTGCATGGTATGAGATTTCTTACAACTGCCTCAATGACCACTCCACCTTCACCTTCACACACACACACACACACACACACACATTCACACACTCTATTATATACATAGTAGCATATACAAACTATTATATATGATATATAATACGTATTATATATATATATATACACACACACTTACATATACACATACACATAGACATACTATTCTTCTGAGCCTCTTGACCATTCGCTCATGCATGAGGTGCCAACAGGTCAGCTCAAATCAAAATACTGGTATTAGGCATAGGAGACACAGACGAGAAGATACACAGCTCTTATAAAGATCCCAGTCAGTAATGAAGTGTCACTGAAAACTTCTTGGTCGAGAGGGTGGCTCTCAGTTTCTGTGAGTGATTCTCTTGGATCTACTCATCATTGCCTTAAATCTTGGAAAGAAACCCCATTATACTGTCTGTATTTGGCTTAAATTGACTTAGAATTGTGGGGTGTGTGTGTATGGTTGGGGAATGTGTAGATTTTGACAGAGTAACCCATGCCTGAGTTTCTTTTATAAAAGAAAGGTTCTTGTGTCTGTTTGTCCCCAGATCTGAGCTATAGTCAATTCTATGGCAACAGGAAATGTATCACTGTGCACTGGTATATGAATAAACTAGCAAGCTCATGAAGAGAAATGGGAGAGGAAGATAACAAATTAGGTTGAGTAAGACCACAATCAGTTCTTGAAACTAGCCCAAGACACTTAAAGACCACAGGAAAATGGAAGAATGACCTAGTCTCTTCAAATTAATTGGGGTGACTTCAATGTTAAACTCTAAAATTTAGGTGTTTGGTTTTATTATGGTGATATCAAAAGAGCTCTTTCTGTCTTGTTCTAAAGTAATACTGGTTTTCCTATATAATGTTAGTTCTGAAAAAAATTGGGTTTTTAAATGTTATAGTTGTAAGAGTGTGGATACACACATAACTGACTGAAGAACGTTTACTGACCTTAGAACTTGTCTCTCCCAAAAGTAATTAGAAAATGTGGTATTTAGGAGACCATTAAATTGGTGCTGAACATGATGAATCACTGTGCCTTCTTATGGGCACAATACAAACATGGAGATAAATGAGTTTGCTCTCACAGGAAAGCAGAATCCAGTTTGTGGACCTCATGCTTGTTTGCTTGTTTGTTTTTAATCACATCACCCATGTAATTTAAAAAGGTGACTTGTCCAATGTTAACTAAAATTGGTTATTCTGAACTTGCTTGTTTCCAAATCACATTTTTCAAGTTACTGGATTTAAAAAAAAAAAAAGGCTTTAGGCAAGAGAGAATTTAGATTTCAAATATGTACTCTGGTATTTTAGAGTACATAATGTCTTTAAGAATGGTTGTAAAATTAGGCTCTTTGCATTTGTTGCTTAACCTGCAGTGATTCCAGCTGGGACATGAAGCCATTGAAGATTCTTCTTTATAATCTAAGAAAACCTTGCTTTGCCTTTTTAATGTCATTCTACCATCGTTTTTAGTAACTCTAACAGGTATTTTTAAGTTCTAGTTTGTCTTATAATTCTTGTAAGTGGGGAATTAGGACATTCCTGGTTCAGTTCTTTAATTTTAAATCCCACAAATTAAATCAGATATAAAAGAATAGAAAATACTAATGAAATATAAAAATACTAATCTAAGCCCAGCTTAGTGTGCTCCTTGAAGTCAGGACTCAAGTAAAACGCACTTGTGTTTAGAAAAGCAGTATGTTAAATGTATAAATTATTAGTAGTCAATTAAAAATCACATGACTATTAAAAAAATACAATAATTAAAAGTGACATTCTAGTGGAAGATCCCTAGCATTTTCTCCTCACTTCCTCCTTGAGTCTTCCCTAAAGAGAAGGGACAATATATCTGATTGTCACACAGCATTCCTGGCAGGACAGACAGAGCCTTTTCATGGAAAGGAGATGACTTCTAGCTTTTTCAGGATTATGCTCTCCTCCCTGCTCTCTTGCCCTGTGGGACATGGCATGTTCTACATGTGAAATTTTTTTACACGTGAATTGATAAGTAAAGATATTCTATTGCCCCCTTGGCTTTTCTGAGATTTCCTTTAAACTTTTTTATGTTTTGTTTTGTTCTTAGTTCTAAATTCCATATAATCAAGGTTGTCCTATCTATATATGTTCATGAACAAATTTATTTTCAGAAACTGATGAGAATCTAATGTAATACTTTATGTCTGATCTTAGCCATCTAAGATAGTCAAGAAATGCTTAGTTTTTATAAAAGCTATAAAAATTCTAATTAATACTAAGATCATATAAGATTTATATCTGCTAAAACTATCCATGATTTACATTAACTGTGTCAGTTAAATACCATGTCTGATGTCTTAGTCTGCTCACTGCTATAACAAAATATCTTAAACTAGATAATTTATAAATAATAAAAATTTGTTGCCGTTCAAGATCAAGATATCAGCAGATTACGTGTCCAGTGAGACTTTCTTTCTGCTTCACAGATGATGCCTTCTAATTTTGTCCTCACCTGGTAGAAGGAGGGGTATGTGAAGGTTGCTATGCAAAGATGTTGCACTCTTAGGTATTTCAAGGACAAAGCAGCACCTTCAATCTCTTTTATAAGGATGCCAACACCATTCACAATCACAGAGCCTCATGACGTTCATCATCCCCAAATGGATACCCCTGTTGTACTGGGTATTAGGTTTCACCATGCAAATTGGGTTTGCATTTTATGACTCAATTTTCCTTCAATTACCTGTGTGGTATTTCTGTGATTCTTCTGCTTTTCCACTACCTGGTAATGTGCACTCCTTTTTAATTTTCTGGAAACCTCCTTCTATTTTATGATTTCTCACTATTATTGGCAGTTCCTTTGAGCTAAAACCTATAAATTATTGCTATAATCTGAGAGTTTTCCTGAGGATGGAAACTTGAAATCAATTAATATATACATGTACTTTATGACTTCTTCTTACCTGCTTGTATTCCAATTCCTAACTAACCAAAATCCATGGGAAAAAAGCCCAAGTGTCTGTAAAAAAGTCTATCGTCATCATCTTTGTGTTCCTAGGATTCTAGGTCTAGTCAATTTTCATTGTTTAGTGATCATTTAAAAAAACAAATCAGAAAATCAAGGGCTTTAGATCTAATTTACTCATAGGTACTTTTAATTATGAGAGATTTTCTAAGGCAGCACAAAATTTTTTCTGAAAAATTGACAGCTATATATATTACATATATGTGTATATATATATGTGTGTGTGTGTATATATATATTCATACTCAACACTTCTCCACATTTCTATATTTGGAAAAGAAAGTTGTTACATACTTTTCTAGTATTTATTTTCCTTTATCTTTCTCCAAAAATAATTTATTTTCCCTAGCTATTGCGTGATTAGAGATGATTAATACAAAACACTGAGCATTCTACTAATCAATACAGTCTTGTTTACTAAACCATAAATGGGAAAGAGTGACTTTTTAATTCAAAATGTTGGAACATCATATTTCTAAGGATGTCCAGAAAAAATACAAATATTTTACTTCAGCTTTATATCAAATTTTCTTTAACAGATGCTGTCTAATTTCAATATGTTAAATTACAAAAGGAATGCTGAAAAATTAATTTTATCATTCACTCAATAAATATTTGCAGAATATCTACCCTATGTACTAGGATCTTTACTACTGGAACTAAAATAATCAACAAAATAAATAATTGCTCTAATATTTTGCAGTTTATAGTATTCTGGGGAACAAATAAATAGATAATTATCATAAAATGTGATGTTATTTAGCAAATAACAGCAAATCAGGAAAGCGCTTACCACATGCTTAGGTTGTAGGGAAAAGATTTTCTGAAATAAGTAACACCTTGAGGAGGGTTGGAAGTTGAAAGGTAAAGAAAAGATTTGAAGGGCTAGTGGTATAACTCAGTGGTATAGCACTTGTTTAGCATGTGTAAGGCCCTGGGTTCAATCCTCAGGACTGGGGGAAAAAAAAAAAGGAAGAGATTTGATGACATAACACCATTGTGCATGCATCATTGCAAGTTTTAAAATAGACATGAGCAGATTCACATTTCACAATTCTCATCTTGGTTGGAGAGTAGGAAATGCTTGTGCAAAGAAAGAAAGATGGAGAGAGGGGCAGTGCTGGTCAGAAACTTCTTCCAATAATCCAGGAAGGATGATAATGACCAGAATTAGTGCAGTGCCACTGAAAGAGATGAGTGAATGAATGGAAAGGATATTCAGTTAGAACTCAAAGACTTGGTACCGGTGTAAGTGACAATAAGGAGGAGGTGATTAAGAACTCTAAAATGGTGTGTTGACTTCTGAAAACAAAAATGGACTAGTATTGTGAGCTTTGTTGAAATAGAGAATAAAGAAGAATGGACTATAATCACAATTTCACTTTTTTCTCTTCTTTTTCCTCTTCTCTCCTCCCCTTTTCTCCTTTTATTTCCCCACTTTTTTTCCCTTCTCTTTCTCCTTCCCTCTCTCCATCTTTGAAAAGCTTAAATCATTAATCTAAAATTTTGAATCCCTTGAAGTCACTGTCTTTTATGAAGCCAGAAAATTATTTTGACAAGGAAAAGTCACTTTAACTTCTGTATTTAGGATAAATCTGTGGGTAAAAATAACAGCAGCCTATCACCTTGCCAAGTTATTTCAAATATCCTTAAATGCAGAATCAAAGAAGACAGAGTATTGATGTATTTAAGGGCATTAGCCAAGAGTATTTGTTGACCTTATTAAAAGACTGAAGAGAGTACTAGGCAAATTATATTATGTAAAATAAAGCAAAAATAACCAAGGAAAATGTATTCAAGGGAAATTACATGCTGTTGCAAAAATATAAATCTAACTTTTATAGATATTACTTTGAGTAATCACAATTCTGAAAGAAATTTTTATTTATTTTTTTGTAATAGGGCTTTTCAAGTAGAATAAATCCAGTAAAAAATATCATCAAGAGTGAAAATAATGGAATTCATTTTCTTTCTTACTTGAAATATGTTGAAGAGGATATGGAGAAAGTGCAACCTTCCATACTTTTGGTGAGGATGTAAAATGCTGTAGCTCCTATGGAAAACAGTATGAAAGAACCTCAAAAAAATTAAAAGCAAAAACACAATGTGATCCAGCCATCCCACTTTTCGCTGTTTATCTAAAAAAAAAAAAAATTTAAAACAGAATCTTCAAGACATTTTTCACTCCCATATTCACTATTGCATTATCATCACTAGTCAAGATGTGAAAACCACCTAAATGTCCATCAATGATTGAATGAATAAAGGAAATGTAGTGTACACATCCAGTGGGGTGTTCTTTAGCCTTTAATAAGGAAATACTGCAGGGACTGAGGTTGTGGCTCAGTGGTAGAGTGCTTGTCTAGCATGTGTGAGGCACTGGGTTTGATTCTCAACATCTCATATAAATAAATAAAATAAAGGTCCATTGACAACTAAATTTTTTTTAAATAAAGGAAATACTGCAATATGCAACCATATGGCTGATCATTAAAGGCATTATGCTAAGTCATAGAATGATAAACACTGAATGATTCCATTTACACAATGTGTCTAAAACAATCAAAAGCTAGGAGGTGGTTGCTGGAGGCTGAGTTGTGGCTGAAAAAGGAAATTCCTATTCAATGAGTCTAAAGTTTCAATTCCGCAAGATGATTAAATGCTAGAGATTTGTAGCATAAAATTTTACCTATAGTATGAGGCACAATACTGTGTTTTACCCTTCAAAATTTGTTGAAAGCAGATCTCGTGTTGAGTTTTATTCTTTTATTCTCATCATAATGGGGAGGGGGGAGAGAGGGAGAAGGAGAAGAAGGAAGGAAGGAAAGAAGGAAGGAAGGAAGGAAAGAAGGAAGGGAGGGAGGG
>CM053406.1:43485165-43527933 GCA_028644305.1 Xerus rutilus
TGTTCTGTCATTTTTTCTGCTGTACTGACCATGGATTCTAATAGTGTAGTATCTTGGCTTGTTTGAGGCACTTTCTTCCTTTGTTTTTTCATTATGTTTGTGTGTCTTTCCTTCTTGCTCTGCTGATCCAAGGTGTTACTGTTTTTACTCCTATTATATTTTCCCTGCAGGGTTTCAATACCTCTCCTTTGAAGGGGAGACCAATATTGATTGATCTCAATACGAACAATATATAGTTTCAAACCAAGTAGCTCCTAAAAGCTCCCAAATACATTTACAGTTTAGTCATAATATACAACAATTATGAGTTCCTTTAATATATATTATGTAAACAATAGGTTTGCACAAGGGTCTATAGTTTCTGTTGGTGGGCTAGGGAAACTTGAGGGTGGGGTGTAGGATAGAACGTTGGGGTAGTAGGAAGTGAGGATATGGTTATTAGATCTTAGCATGAAAAAGGAATCCAAGAGAAGTTGGCTATTACTAGAAAGAGCGACAGAGAGTTGGGGAAGACCAGTAAGGAAGAAGAAAAGAGAGTACAGCTAGTGATGAGACATGGGAGTAAGAAAAATAAAACCTATGCAAGTGGGAGTTACAAGACTATATAATACTGTAGTATACAGTTCAGAAATCCCAATCTACTATATCCTACTGTATAACAGATACTTGGTTTCACAACTGTTGGGGATTAGAGGGTAGGAAAAGAGCGAGAGAGAAAAGAGGAAAGGAAAAAGAAAAGAGAGAAGAAAAGAGCAGAGAAATAAGACAAAAAGGTTAAACAAGAGGAATCTTAGGAGAAAAAGATAAAGGATAAAAGAAGATATAAGAATAAAAAAATTTTAAAAAAAGAGTCTCAATGTAAATAAACAGATTTGCTTCCATTCACCTCCAGTGGGTGGCATTGTCCATTGCTTACTGGACTTTCCCTGCTGGGTGAAGAATATTTTGGGTGTGGGTCTTACCAGGAAGCGGTCTGCTTCAGCATCAGGGTGAAGGTCAGGGCCACTGGTGCAGACGCTATTTCACGGTGTGCTGTGCTGAAGTCAAAGTTTGTCCTGAGATGCTATCTGGCACCCCCGGTGCAGGAAGTTCTGCCATGTTAGATGCAGATCCACAAAGAACAGTAGCCGGGGGTCCCGCGCGGGAGACGTTTGCCCACAGGAGCAACTGCTAGGGGTCCTGCGTGGTTGGGTGGGTGCTGGAGCCAGGTACCCCATGTAGAAGCAGGGCCCACCCACCTGGGGCAAATCCTGGGCTTAAGTCCTGGGCTGAGGACCTGTGCCGCGTTGTGTTCCGCTGCTCGCTGCCAAAGTCACGCTATTTGTGGCAATCGCTGCTGCCTGGTGGCCCTGCATACACACACGTGGGTGAAATTCCTGCGGGGGATGATGAGCCCTAGGATGATGTCAAGAAGCTGGCTGGGAGACGGTATTTCCAGTACTTCGAGCTCCGGTCCCAGAGAGACTAGCACAGAGGAGTCTGTCTAGGCCGCCATCTTGGAACCGAATCTCACCTTCTCTCTTAAAGAAAGTACTTTGTAACTTCTCTCTAGCATATTCAAATTGCCAGTATCATTATTCTTGTGCTTTCAAAAAATTATTAAGTTAAAAAAAGTTACTTGAACAAGAAACACTATGATACTGTGACAGTCCAACTGATAACTAAGATGACTGCTAAGTGACTAAAGGACTGGTAGTGTACCCAATGTGGATGCACTGGACAAAGAGATGACTCATGCTCCTGGGAAGATGGAAAACATTTTATCCCGTGAATCAGAATGGCATATAATTTCAAACTTATGAATTATCTAGGGGATAAAGCTTGGTGGTAGAGTGCATGTGTAGTATGCACAAGGCCCTGTGGTTCAATCTGCCACACCAAAAACAGAAAAGAAAATTATTCATTTATTCCTAGAATTTTCAATTCACTATTTTTGGACCACAGTTGAGTGTGGGTAACTGAAACCACAGAAATCACAAATGTTGGCTAACGGGACAACTTTATCAATCTTCCATCCTTAAAGACACAGATTCAATTGATCTGTAGTGGGATCTGAGCAGTCAGTGTCTAGAACTAATGATTTAAGATCATCAGACTTTGCGTAGCTGTCCACCCAGTTCTACCAGTTGAATCAGATCCCCAAGTCTTGATCACATATTAGGGTATGAAATTAAACAACCTTGAATATTCTTTTATAAGCTGAGCACAATCATACTTTTGCGAAATGCATGTACAGTATTGTGCCAACATCAAGAGAAAAGACCTTGACCTATACTGTACATATCAGCCATGAAAATAGTACATGGCTAGAAAGATTTGAAGGCCAAGATGAGTTGTCATTTATGTGCAAAGTCATAACTGATACTTGTGTGGATTCACACTCCTGAAGGTGGGCATTTCTGGGTAAGACTGCCTCATTGTTCTGAGTATGAACATAGTTTCAGGGACTGCTATTCATATATGTATGTAGTGACTGTGGATATGGGCTTCAACTTCCCATTCAAAGTGGGAGAACTAATCCAGAAGGCTCTCTACCTCAAGGCAATGGAAAGAAATTTGGAGTCTCAGAAGCTTAGTTCACATAAGGAGACTCACAGACACAACCTAATAAACAATTGCATATGCATCCTAAAAAGGCCCTAGAGTTCTCATTGATGGCAAAGTCAATCAGCGTAAAGGTTTTGGAAAAAGGAAATTAATTGGGAAATGCAAACCAGGCTTGTGATATTATAACATAACATCAGGAAAATTAAATAATGCAAGGGAACACCTTTAAAATAGAAGCCCAGCTGGGCGTGGTGGTGCATGGCTGTAATCCCAGCAGTTTGGGAGGCTGAGTCAGGAGGATCACAAGTTCAAAGCCAGCCTCAGTAACTTGGCAAGCCCCTAAGCAACTTAGTAAGACCTTGTCTCAAAATAAAATATAAAAATGGCTGGGGATGTGGCTCAATGTTTAAGTGCCCCTGGGTTCAATCTCTAATACCAAAAAAGAAAAAAAAAAAATCCAGCCTCAATGAATCTCCAGATCTCAGTTCTGGAAATAAGAAAATAGCCTCATCTTGGCTAAAGACTTTGCACAAATTTGCTTCTAATATATACATGGCAGAGTGATATATGCCAGTTCTATGCCTTTTTTTGTCCTTTTCTCCCCTAGCATTTTTAAGACTTCATTATAAGTAAATTAAAACCCAGGCTTCCCACAGCTTTATTTTGGGAGCAATAAAGTGGAAAATTTAGTGTCTTACTGACCCAAAGCATTTTTTTTTGTATCACAAGCAAAGATATCAGTTGTGGGAAAGTAGAGCTTAAATATAAATCTCCGGGTTTTCCCCATCCCTCAGCTCTAAGATTTTTACATGGAAATCTGAAGGCTATAGCCTGATCCTGAGACCACCTCCAGTACCCCTAAGAGGAATTATGTTCAGCCTAGCAGAAGAAGGAAAGGAGGGGGTGAGGGTAGTAGATGCTATATAAAAGGAGTCTTGCGGTTACTCAAATAGTTGTCATTTCTCTGGATGTAGATCTCAAAGATGTGAATAAAGAAACATTGAAATGAGGCAGACAATTCTATTCACCAGAAATGATCCATGAGAATTTCACATGAGAAAGTATCCCACATTATGCTTTTCTAAATTTTCTGAATTCACAGTGTATATTAATTTTTATTCTTTAAAAATTGCAATTCAATTTTCATTCCTAGGTACGGTTCAAATCCTTTAAACAAAAGTAGACAGAAAGCAATTTAAACAAATCAAGTAATTGGAAACTCGATTGCATGCTGTTTATCTCCTTCCTCAACTAATTCTCACTTTTCTAGATTAACAATGGATATTGTTACATTTTTTCCTAGTAACAAAGGATAATCATTTTCAAGGCAGCAATCTCATTTCCTTTAGTGATATGAATGTAATCCTTTCTTACACTTGCATTAGAATGGTCCTTGGTTCATCTCAAACCATCTTTTGTTTGCAAAGACCTGTTGCTTATCTAATGTGTGGACTGTTATTTTCCAGAACACTAACTTGGCTGGTGGATCAACTGACTGCTTTTTCCTAGTTGCACTTGGTCTCTTTCCTTCAGATATAATACACCTACCTCAACAAGAAGAAACAAGCATTAGAGAAGAGGCTCAGCTTTCTATGCCTATGACACATCAACCATGGCTTCTCCAGAGTTTCTCCGCTTTCAATTTTATCCTTTTATGATTTTTTTTTTCAGCTAGGAGTTCTAGGTTTATGACCACAAGTGAACCTATTCCATCTGGTAACTTTTTAAATTTTAAAATGCCCATAGTGAAACACACTCCTAGTGCTACTGCTAATAAAAATAGAACTGAAGGCTTTTGCTATATTTTTCTAGTTAGATATTATATCCCTCTTTTAATATTTCATTTCTTTTCTTTCATTTACACTTTTTAATTAGTTGGTAAAAAAGCACTGGCATTAACAGTTCTGATAATGTGCCTGGCAAGACAGAGCAGCTTAGCTTTTCAAAGAAAATTCCACTTTCAAACAAATCTCCCATGCTAGAGCCAGATTGTCTCAGCTTCCAAGAGACATTGGCATTTAGGACCCACCCCCTATGCATCTCTTCTTTTGGCATATCCTCATTTGTATCCTTTATAATAAAACTGTAATCACATATATAGCACTTGCATGAGGTTTGTGAGTCATTCTAGCAAATTGTCAAATCTGAGAGGGTAATGGGAACTTCCAAATTTGTAGCCAATTGTTCAGAAGACCAGATGGCTTGGGAACCTGGGAGGTGGCAGCTGACATCTGAAATGAACATAGTCTTGCAAGAATGGTGTCTTTATCCTATGAAATTTGACCTAACTCCAGATAGAGTCAGAATTGCAATGCACTGAGAAAGTTTCAGTTGCTCTGAGTGACCTTGTGATTCTTCCCTAAGCACTAATGTTTAGCATTCTTACCTTTTGTGTTAGTCAGCTTTCTGTTGCTGTGACAAAATACCTGAAAGAAATCAACTTAAAATCGAAAAGATTTATCTTGGCTCATAGTTTTAGAAGTTTCAGTCCATGGTCAGATGGCTCCATTGTTTCAGGCTTGTGGCATGGCAGAACATCATAGTGGGAAGTGTGTGGTAAGACAAAGCTTCTCACCTCATGGTGGCCAGAAAGCAGAGACAGAGAGAAGGGGTAGGAGAGTGAAAAGGTATAGAGCCAGAGACAAAATATATCCTTTGAGGGCATGCCCTCAATGGCTCACCATCACCAACAAGGTCCCACCTCCTAATATTTCCTTATTCATCTTATTCCTTGCTTAATAAGCAATGAATTCTTCAGTGGCTTAATCCATTGCATAGGGATACAAGCCTTTACTACAGCCAAGCAGTCTTTGGGCTCCGTCAGGTGGTACTTGGAGAAGTCAAACTTATTTAAGACTATTATAATTATATAAGCCTTTAAGTGTCAAGATTCCCCATTCTCCCCCTACCTACGGAGAAAGGGGAAAGTTTCCAAATAAAGTTAAGCAGATGGGCAGTCACATTTTTCCCCCAAGCTATTATTTTTCCATTTGGTACATTAATATATCTGTATGCCTTTCACCTACTTAATCTTTGTCAGTTTATCCCAAAGAATCTTCAGAGAGTAGAGGGAAATTTTCACTTTGCCCCTAGAGTGCTGATGCAGAGAAAGAGACTGAAGGATCATCTTTGCTTTCACACCAATGTTTGACCCCTTAATTGTGTCCATAATATCAGAAATAGACAGGTAATAACAGCCCATGACCAAAAAGACAGTCCTATCATTACATGTTTTCAGCTAATCTTGAGGCCCATAGATTGTGGCAATATTTCTTTGTTTTGCTGACCAACTCAGCTCTCAGCTTCTAGAGGACCAATTTCAGATAGGCACCTAGGAGTACCTTCTTCCCACTCCTGTCCTCTTGCTCTCTCAGCCTATCAAGTTTCATGGAGGGAGAAGAGAAGATCCATTGCTATTATTGTTCACTTCTGAAAGGCAGGCTGCTAAAGGGCTATAAACCACTCTTTTTGAGTCTGCAACACAGATTAGAAGCCTGTCTTTCCCCATTACTGGCTACATGACCTTGGGAATTGGAAGAACCTCCTTCATCTTTGATTTCCTCATCTGTAAGAGGAGGGTACTAAATACTGCCTACATCACAAGGTTAGTCTAGGTATTAAATGAATTAATACACCTGAAGTGTTCACTACAAGACTTGAAAATTTGTGAGAATTCAGAGTTGGCTACTATTAACAGTTAGTCTAGTGTGGAAGGAATGGGCTTTGAAGAAAATATTCCTTTTGGTAGAGAACTTATTCCTTTTGGTTTTTTGTATGTACAGTCATTTAGGTGGGTAACTGACAGCAGGTACTCACTGAACAAGTCAGCTCACTTAGCAAAAGAGTTTTTGTTTCTGTGTTTCTTACCTCATGTTTTATCAAAGCATTTTCATTACAACTCTGACTTGTCTTCCAGGTTGGGATAGACAGAAAGAGACAGACACACAACTCTCCCATTGAAGGCATCCTGATTCTCTGTGTGAATCCCAAGTTAAGTTTGGGATTCACTGATAACTTCACCGTCCTCCACTTTGGGGCCCCTGGTTGTGCGAAAAGTTAAGCAGCTACATCTGATGATAGTAACTGGATGAGGTGTGTTCCATAATCCCTCACAGTTTTCCCTCGCTCACCCAGAATCAGAATCAAACCTGGGTCTCCCACTCACTATTTGTGGCCTTGGGCAACTTACCTAAATCTCCCAACCTCCATTTTCTTTCCAGTAGAACATCAATACAAGTTACAGTCCCTTATCCAAAATCCTTGTACTAACATGTATTCTAAAATTGAGACTCTCCCATATTTGAGAAAATGAATAGGGTGCAGACTCCATATATTATGTAGTACTGCAGTCAGAGCATCCAGCAGTTTAGACACACTAAAATTTCAGCAGATAAACATAAGATTGTTCACACAAGTCAAATACATAAACATTATAAGCAGCTCATCACTAGTTGAATTCAGATGAATTCAGGTTCTGCTGCCAAATGAATTTAAAAAACAAAAACAAAAACAAAAATTTTAGAGCCTTTTGGATTTCAGTATTATAGGGAAAAAAACCTGTGAACCTGAAATATTAGTACCTGTCTCCATGGTGCTTTGGTACCCATTAAATTGTTACAAGTTGTACTTCCATTACTGAGACCATACTCTTTAAATGAAGACTATTCATAGTTCTAGGAGCACTCAAAACTATAGAAACATATTTAGCATGCCTTCCTGGAGTAAATTCTTGTGCAATTGTCTTCTTATGAGCAGCACTGCATGACATCTAAATCTTCTTTACTTAAAATTCCTTGGTTCTTTATTATAATCAATCCCTTGTATTCTTTCAGCTTCCTTATCCCTCCCACCCTCTCTTGCCTCACTTGTCAAAAGCCCAATCCTGCTTAAATTCAATTCTCCACCCCTTTTTGTGCTTACATTGACACAGCTGAACATTGCCAAAGTAAACAGTACAATCATACTGAATGGCCCCATGTCGAATTCATGATCTTGAATTCAGTTATACACAAAGAGCTTTCTGAACATTGCTGTTTTGATTCCTTCATTTCTCCTAAAATCTGTTCTTCTACCCTCATCCTCTTACTCAGATTCTCATTTCATTGGGAAAACGAAAGCACTCTAAGAGAAGCCTTCATGAACTCCCATCCAATTATCTGCATGGATGCCTAAATTTTCTACTCCCCAATTATAAAAGAAGTGTGTTGCTGCTGAGCTTAATCCTTTGTTTTCTACATCTGAACTCTCTTCCTATAGGAATTTAAATGTCTTCTCAATAGCTCCACTTGGCTATCTAATAGAGAACTTGAACTCAAGCCATGCAAAACGATATCCCTCATTCTTTTCCGCACTCCTAACAAATCTGCTTCTCCCTTCATATTCCTCATCATAGTAAACAGCATCATCATTTTGAAATTGGTCAAATTATAAAATGTCCATAATTCTTACTTTATCTTTTTTTCTCCCGATATACTTTCCAATCCCTTAGAAAATGCTGTCCCTTCGTCCTCCAACATGAGTTCAGACAACAAGCACTCACTTCCAGCTCCATTGTACCACACTAAGCCACGATGTCATCATTGCACATTAAGGCAATGGCCATCTAGCCCTTTCTCATGATCCCTTCCTTGTCTCTTACTGTTCACTTCTTCTTGACAGTTACCAGAGTGTTGTTTTCAAAGCCTGTCAACTAACAGTCTCTTCTGTTCAAACCTCTCAGAGAAAAAGACAAAGATCCTACAAGGTCCAAACTTTCCAGACACCAGTCCCTTCCTGTAAGAGACCACTACAATTCTCACTTTTTCTTGCTGTTCCAGACACATCTTATCTCCTTGTTATTCCCTCAGCACAGTCACATTCCCACCCCATGTCTTTGCATGTTCTGTTTTCACTCCCTGCAACACTATTCTCCAGGTATCAGTGTCTTGCTCCCTAATCTTATTTATGTCTTCATATGCTATCTTCTCAGTGAGGCCTGCTTTGGCCCTGGTACGTAAATGGTAACACTCTTCCTCACTGAACTTTCTCTTCCTTCCATCCATGTTTTCTTTTCCCTTGAACTCCTCACCATCCCAACACCCTGAGCATTTTACCTCTTCTTTCCTTTTTTCCTTTCTTCCTCCCTTCTCCTTCCTTCCTTCCTTTCTTCCTTCCTTCTTTCCTCCTTCCTTCCTTCCTTTCTTTCTTTCTTTCATTCATTCATTCATTCATTCATTCATTCATGCATTCATCTTTCCCTACTAAAATATATTTGGACAGTTTTGCACATTGTCTTTTTTCCCTTCATACCTAGAATAATGCTGTTATTAAATACTTGTTGAATGAAGGATTAAAAGGTAACAACTATATTGATTTTTAATATGAACATAAGATTCAAAGACATGCCCTGCCTTTGGGGAATGCTGGATGGCTCTCTCACCTCCCAGGCCTGGCCCTGGCAGGTTGATGTTCATTGCCTCTGCCAACAGCAGTTCCTCATTAGATGGATTTGAAGAGTCTCTGTGATGCATTCACTCACAAAATTAATCTCAGGATCACTTTCTAGCATCCTTTGCTTATACAAAACTAAGGACTAACAAACAGAATAAATTTCAGCATGATACTATATTTACAAAATTAAGAAATATATTTTTTATTTTTGAGATAATAAATTACAACTAATATGGAACCAATGAACTCTTATCTACAGCTCCTACCATTATACTCATGCCTCCCCCCAAAAAATAGAGTGTCTATAGAAGACAAATTGGCAAGGGAAAAAAAAAATCTCAAAATTCTTAGTGAGTGAGGAAATGAGAAAACTCTTTTAATTTATCATGCACAGGGAAAATAACCCATAAGGATATCTAAAACAGTACACTAAAACAAAGTACAAATAACCACTGTTTCTAGATTCAATCCTCACTTATGAAGAAAGACTAAATTTTAGCTCAGAAGATTCTTTTTCTACTTTCTCCAGGTATAATATTAGGTTGCTTGTCTGAAAACTTTGTCCTTTTTTGATACAGGTGTTTCTTGTTATAAAATTCCATCTCAGAACCACTTTTACGGTATCCCATAAGTTTTTGCACATGGTGTTTCCATTTTTGTTTGACTTAAGATATTTTTAAATTTCTCTCTTAATTTCTTCTTTGACCCCATTGGGTATTCAAAAGCTTGTTGTTTAATTTCAGCTCTTGCATACTAAGAATTAGTAGATCAATCTGCAAATCTATTGATTTCTAGTTTTATGCTATTGTGGTCAGAAAGGATACCCAATATGGTTTCAGGATTTTGGAATTGTTAGTATTTATTTTGTGACTTACATGCTCTATCCTCCAGAATGTTCCAGGCACTCTTGAGAAAAATGTGTATTCTTTTATGGTTGTGTGCAATGTGTTGAACAAGTGTAGTTCAAGTCTACTGTTTCTTTGTTGATTTTTTGTCTAGAGGATTTGTCAAATATTGAAGGTGAAATATTGAAATCTCCTATTATTGAAATCTATGCATCACTTAAGATCTATTAATATTAATATAATATTAATATTTCCAGTACATGTTTAGGTACTACAATTTTGAGTGCATATTTATTTACAATTTTTGTTCTTTTTAGATAGAAATGACAGTAGAGTGTATTTTGACATACATACTTAGAATATAACTGATTCTAATTAGGATCCCATTCATGTAGTTGTACATGATGTGGAGTTACATTGGTCATGTATTCAAATGTGAACATAGGAAAGTTATTTCTAATTCATTCTGTCTTTCCTATTCCCATCCCTCTTCCCTTCCTTTCATTCCCCTTTGTCAAATCCAATGAACTTCTATTTTTTTCTCTTCCGTCACCTAATTGTGAGTCAGCATCTACATATCAGAGAGAACATTCAGCCCTTGGTTTTGGGGGATTGTCTTATTTCGCTTAATGTGTGTTTCAGTCAGCTTTTTCACTCTTGTGACTAAAAGACCCTATCAGAACAACTTTAAAGGAGGGAAAGTTTAGTTGGAGGCTCATGGTTTCAGAGGTCTCGATCCAGAGACAGTTAGCTCCGTTCCTTAGGGCTCAAAGTGAGGTTGAACATCGTGGCAGAAGAGTATGGCAGAGGAAAGCAGCTCACATGATGATCAGTAAGCAGAGAAAGAGAGCTTCACTTGCCAAATACAAATATATACCCCAAAGCCATGTCCCCAATGCCCTACCTCCTCCAGTCACACCCTTCCTGCCTTCAGCTACCACTTAATTAATCCTATCAGGTGATTAATCAACTGATTGCATTAAGGTTCTTGTAACCCAATCATTTATTTTCTGAACCTTCTTGAATTGTTTCACACATGAACTTTTAGGGCCATCTCACATCCAAATCATAACAGTGTGATAGTCTCCAGTTCCATTCATTTACCAGCAAATGCTATAATTTCATTCTTCCTCATGGCTGAATAATATTCCATGTGTATATATGTTACATTTTCTTTATCCATTCATCTGTTGAAGGGCACTTTGGTTGGCTCCATAGCTTAGCTTTTGTGAATAGAGCTTCTATAAACATTGATGTGGCTACATTACTGCAGTATGCTGACTTTAAGTCTTTTGCATATAAACTGATGAGTGGGATAACTGGGACAACTGGTGGTTCCATTCCTTGTTTTCAGAGGAATCTCCATACTGCTTTCCATAATGATTGCACCAATTTGCAGTCCCACCAGCAATGTATGAGTGAACATTTCCCCCAACATCCTCGCCATTTATTGTTACTTATATTCTTGAAAATTACCATTCTGACTAGAGTGAAATGGAATATCAGTGTAGTTTTAATTTGCATTTCTCTTATTGCTAGAGATGTTCAACATTTTTTTCATGTATTTGTTGATCATTTGTTTTTCTTCTGTGAAGTGCCTATTCAGTCCCTTAGTCCATTTATTGACTGGGTTATATAATCATCTTCCTCCTCTCAATTTACATTTTCTGACTATTTTGTTTAATATGTCTAGCTACCCACATTCTATGATGATTTCTAATTACATAGAATATTTTTGTCAATATTTTTACTTTCATTTTATGTGTGTCCTTAGAGGTCATTTGTAGGGAATATTCAGTAAAGTTGCAAGTTGCAAAATTAGCATACAGAAATAAGTAGTATCTCTATATACTAAGATATATCATCCAAAATATAAGTTAATAAAACAATTTCATTTGTAGCATCATTGAAAATATCTTAGAGTAAATTGAACCAAAGAAGTAAAAGATCTGTATACAGAATACTATAAAAGAATAATGAAAGAAATTAAAGAAGACACAAACAAATGGAAAGACAGCTTGTGTTCATGGGTTGGAAGAATTGATGTTAAAATGTTCATACTACCCAAAGAGATCTAGACATTAAATGGAATTCTTATTCAAAATTCTAATGTAATTTTTCACACAAACATAAAAGAACACCTAAAATTTATACAGAAATAGGAATGACCCAAATAGCCAAAGAAATCTTGAACATAAAGAACAAAACTGGAGGCATCACACTCACTAATTTCAAAATATATCATAAAACTATTGTAATCAAAATAGCATAGTATTGGCATTAAAAATAGACATATTGACCAAGAGAACAAATATAAAATCAAGAAATAGACCCAAGTTTTACAGTCAGTTGATTTTCAACACCGATGCCAAGAACACACGATAGGGAAAGAACAATCTATTCTCTAAATGATACTGTGAAAACTGTAAATCCACATACAGAAAAATGAAATGGACCCTTATTCATACCATATCCATAAATCAGCTCAAATGGATTAAAAAATCTAAAACCTAAAACTATAAAGCCACTAGAAGAAAACAGAGTGAAAATTGCACAACATTGTTGTGGACAATAATTTCCTAGATAGGACTCCAAAAGCAGGGGCAACCAAAGAAAAAATAGGCCAATTTAATTGTACTCAAATAAAATGATTCTGTACAGCAAAGGAAAAATTAATAGAATGAAAAGACAACCCAGAGTTTGGAATAAAATATTTGCAAACCACACATCTGATAAGAGGCTAATATCCAAAATATATAAGAAACTGAAAAAGCAAACAATAGCAGATGGGCAATGTAAGCTGAGAGATGGAAATTCTAAGAAAGAACACACAGAAAATGCTAAAGTTTAAAAATAGTGCTGAAATAGAAATAAAGAATGCCTTTAATAAGATTATCAGTGCACTGAACATAATAATTGGTGTACTTGAGGATATTTCAATAGAAAATCCTAAACTAGAAAACAAAGAGAAAAACATCTGAAGATAAAAGTAAATTAAGAAACCAGATCAGAATACCCCAAAATGGTCCCCCAAACTGTGGGACAACTACAAAATGTATAACATGCACAAAGAGGAAGAGGAGAGAAAGGAACAGAAAAAATATTTGCAACAATGATGACTGAAAATTTCTCCTAAATTAATGTCAGACACCAAACCACAGATCCAAGAAACTCAGAGAACAGAGAATAGGACAAATGTCAAAATAAACCATACATAGTTATATTATACAAACCACAGAATATACAGAAAAATAAAAAATCCTGAAAGGAGTGGTGGGGGTGGGGCTGTACCTATAGAAGAGTACAGATATGATTACATGAATTTTTCCTCAGAAACTAGGCAAGCTAGAAAAATAAAACAAAATATTTCAAATATTGAGATTACAACCAGTTTAGGATTATGTAATTTGCACATTATCCTTCAAAAGTGAAGAGGAAGTAAAATAAATTTAGAAGGGTTCCCTCCTTTTATATTTCATGTAATAATTTGAGGAGTATTGGTGTAAGTTCTTGTTTGAAGGTCTGATAGAACTTGACTGAGAAGCCACTTAGTCTTTTGCGTTTCTTTATTGTAAGGATTTTTGCTTAAGTTAAAATTGATCTGTTTAAATTTTCTATGTCCTCCTAATTGAATATGAGTAGATTAGAATGTCTCTAGAAATTTGTCAATGTCTTCATGGTTTTCTATTTTATTGGAGTAAATATTTTCAAAGTAGTTTTTGACTTTCATCTGTATTTCAGTGGTGGCTGTGGTGATATTTCCTTTTTTATTGGGAATTTTTGTAATTTGAGTTTTCTCTCTCTTTTTGTTAGCTTGGCTAAGGGTGTACCAATTTTATTAATTTTTTCAAAGAACTAACTTTGTTTCATTGATTTTTTGAATTTTTTATTTCAATTTCATTAATTTTGGCTCTGACTTTAATTATTTTCTATCTTCTACTGCTTTTGGTGTTAAATTGTTATTCCTTTACTAAGACTTTTAGATGTAAAGTTAGTTTATTTATTTGTTGACTTTATGTTCTTTTAATGAAGGAGCTCAGTGCAATGAATTTTCCTCTTAGAACCACCTTCACAGTGTCCCAGAGCTTTTGATATGTTATGTCGCTATTCTCATTTAACTCTAAGCATTTTTTGTTAATTTTATTCCTGATTTCTTCTGCTATCCATTAGTCAATCCTTAGTGTATTATTTAGTCTCCAGGTGTTAGAGTAGCTTCTATTTTTTATTTTATTATTGATTTCCAATTTCACAACATTATGATCTGATAAAATACAAAGTTTTATTTCCATATTTTTGTATTTGCTAAGAATTGCTTTGTGGCTATAATATGGTCTATTTTAGGGAAGGATTCATGTGCTGTTGAAAAGAATGATGGATTAAATGTTCTATATACACCTGTTAGGCCTAAATTATTAAGTGTATTTTTAATTTCTATAGTTTTTTTTCTTTAGTTTTTATTTGGAAGAGTAGTGAGAGAGGCATGTTAAAGCCACCCAGTATTATTGTGTTGTGATCTGTTTGATTCTTAAAATTGTGAAGGGTTTGTTTGATGTATAGTAGGAACATACCTCAAGATTGTAAAAGCGACATATGCTAAACCCAAGGCCAACATCATTCTAAATAGAGAAAACTTGAAAATATTCCCTCTAAAAACTGGAACAAGTATGCCCTTTAACCACTCCTATTCAACATAGTCCTTGAAACCCTAGCCAGAGCAATTAGATGAAAGAAAGAAATTACAGGGATACAAATAGGAAAAGAAGAGCTCAAACCAGCCCTATTTGCCAATGACATGATTCTTTATTTAGAAGACCCAAAAAACTCCACCAGTATGCTTCTAGAACTCATAAACAAATTCATCAAAGTAGCAGGATATAAAATTAACACTCACAAATCAGTTGTGTTTCTATAAACCAATGACAAATCAGCTGAAAAAATCAGGAAAACTGTTCCATTCATAACACCCTCAAAAAAAAAATTAGGTAATCACTCTAACAAAAGAGGTCAAAGACCTCTACAATGAAAACTACAGAACACTAAAGAAAGAAGTTGAAGAAGACCTTAGAAGATGGAAAGATCTCCCATGTTCTTGAATAGACAGTATCTCAAAATGGCATACTACCAAAAGCACCATACAGATTTAATGCAATTCTTATAAAAATTCCAATGACATTCTTCATAGAAATAGAAAAACTAGTCATAAAATTCATTGGGAAAAATAACAGGCCCAGAATAGCCAAAGCCATCCTTAGTGAGAAAAGTGACACAGGAGGCATCACAATACCGGAACTTGAACCGCTGAGGTCCAGCCCTGGTGGGTCCAGGGGTCCTGAAGGAGGTGCAGAGTCGGCACAATGGAGAGATGAGACGAACTCAATTACTGCATCAGAAGGTCTGTCTCTCAAGTGACCATGAGGTTTTATATCTTTCTACAAGGTAGTCCAGAACATTGTATTTTCATGACTCATCTATCATCTAGGACATTAGCTCTCTGGCTGTGTTTACTCTAAAGAATTTTAGTTTTGTGCATGTTCTTTCACTTTTCCTATTGGCATCCTACACAATTTCCTCATAACTCTATTGACATTATACAATCTTAAAGTTATACAAAGGTGAGAAACAAGGTATCTGTATAAGTAAAGGTTATCATGCTAAATGAAGAAGAAAAAGTATAGAATTCTATTTTTTGTCTCCCACTATGTCTATCAAGTGGTGGGTTTAATTTTTATTCATATTCTCTTACGCAATGTCAGCAAGGTAATTTTCTATAATATCTGTTTAGCTGCTTGATTAGGTCATTTTTATTTTTCTTGTTTTTCAAACACCAGGGATGAATCATCCCAATCTCTTAAGAAAGGGCAAGCTTTGTACATCAACCCATTTACCATTAGTATTTACCACATGTCAACAAAGCCTTTCCATGAACTCTTGTTTGCCTTAGCTATTTCAGTAAAATTAGTTTTGTTTTTGTAAGTCATTATGTACACATAATGGTGTACACTTGGTTATATATTTGTAATCCCTTTTTGTTTTACAGCATTTCTTGGAATGGGCCAATTGTTTATTTCCCCAGGTAATTATTCCCAGCATTATTATTGTTCTCAGGAGAAGTAGTCTGAGGCTTATCTGGGAGCACAGACCTTGCTGAGTTCCCCTCCAGGTTTGGACCTTGTCAAACACCTGAAGTGACATTGCTTACACCACTTTAAACTATGTTACAGAGTTATAGTAAAAACAATGGCATGGTATTGGCAACAAAACAGACATGAAGAACAATGGACATGCAGACATACGCATATAAATACAGTTATCTCATACGAGATAAAAGTGCCATAAAAGTACAATGGAGAAAAGATAGTCTATTCAGCAAATGTTGCTGGGAAAATTGGAAACCCATATGTAGTAGAATAAAATTGAACCCCTTTGTCTCACCATGCATGAAACTCAACTCAAAGTAGATCAGGGACTGAGGCATTAGATCAGAGACACTGCATTGACTAGAAGAAAAAGTAGGCCCAACTCTTCACCATGTTGGCTTAGGAACCAACTTCTTCAATAAGATTTCTAAAGCACAAGAAGTAAAATCAATAATCAATAAATGGTATGGTATCAAACTTAAAATCTTCTTCACAGCAAAGAAAATAATCAAGAATGTGAATAGAGAACCTATAGAATGAGAGAAAATCTTTACCACCTGTACCTCAGATAGAGTATTAATCTCCAGGATATACAAAGAAACCAAAAAACTTAACACCAGAAAAAAAAAAAAACTCTATCAATCAATGGGCAAAAGGAACTGAGCAGGCCACTTCACAGAAGAAAAAATACAAATGGTCAACAAATATATGAAAAAGCGTTCAACATCTCTAGTAATTAGAGAAATGCAAATTAAAACTACACTGAGATTTCATTTCACTTCAGTCAGAATCACAATTATCAACAATATAAGTAACAATAAATGTTGGTGAGGATGTGGGAGAAAAGGTTTATTGCAATTTGGTGCAACCATTATGGAAAGCAGTATGGAGATTCTTCTGAAAACATGGAATGGAACCACCATTTGACCCAGTTATTCCACTTCTCAGTTTATACCCAAAGGACTTAAAATCAGCATGCTGCAGTGATGTAGCCACATCAATGTTTATAGCAGCTCAATTCACAGGAGCTAAAATAAAGAACCAACCTAGGTGCTCTTCAACATACAAATGAATAAAGAAAATGTGGTATACATACACATGGACTATTACTTATCCATAAGAAAGAATGAAATTATGGCATTTGATAGTAAATGGATGTAATTATAATGCTAAGTGAAATAAGCCAAAGGCCAAATGTTCTCTCTGATATGTATATGCTTACCCACAACAAAGGAGGGTAGGGAGGGGAAGAATAGGAGTTCATTGAATTAGACAAAGAAGAATGAAGGGAAGGGAAGGGGAATGGAAATAAGAAAGAATAGAATAAACCAGACAGAACTTTTCTATGTGCATGTATAAATGCACAACCAGCGTAACTCCACATCATGTAAACCACAAGAATGGGATCCTAATTAAAGTGTTATACTCCATGTATGTAAAATATGCCAAAATACTTTCTACTGTCAAGTATATTAAAAAAAACAAATAAAAATAAGAAAATAAGAAAAAAGAAATACTGAAAAAAATATTATAGAGCAGAAACTTGGATCTACATAAAGACATAACATCAGAGAAGATATAAGTGAAGATAAAACAAAAGTTTTTATTTTTGGTATTCTTTTTTAATCTAACAGATAAGTGTATTCAAAATAATAACAGCAACGATGTATTTTAATTATATATGCATGTTATTAAGCTTATGTATATATGAAATAAATGACAGCCATTATGCATGGATGGCAGAGAGGAATTAGGATTGTTTTGTTATTATAAGATGTTTGTGGGGCTAGGGTTGGGGCTCAGTGGTAGAGTGCTCACCTAGCATGGGTTAGGCACTGGATTCAATCCTCAGCACCATATAAAAAAAGTAAATACAAATAAAGTATAATCTAAAAAAAGATGTTTTCATTACCCACGAAGTGCTATAGTATTATATGAAAGTGCATTTAGTTTAGTTGTAAATGTGTATTGCAAACTCTTGGACAGACAGCAAAAAGAAAGGAAGAAAAAAAGAAGGAAAGGAAAGGAAAGAGAAAGAAGGAAGGAAGGAAGGAAGGAAGGAAGGAAGGAAGGAAGGAAGGGGTAGAACTGATATGTCAAGGGAAGAAGACAGGATCATGTGAAATACTCAGTTAAAACCATAAACAGCAAAAAAAGAGTAGGAGATAAAAAAAGAAAAATGTCAACAAATAGAAAACAAACAAATATAGATATAGACTCAACTATTAGCAATAATCACTTTGAATATCAGTATCTATATCACCCATTAAAAGACAGACTGTCAGTGAATCATGGAAAAAGACCCAACTATATGTTATTGTTATAGTTTTGATCCAGAAGGCCCTCTAAAGAGGACTCGTGTGTTGAAGACTTGGTCCCTAATACAGCAATGCTCAGAGATGAGGCTTTTAGGAAAAGACTGACTCATGATAAATCTAAGCTCATCAGTGGGTTAATCCACTGGTGGACTCATAATTTGAATTCACTCTTGTTGGAAATTGTTGAGGTAGGACCTACTAGAAGGGAGTGGGTCTTCAGGTCTTCGGGAGTGTTCTTGGGGACAATATTTTGTCCTTGATCTCTTCCTTTCTCTCTCTTTCCCAGCTTTCTGGCTGTCATGAGGTGTGTAGCTCGCCTCTGCCATGCCCTTCCACCATGATGTTTCTGCCTTGCCCTGAGCTTAAAAGCAATGGAGCCAGGTGACCATGACCTGAAACCTCTAAAATCATGAGCCAGAGTAAATCTTTCTTCCTCTAAATTATTTTTCTCGAGTGTTTTGTCAGAGTGACAAAAAGCTAACTATCACAGTGATATATAACACACCCACTTTAAATATAAAGGCACATACAGATTAAAATTTAGGAATACATAGTATTTCAAATAAAGTAACATACAACATAATATTATGAGTTGTGGTTTCGCATGAAAATGAGCCCAAACATAAAAAGGGACACAAGGCTCTTGACCTTGAGAAGGAAAGTCTATATGTGCCATGAAGAGCTTACTATTTTTTTCAAAAGAATAAAAGATTATCTCTTTCATGGCTTCAACTTTAAATTATTACAAAAACACCAAAATATGATGAATGAAATTTCCACATAGACAATCAAAGTTCTAATCTAACATTTTCTCAGTAATGTGATTCTAGAAAATTAGCTAAAAATTTGACTATGAGTTTCTCCAACTGTGAAATATGCAGATTACTGTCCTATCTTATAGCGAGCAGTATCGGCAGACTTTGTACATTGACTCTATACGTATTTATCAAGGGACAGATTAACTGCACTGCACTTTAATATTTGTAAATAAAGCACACAGGTTTTCTGCTCTTCTAAATCTGGTGGAAGGAAATAATGATAAAACTCTAAGTTCCTCTTAAACTATTTAAAACTATATATGCAAGTAAAATGTTATTATTAAATTGAAGCTAAAAATTCTAAATGAAGCTAGGCTTTATAAAGCTCTTTTGTTATGTTGTCCCATTAAGAAAAGTTTTGATAAGTATATATTTTTCAAATATTTCAGAATATATATTTATAGGTATAAGACAACTTAAAGTTATTTATGTAACACTAAAGTAGGAAACTTTTTTATTTCAACCCAGCTTCAGAACCTTGTAGAAAATCAGGATACAAATTAATAATCATAATAAATGTTAAAATTTTAATACTATATTAAAGCTAAAAATAATTCTTAACTACTGGTCCAGAATAAATAACCAAATGTAAATTATCCTTAAGTGTATATAGATTATATTACCTTAAAAATGATCTCACAAATTAGTATAATGTTTTTACTTGTTCTATGAATGAAGATTGTAAAAAGAATTGATTTTCATTTTAAATTCCATCTAAAATGCACTGTAGTTCTTTGGGTCACGAAATGGCTGTTCCACTAGTTTTATAATGCTAAAGCAATTTAGGATCAGGTTTTCTTATACCAAAAGAGTTTGTCCCCCACCCCCACCCCCATTTTTTGAACAGTAGATTATTTAAAGAGGAGAATCCAATGACTTTTTTGAAGGATTATTTGAAATCTTGGACAGATTTAACAGTTTTGCTGATGGGTTTCCACACAGAGTTGCTAGAGAGGCACAGCCCAAGGTAAATAGAGTCTAGGGAAATGCAAACCTGGATCTGTCTGCCAACTCAATATTAATACGCTGGAATGGGCTGAACCCCTGCCCTGTGCAGTGAATCTGAGTAAAACCCCCCTTCTTCCTCTCTCCTCCATGGCACTGTTGTGGGTACTGGCTTTGCTTACTTTCCTCTGTGCTTTGTATTCTGTGAACCCTATTACAATATCAAGTCAGATTTATTTTGTTTTCCACATCTGTTCATCTCAGCCCTGTTGATAGCACTTTGTGGCAGGATAAGCTAGGGAAAGAAAATAAGCAGAGCATGTGGGATTGCCAGGAACGGACATGGAGCTCTCTTCCTTTGATGTACAAAGTCAGGTTTCTCCTACAGAGCTTTTTCTATGCACCTTGGAAAAAACACAAGAGGCTAGAGTCACATGACTGTTTGGGAAGAAAAAAAAGAGAAAGAGCGGACAGCTGAAAATCCTAGAATTACAAAAGGCTCTTTACACAGTCCTTAAGTATTAACCTAAACAATTAAAAAAGAAAAAAATAACAACTCTGGTGAACTTTTGCAAATTGCATATGCAAGTGTTTGTATCAATAAAATTACATGACCTGTTTAACTTAAGACTCAAGATGAAAGAAAGTACTCTTCAGATGAGTATCTGCTAGGAAAATGAAAAAAATTATCAACGGGAACAAATTGATGTTGCTACAAAACTTGACATCTTCTGAAATTCTCTACTAATATTGCTTTATTAGAGTTTAAAGAATTTTAATGATACTTCATCTTCACATACCTAGCTATTAACTAAATAAATTCACAATAGCAACATGTATGCACTCATTGAACAGTCAATTCAGAATCTTCTGGTTAGCTTAACTATGAAAACCTAAAACCTAACCTACATATATTTTTTTTCCTAAAAGATTAATGAAAGTTAATTTACATCTGTGTCTAGGGTGATTTTAATTTCATATCACATCTTTTTACTCTCCATTTGTCTGCAGGTAAAAATAATAATCCTCAAATTATAGTTGCAGTTTTACCTAGTTATTTTGGCTCCAAAGAGATTATAGTGAATCACTTAAATTTTTTAAATACATTATTGTTAGGCAAGGATAGTACCATTCTTTCCCTGATATTCCTCTCGAAAAATCTCAAAATGGATTCTTGGTTGTGAATATGGAGGAAATTGTGCCCAGTGTCCAAAAGTGTTAAATCGGGGCTGAGAGTAAAATTAGTCTTTTGCAAGCAATGAAAAACCAAGGAATCTTTTTATTGTTATGACCTAGTAACCACCAGATGCTTAGAATTCCATGTATTTTAAGGACAAACCATTCAATGACTCCTTTGACACCCAAAGTATGCCAATAATTCAATGTATTAGTTGGATGCAAATTTTATACAATAAGGTATGGAAAGCAAACTGTAATTGGGAGTGCCAGAGTGAATGGAGCTCTATCCTTTGACAGAGCCCATTGTTGAACTCCAGCCTGAACCTCCGACCCTTTACTTTGCAGGGATACAATAGCCTTTGATATGAGATGGTGGGAAACGGACTTAGAGACTCATTTCACATTCAGTTGCAATTCATCAGTTTGGCGGGGAGTTTTAGCAGCTTTAATGACCACAGCAATTGATGGTTAAATCAATTTGTGCCGGTGACAGCATGGCTGGCCTCTAGACTGTAACAATCCAGGATTGCACCAGGCAGAAAAGACTCTGTTATTCAGATGTGCACGGTTCCTACTCAGCTCAGAGTGAGAACAACAGGGAGACAGTCTCTCACAGGGCAGGCCGTGAAAAATGCAAGCATTCACTCTATTTGCCTACACAATGCTGGGCTTCTTTGTAAAGTGGTGGGGAGATTTTTTTGAAAAAAAAGCATTGTTGCAAGTAAAAATATACAGTAGAAGACAAGGATTTCTAATATTTAACTATATCCTAAGAGAAAGTAGCAAACCAGAAAGAATTTAACCTTTGTTTCCTTGATCAAAATGGGTGGTCCAACTCCTGCCAACACTGGACACCCATCCCCTCACAAAAAATAGAAAGGATAGGAAAGAAAATCAACAGTAAAGATTATGACAGAGGAGGTTTACATCTGGGGGGAGAAAAAGGTGAGAAGGGAATTTTAAAAACAACAACGATGCTTTCTGTGTCAAAAAAGAGGAAATGTTGCTCCCTCTTCTGCTGATCAGAGATAATTTTTCCAAATAAAAGATGTGTCTTTTTAAATTATTAAATATACATGTTTAAAATAAAATTTTAAAAAAGCCAGTGTCAGCATAATGGGACAGCAAGTCTGGCTTATGCTACTTATTTATAATAAAAATGTTAAATAAATTAAAAATACTTTGCTGAACCTATTTTTCAAAGAGAAATCTGCAAGTAAAACTGATATTTTCAAAGTGGGGAAAAGGTCAAAAGTCATGTAATCAACATAATGTTGCTGGTATAAAGGAGTATGAGAATAACCAATTAAACAATAGACATTGCTTTGTAAATCTGTAAAAAATGTACCAAGACAGCTAATTATAAGTTCAAATAACAGGAATGTCAATAAATTAAACATCTAAATAATAAAGATATTTAGAACAAAGATATTTGGAACAACTTAAGATCCACAAATATACTTTAATGGACTTCTAAAGTATGAGAGAAAATTTAAATGACTGTTGAAAATATTTTAAAGCATATGTTAATGTTGGAATTCTTGTAAAACAGAAATCATCCACAGAAGTACAGAGATCAAGCATACAAAGTATGAGATTCAAGAATTGAAACTGATGACAAGGATAGAATCTCTGTGATCTTGAGTCTTTTATGCCCTGTAAAAAAATAAGACCAAATAATACAATATTTTCTAAAAGGCATAATGAAGGAAGGGGTAAAGAAATCTCTTGAAGAAAATGAGTAGATCCACGGGAAATATCTTGCACCAAACATGAAGCTACAGCCTGGTGAAAAAGAAAAATGTAAACAACATTTTCCAACGGATTTGTCTAAACATTGATAGAATATTGAGGGTGTACAGAGGAGGTCTTGGCACCTAGTCCAGAAGCTGTACTTGGTAACTGGGAAGGGGAAAGGAGGCGAGTTTCCATGGTAACACTGGTGCTGAGCACAAATGGAACAGCCATGCATCTTCCCAAGAGAGGACAGGAGCATGAAAAGTGGAAATGGAGGGGGAAGGGCAGTGCAGCTCCTGCAAGGCCAGTTTATGCTGAATAAGTGTTTTATAAAGCTGTGACGTGATTCATATCAGAGTGTATATTCTGAGATCTGACATCCTGTAGAAATGTATTGCTGCAGTGACTAAAGACCATTTTACTTGGAAATATATATTATTCTTACAATTTCCATTTTGGATTATAAAAAATATTGAATTTATCTTGTTTATGCTGTCTTCTACCTTCAAAACAAAATAATATGAGATGAGAATACAATTAGAATACAACTTTTTTTCATGGATTTTTTTTTTTCATTCTTATTCCTGGGAGTCAAATTTAGATGGTAAAAACAAACACTTTTATGTCCTTCTCTTAGATTCAAAGACAGATAGATGTAATTTTTCACATTTTTGAATGTGAAACTCAAATTCACAATTCTAACAATGTTTCATGTGTCACAGGCAGCATATTATTACTAAGGAATAAGATTATATAAAATCTGACATTTATCTACTTACAATTATCATTGTTAACATTTTCCTCTCATAATAAATGGCTCAATGTAATGATTAAAATAGTAATGACATCAAGAAGAGGTGACAGATGGAGGGCCAGCTCTCTTCAATCCTCCAGAAATAAACACAAAACCACCAAAGAAAAATCCTTTTATTAGAAGTCAGATTATAGTGAAAATTAGCATTGAATAGAAGTGCCCTGGAAAATATGAGTTTAGCTGCACAGGAGCTACTTAACACCATTGCCTGATGGGTTTTAATAATCAAAAATCTGAATTAAAATATACACACCAGTTTATAAACTCTATGAGGGAGATGTATGTCTACCTTTTTCACATAATAATCCAATAATCACAGAGCCTACACATAGCATATACTCAATACATAATTGTTCATTATTGAAAGAATAAGATGAACTGTTTTTCAGAATTGGGAGACAACTTGTAAATGCATAAAAAAGAAATGAACCTTAACCATCTTCAGTAGGATAGTCAGTATGTTCATGTTGTCTTGTTAACCCTTACAGAGATGTAGAAAGGTGATTATTATTATACCAATTTTACAAAGCCTAAGTTATTTTCTCTAATTTATATCACTGAAGAGTCTGGGATTCACATCTGGTCCTATCTAAATCACACAGCACATGATCTTCCAACATCTTCATCTTGCTTACCAGGTAACACTCACTAGCTCCCATTTTTTCTCATCGGAGAAACTAAAAAGCAAAGGGCACATTGGTGTTACTCATCACTCTCCTTAGGACTCCTTGAGACCCCTCTGAAATCCCAGAGAGGATGCTTCTGAACTCCCATCAGTCCTGCCCCTTGAGAGCCAGTGGAGGCCAGGAACTGAAATCCAAAGTTGAATTAACCAAATATAAATTAAGGCCCTTAATATATAACTGGGATTAAAATTCTGTAAACATCAAAAATATTTGTCTTCCTCAATTATATTGTAATCCTGGTGCAGCCTATAGTTCTACTGTCTGAGTGCTATTTCCCAAATTCTATATTTCAGTGTCAGTCAAAACTAAGCTCCTCCTGTCTGGCAAAGTTCTACTCAGATCCATGTCAATCCCTTCCCTTCCTCACTCTCCCTCTATTTACTCCCTTTTAAAACCTCAATTCCAGTGAGCCCAATGAACCCCCATTCAATTGTCAATATATTTTACTATAGACTTAATATCATAGAAAAATCTCTTCCATTTTGTCATCAGAAATCAAGATGGATTTCTTCTCCTTGTCTTTCAAGAATCATGACACTTCTGAGTTTCCACCAATATTTTTAGCCCATTATTCTTTCACTCTTGTTTAAAAAGATAAGATACCCATTTTTTATGAGCAAACAATTGTATGACAAGTATTATCTCAGGACATTACTTTCCATAATTCTTATACCAACTCCATGAGTTGTGTTTTATAACCACAATGCTCCAAGAAAGTGAGTTTTCAACAGATTGAATAACTGGTCTCATTTCTGGAGTGAAGTGGGAATTTGAGTCCCAGAGTCGGATTCTCTTCACAGCATCATGTTTCTCTCCATCTGGTTAAGGGAACCTCTCTCCACCATCAAGTCCACCAATTTCCATAGAACTCCCCACATTCACTGAAGACACCTCAACTTCTATTGCTCCTCTCCACTGCCAACACCTTGGGGCATGTATTCTTAGTACACTCCTAATCTCTGCCCCAGTAATCTTTTCTTATGGGTGGTATCATCTATAAGCAAATAATCGATAAGTAAATAGATCTAAAAGCAAATGATAGACAACAGGTTAATTGAATGGTAGATTGGTTTAGTTCAGAGTATGGTGCATGAAGAAATAAAACATGGAAATATGATGGAGGAAGGTGAGGCCTTGGGTAGAGATAGGGATTAGGGTAGAGCTGAGAGATAAGATTTGAGGACTAGAAAGAAGAGAATGAATATGGTGCTGAGGGAAGAGCCTTCAAAAAGATGCAAGCAGAAGAATGAAAAGTAGCAGAAATTCTTTTATCTTTAATTATGTGATTCTTAATACTCATCATCAATTGATGGAAGGGTACACGTTTACAACAACTAAAACAGTTAATATGCTTTATCCAATCTTCAGTTTAAAAGTCATTGCAGTTAATATATTGTTCCAGCATTTATATACTCGTGTTTATAGTTATTATCCTACATGTTACAAATGCAGAAAAAATGGATCAATGGCTCAAAAATTGTTTATTGATGTATAAAAGCAGCACAAGTAATAAGCAAATTACTAAAGCCAAGAGTCATAAATGGTTACCCAAACTCCAAGATAGCATCAATATGAACCTCTTTGTGCAAGACAAATGAATATGCTAGTGTAATTACTGACATAAGTAAAGGAAGATAATATGAGAATAGGCCACATAATAATGAGTATCTAAAAACTGAATTTTATTAAACCAGTGATCGATTTGTCTCAGTGCATTTTATGCTGAAAATATGGCAAATAATGGTATAAAGCAATACAAAACTTTACATAGTTTTCAAAAAAAAGTGCAGGAACCTTTCTGGTAAACCAATGGAAGTTTCTCAGAATGAGGACTAAATGATGTTTTCCCATGCAGAATTGATCATGCGCTTGCTAAAAGCAGAGAAGAAACTAAAACTGAGGCCACATTCAAAACTCACATTCTTCATAGCACAAACAGATATAAGACAAACTATTTTTAAGAGGTTTATAAAGCAATCAAAAAAAGTTAATGTGTGTGTGTGTGTGTGTGTGTGTGTGTGTGTGTATTGGAAAGAAAGTAAAAGAGTTAAGCCCAAAAATACAACTGTGTGTTTTGTATAATATCAAGGGTGTTCAATTTAGAAGAACAATTGCTGTTAGACTTCTGTACTAACATATATTTTGCTATAAAATTCTACAAATGTCAATTAGATGTATGGCATGAATTAGGTCCTGGTATGTGTGGGACATGCATGAGAGAAAAATACTAGGTGATTATTTGTTCTGTTTATCTGTGAAAATTTCCACTAAGGGAGATGTGATTTGGTGATATAATGACTACTTTGCAAACTGGAAAAGTTAATTTAGCTCAGTACTTATAAATTTATGTGTACAGCAATAGAATATGATGATACAAAATTAAAACCAATTACACCCACATGTCAATCAGCACACATTTTCATTTACACACAACTGTTGATAATAAATACTGTATTTCTCATTGTAGATTAAGTATTGAAAGAAACAAAACTTTGTGAACATAAGTAAGATCTCTGAGCTTATGATTTTTTAATACGTGAAGTTGACATAGGGCAGTAACTAAAAAGTTCACTAGATGTTGAAAGAAAATATGTGTTAAGGAAGGATAGGAACACTAATACTGCTCTTAACTATTCTCAGTGGTTTTATCAAATATTCTACATTAAATAAGTTTAAATAACATAAAAATCACATGTTTTAATGTTGGAAATAATTTGGGGGAAAAAGCTCTGGGAAATTTTTACAAAGATGAAATTGTCGGATTCATAAATACATTAGTTACTGAAAGTTTCATGGTTGTCCCATACTTCACAATTTTTTTCACTCATTGAAGAAATATCATATTTTCAGAGTTTGTCTTTTCAATTTGGGTCAGGGAAATACAGCTTAAAAATCACCATTAGCAAAATGTCAATATTTATAATCTTAGTCATTTTTATCTTGCATTTATATTGTTGTGCAACAAATCTTAGAATTTTTATTTTGCAAAACTGAAACTCTATACCCACTAAATGACATTTCCTCATTTCCTCCTCCTCCAGCCTCTGGCAACTACATTCTACTTTCTGTGAGCTGGACTATTTCATAAACTTCATATAAGTGAAATCATATAACAATTTTTGCTGTCATTTGTACAATGTACTAAACTTTCATCTGTTGTAGCATGTAACAGATTTACCCTTATTAAGGCATAATAATATGTCATTCTACCTATATACCACATTTTATTTATCCATTCAATCGTCAATTTGCTGCATCCATGTGTTGGCTATTTTCAAAACTAATACAATACACATGGGTGTGCAAATATCTCTTTGAGATCTGTTTTCAGTTATTTTGGACACATACTCAGAATTGAGATTGCCAGATCATATGATAATTCTATGTTTAATTTTTCTGAGCAATAGCATATTGTTTTCCATAGCAGCTGCACCATTTTACATTCCCAACAGTGTAGATTTCAATTTTTCCACATTCTTATCAACAGTTATTTTTTTGTTTGCAATTAGCCATGCTGATGGGTATGAAGTCATATCTCATCCTTGTTTTGATTTACATTTAGCTGATGCTTAGTGATGTTGAATATCTTCTCATATGTTTTCTAGCAGGTTGTATATTTTATTTGATAAACTGCCTGTGTAAGACACTTGCCTATCTTTAACTCTGGTTGTTAGATTTTTTTGTTGCTGAGTTGTAAGAATTCTTTATACACATTAAATATTAACCTCAAGTTACATATATTTTATAGATATTTTGCCTTTCCATAAGTCACATTTTTACTCGGTTGATTGTTTCCTTTAATGTACTCTTATTAAGTTTGAAATAGTCTGAACTACTTTTGCTTTTGTTGCCTGTGTTTTTGGGGTCAGATCCAAGAAATCATTTCCAAATCCAAACGTCATGAAGTTTTCCCCATACATTTTCTTCTAGTAGTTTTATAGTTTCAGGTTTTTAATCTATTTTTAGTTAATTGTTGTCTATGAGGTAAGACAATGATGCAGCTTCCTTCTTTTGCCTGTGTATCCCCCAGTTTTCCGTTGCTTTTATTGAAGAGACTGTCCTTTCCCCATCAGATAATCTTGGCACCCTTGTTGAAGATGATTTAATCATATATAGAAGGGGTTTATTTTTACAACTTACAACGATACAACTTACAACGATAAATGCAACTAAAAAATGAGTTTGGAATCCATGTGCATTTATCTCTCAAACCCACTTCAAATGGAAAGTGCTTGTTAGCAGCATTGAAAGTAGTTTTAGTGAGAAATCTCTCTAAATTTCTGGACATATTCGATTTGAATATTGAACACTTTTTGACGGACAGAAAATTACTATTTCCATATTGCCAACTCATGATTCTGGATATAGAATTAACAATATAAAGACAAAATATAAGAAACTGTTCAGTGTGTTTCTTTAATATAAACATATTAAGCTATCTGCAACTGAATTTTTCAAAACTTTGGTGTAAAAGGAAAATTCTTCTTAAATTAAGCAATGATCATTAACACATTAAAATATTTTATATACTTTATACTATGGCAATTTTCTAATTATTTCAAATATTGGCCAATATGCCCTACATGTCCATTAAATAACTATTCAGATACATTTTAAAAAGCTGTCTTGAATCTTTATGCAACTGCTAAAATAGTGCCATTCAATAGTAATACAATGTAAGTCACATATGTAATTTTAACTTTTCTAGTAGCCACATTTAAAAAAAGGTAAAATTAATTTTACTGATATATTTTATTTGTCCAAATATTGCTTAAATATTATCATTTAAATATAGAATAAGTGTGAAGAATACTTACATGCTTTGCATTCTTTTTTAATTTTATGTCTTCAAAGTCTGGTCTATATTTTACATTTATTGCACATCCCAGTTTTATGGATAATGGCTACTGTATCAACCTGCACAGTTCTGAAAACAAACATAGAAATCACATTCTGATTTCTGATTTCAGCCTTCTATCCATTCACTTCTTCTAATAAGTTTTTCATTAAATCTAAATTTAAAATCCATAGAGACTTTTTGGTAGAACTGGGGATGAAACCCAGGGCCTCATGCATGCTAGACAAGCTTCTACCACTGAGCCACACCCCCAGCCCATGAGACTTTTACCTTCTGATAGAACCCTCTCAGACATCCATTGCTTCTAAACTCTGTGAAGAAAGCTCAGGGTTTACTCACTTTCTAATCAGTCTGCCTCACCTACCAGATCATTTTACAATGCTAGATCAGTTTAAAAACTAACTTTCCTAGTTCTTGTCCGGAACCATGAGCACTACTGAAGAAAGCATATAGTCATGCTGACTGACGCCATCTCACTTTTATCCCATTCACCCTTGGCTGATATGAGTGGGGCTTCAGCGTTCCATTACACATGAGTCATTGTGTTCATTCCTAGTTACACTCACTTCCCATTTCCTCAGTAGACAGTTCAAACATATGTCATGCTCTGATGTTCCACCCTCATTCCTCCCCTTTGACTTTGGCAATTAGTCTATCTGTCTACTTCAGAGAAGATAGAGGTTATTTTACATACAGACAGGTATTCCCTTGCCTCCTCAAGGTAAATTCCTTCCACCGGAGCTCTTCATCCCATCCCCACTGAGATTCTTCAGCGACTTTGTGTAGAGAAAAAGAGGACAGAGGACCGACCTTTAGATTAGTGATATAATTACTCAACTTCTTAAGGAAACTTTAAGTTATAATTCCCATCTTTGTCAAGAAAACATTTCCAGATCACAGGTTATGCATCTTTAAAATGAACTTGCATGAATTCTGTTGTCTATTTTAGCCTCAGAGATTTAAACTCTACAGTTCCGCCAAAATACAAAGCAAGATTTTTAAGTGCTGAACAGATATAGAGGAAAGGAATATAAGTAGGCATGGAACCAGGTGGCCTCTGTTCCCTTCTGGCTCTGCAATCACAGACGTAGATCAGAACCTTTCCCAGATCCTGTCTCCTCATCTACAAGGTTGAGATAATAATAACTGCTTAAGTGACTTCCTCTGAAAAATTAAGGAAACAGCACCTGGATGGGGAAACATCTTCTAAAACAGTACATATGTGAGAGCAAGCACTGGATTTCCATTTGTTATTTCAAATATGGGGAGAAATATGGAGGTGGTCATTGCCTGTTTGCAAGCAGGCTCATTCATACCCTGTTTCTACAAACTACATTTCCTAGGTCCCTTAGCAAACTGGCTTTCTGGCATAAGTAACCAGCCAGAGACACTGGTGGAAAACTACAGTTGAAAGGAGAGGAGACACAGAGTATGTCATCATCTTTTTTCATACCTCAGGCAGCATTTTTCTTGGTTCTAGTTCCCTGCCAGATACCACCTATCTTAATGATACTGGGTTATTGATCATAGAGACAATCCTTAGTTCTGGGTTCTGCAAATACTACCTCCTTTCTGTGACTCTCTACCCCCAGGGTGGAGTGAACACTTGAGTTTCCTCCTTCAGTTTATAATATCTAGTAATTCCTGTTTTTTTGGTGGACCCTAGTGGACACAGCCATGTTTAGTCTCAGCTATCTCTGAAGAATAGATGAGAATTGTGGTCTAAAAGGAAGGAAGGAACTGGTAAACCCATTTGGTTTCTAATGATCTAATTCTTACACTTGGTTAAAATCAGTGTTCATTATATTGATTTCATGGACTAATGGAAAGTTTCAAAGTTTCTCAAAGTTCTGAGAAATGAATAAAATTAAGAATATGAAATTTGGCAAGTACAAGTACCACAGCTGGATGAGAGCTACACTGCACCAGAGCAGCTGTATTTTATGATCCCAGGTCCAATGTTCCCACTGCGAATCACCCACAAGTAAATGGCTTGCATTATTAGAACCCCCTCCCTATTCTTGCAGGCTTTGTTATGTTGGTGTCAAGGTTCTAATGCTAATTTGAACCACATTCTCCCCTCATATGCTGAGCTGTAATAGTTCAAAGCAGATAGATGCACATGTAAAAAATAACATTTTCAAGAGATTAAAAAAAATTGGGGGGCCTATAATATACTGAGTAGAAATTCATGTCTCATATACCACATTATTTCTCAGAAACATTCTCTGTCTTGAACTATTAGTGATTTGCCTTACCAGAAGATCAAGTCTCCTAGAATGTCGCATCAACAGTTTTCCCTGATCTCTTAACCTGTCTATTCGTGTGCTCTCTGGGGCAATGGCAGACATGCCCTCACTGCATCTATTTGCTTCTTCTTTGACCAATAATTTATCAAAGCTTCCGCATAGCTAACAACTAGATGGAGATAGATGATAGATAGATTGACACAATAATTTTATAGTTCATTCTAATATTTCACACAGAACAATTGGTACAGCAAAAATAATGTTCATAATTCTAACAAATGTTTGTGAAATCTAACATTTTTCTAAGCACCTTATTTATATTAATTCATTCAATATTCACAACACACTAATAGGTAAGAAGCATTATTTTCTCCATTTTACAGATGAGGAAACTGAAGCACTTAGAGTAATTAATTTGAAAGTTATACTGTTAGTAGGTAATAGATTTGGGATCCAAACCCAGGAACTCTTGATGTCAAAAGCAGAATTCTTAATCATTTCCCGTATTGATATATAGGTCTATTAGTACATGTCTCCATAGTTAAAATGTTAAAAAATAGCACAAATAATTTCCACATTCCCTTCTCCCACACCCCTTCAAATGCTATGCTGAAAATCAGGAATCATCAATACAGTACTATTATCAAATCCACAGACTTGATTACATTCTGCCAGTTGTCACACTAATGCCCTTTTGCTGATCCAGACCCAATTCCAGACCAAATATTACATTAACTTCTTACATCTCTTCAGTCCCCTTAATCTGGAACAGTTTTTTAGCCCTTGATTTTCATGACTTTGGCACTTCAATTCTGTTATTTTGTGGACTATGCATTTGAGTATCCAAAATATTCTGGAGGCTGGGGAAGCTGGTCATTAATCAGTGAGATGTCCTCTCAAAAGAACATGAAGATACAACACAAATGTACATCTAAACCTGTATTTGTGAGACACAGGACCTAGACTCTCAGGAAATCCATGGGTAGCCACACTGTGGTGGCAAGGCTTGGTTGCTGCCCTCTCTTCTTGCATATCCTTCCCCCAGCAGGACTTCTATTTCAGAGCCCTGTTGGTTTGTAATGAGTTAGAGAAATATTTCATTCTGCTGCTCATCTGCATGAATGTGATCTGTCAAGCATTATGCCTTAAAACAATTATTGAGAAGCATATCAAGGAATTTAGTTTGTGTTCCTATGTGCTTGTTCTGAACATTTCCAGCTAATTGGCAGCAGATGAATTTCCTGCATGGGTAAAAACCATAAATGCCATATTTCTTTTGTGACATGGGTATGCTATGCCATGCCTCTATGTTTGATATTCCTAATTAAATAGTTATTTGCCATTCTCAGGTTATTATGTATATTTGCTAGGTGATCAAGGCAAAATGTAAAGCAGTTGGTATTATCTGCACTAATTTCTGAGCCAGGTATAATTATGAAACTAGAATTTTTTCCAATCAACATGCTGAAAAATGAATGCAGCACTATGAAGAATGGAAGAAGGAAGAGCTTTTATTAAATGTCATATAACTCATACAATATAAAATAGGTGTGTTTAAAACTGGTGGATACTAGAGGGTGACAGCTTTCTCACACACTTTGATTAAAAAAAGAAACTGACTTGGTTTTATCACTAAATCACTTAAAAGCTTACACTCTCCATTTGAGGATTTGATTATAGGAGTATTCATTCAGTATCAGAGAGCTTAACTCTACTTTTCCACTTTGATGGGTAAAAGCAACACAAATACTTTGTAAAACACAGAAAGTTCTCACCCTTATTGGCTTCATGATCCCTGTATACTCTTAAAAGCTATTGAGAACTCCAAAGAGATTTTTGTTTAAGTAGATTATATCATCACTATTTACCTATGGGAAATAGAAACTAAGAATATTTTAGCCAGGCATGGTGGCTCATGCCTATAATCCCAGGAGCTCAGGAGGCTGAGACAGGAGGATTACGAGTTCAAAGCCAGCCTCAACAACTACAAGGTGCTAAGCAATATAGTGAGACCCTGTCTCCCAAATAAAATACAAAAAGCAGGGCTAGGGATGTGGCTCAGTGGTTGAATGCCCCTGAATTCAATCCCCAGTACCTCCTCCCAAAAAGAAACTAAGAATATTTTAAAATATTTCTTTATAAATTTGCTTTAAAAAATAACAACAATAAATCCAGGCAAATAACATATCTTTGCATTACTATGAAAATATTTTTAGCATCATAGATTCCCGGAAATAGTCATTTAAAAAAAAAAAAAAAAAAAGAAGGATTTGATGCTCTTCAAAGAAAATAAAATATATCAACTACAAATAACTTCTTCTATTACAAAATACTGACTTTAAAGTTAATTATATATGTATGCTTTGCATTTAATCATTCAATTTTATCAACTTTTTAACCTAAAATAAGTATATCCTTTCTTTGCTCATCATTTCACGACCAAAACCCTCATAAAGTTCTTGGATATTTGACCCCTCCACATTTCCCCAGACAGCCAATACACTGAATTTTCCATGTTCTATTTCTGAAAGTATCACATTCACACATGCTCCACCCTAATCTAACCAGGACCCGTGTTTAGCTCTTTCAAATGAATGTCATAGATCTTGCATTACTCACTTCTTAGAATACCTCTTCCTACCCACCACTGCTTTTCAATCATGAGCTCTTCCTTTAGCTGCATCTATCCAGTCCCACTTCCCTGTGAAGCTTTTCTTATTTTGTTAGTTACTAGTAAATTCACCTCAACTCCCGCTGCACATGTAATCGGCGGCACATTATCTAAATCTTATTTCAGTTCTTGTCCCTTAGACCAGCTGCCTGAGGAATGGTGCTGTGATCTACACATTTGTGCAGCCCCTGCAATGTCTGCCTGGTCTATAGCTCTTCAAGCACTTATTGATTCTGAGTTTATACTTTTCTTACAAATTTCACTCATATTCTTCAAATTCACTATCATGCTATTTCAATGGAAGAGTCACCGATCAATGCAATGTCTTTGTAGAACTTGGGTAGTTGAATATAATCCCAGTATGAGGCTTAAAATGCTCTATTTTTAATAGCATTTGCTTTATTTGGACTGTGTGTGGATGTGTTACTAAAATACATTACTAAGACATCAGCCATAGTTTATTGAGTAAGCAAAATGTTAATAAGGTAAATTGTTTGAGGAAGAAGAAAGTGGATATATGGAAAAAGGAAATGGATACATGATAGTAGAAGAATAATATTTTTCTTTCTTTCTTTTTATTTTTTATTTTTTTGGTACTGAGAATTGGACCCCGGGGTACTTTGCCTCTGAGCTACACACCCAGCCCTTTGTATTTCATTTTTCTATTTTGACACAGGGCCTCACTAAGTTGCTTTACGGCTCAACTAAATTGCAGAGGGTGGCCTCAAACTTTCGATCCTCCTGCATCAGCCTCCCAAGTTACTGGGATTATAAATGAGTGCCACAAAGCCCAGCCAGCATAGAATGCTATTATATACACTTGGATTTACTTTAGACTCAAAGAATAAAAGAATATGGAGAGAAATTTAGATAGTCACTAAATGCAAAATACTCCTGCTGTGGGGCCAGGTAAGTACAAACATGAGGAAGGCAAACACACACACACACACACACACACACACACACACACCAAAAAAAGGTTTAAAAAGTTATACACCACCATCCCTTTGTTAATTGCTAATATGCTATCTGCTTTGAGCTGTAAAACATCATGGCTCTTTCTTCTTTGAACACTCTTCTAAGTAGTTTATGGACACTACATTTAAAATAATAATTAAATAATTAAAGTAAATCAGACCAGATGGGCTTGCTAGATTATTGTTGCTATATAGTCACTGGCCTGGCAATGACATAGACATACAACTTCCCAGTTTTATTTCTCTGTGACCTTGATGTGTATGCCCAGGATGCTACCCTTACAATATGTGTGAGCATACTGCATGTTGGATCCTCAAAAATAGGACCTCCTGAGACTCAGACAAGCATACCAGGTGTTCTTTCTCTTCCTCTTCAGCCATCACTCCAAGCTAACCCCACAAATATTTGACCCTGAAATATATTTGCTTTATTTTTTTAAAATTATTCCGTCATTTAGGAAACCAGAAAATTTGTTGCTATGATGAGCTTGAGGTATTCTTTCCTTTCTTTAAGCCAAAAACACATGACACACCAAACCATGTGGAATTTAAGCATGACATTATCCAGAGCCATAATAGCATTTGGATCACTTATCCAGAACTTGCCTCTGATAGTAATTACAGTTCTGCAGAGAATTTTGTTGGATGAATAAGAAAAATCTATCACTTCCATTATTTTAAATAACTCTTGTTGCTGTGAATAAAGTTGAAAAGTAGACAAATGAATTCACTCATAAAAGGATCTTAAAGAAAGCCAAAGTCTGCTAATTTAGAATGCTATGGTCTACAATGTGATTATAGATTTATGAAGAATATAACTATGATGGTTACAGGGTGAAGAACCCCTTGGTATAACAGTGTTAGATGCCTAAATAAAACATTTTTTAATGCAGTTCTCACTGCTACATTTGACTATGCAGTTTCTAGTAGAAGGAAAAATAGAAAGAAAAAATTGCCCAATACTGGTTGCTATGGCAGCAAGTGCAAAGAGTGAGACTGAATTCTGTGTCAAGGTAATGAATTTAGCATCTACAGGAAAAGAAATGGATTTCCTGTCACACGCTGTAAATCCACCACAGGAAATGAACACATTGTCGACATTTTAGGATGCTTAAAACCCATTTAGGAAGTGCAAAAGTGGTAGAGAGAGTGCATCAGATTTCCTCAAGAGGTTCAGCCCTTCTCCCTTGGTGTGTTTTCATCTCTGTCTATGACAGAGAGGAAAGAACCCACAATACAGGTCTAGCCACTTACATTTGGCAGGTCCCAAAGTGATGCTGACATGTCCGTGATTTTCCCTCTGGGTCTCATTGTTGCTCTGTACCGCTGGAAGCCTTTTCAAGGAATGTTTCTTGACAGGTCACTGAACTCTTTCCTTGACCCTTGATGATTGTCTGATTCTCAGTTCTGTCTACTGACATGGTCATCCTTCAATGTGACTTCCTGAGCCTACTACTAGGTGCTCCCTCTCCTACCTCACCAAGATAACTTCTCACTAGTTTTTTCAACGATATGCTGTTCTATACACACACACGCACATATAATATATATTATATTTATTCACACATAGGCACATGTGTGTAATTTCAAATGTTTTATCTTATTGAACTGAGGAATAGACATAATACATGATTAAGAAAGTGTCAAATATTCACAATAATTTTAAGTAATGTTAGCCTTCATAGGTACAATGTAACTACCTAACTAGGATTACGCATAGCTTGAATAAGTTGCTTAGTAGACAGTTTGGGGCAGATTTAATATGGCTGCCTCAATATAAGTAAATCTCAAAAATTTAACACCACAAAATGATTATTTCTTATCAACTGGAGGCTCTTCCTAATATGGATGAAGTAGTCTCCCCGTCCTCTGGCTCTGCCATGTAGAACACTTGACTGCCATAGCTTACCTGGGAAAGAAAGAGAGAAGGCTGGCAACACAGCCTTGGAAGTGACATCCATCACTTCCAACCATATGTCACTGGTCAAAAGCCTAACACAAGGACAGGGACTAAAAGGAGGCCCAGAAAACACCGCTGACCAGGAGCAGCTTCTACAATCATAATTTTCTAATGAAGACAGTATTTTCTATTTTGAACATTGGAGTGATCTTGTTACTGATCAGGAAACATAAACCAAATTTGACTAAAATGACAGAGAAGCTCCAAAATCTACATGAGAAAAGAGAGGGCTTTTGGGTGACTGCATTGAACCTCTTTATATCAGTATCATTCCTACTTTGTGATTTTCTTATACTTCACCTATTTTTTCAGAAGCATGAGAACACAGAAAAGGACCTTGAGAGAGACATATATTCTGAGCTTTAGTGAGAATATTTCTGTGAGAAACAAGAACAACAGTAACAGTAATGACAGTCTTTCAATCTACTTTCAAACAAAATTAGAAGCTTCTTGTTCTCCTAGAATCCTCTTCCTCACCTTTCAAGTATCCTTACACTTAGTCTTCAAAGAGATGCACATGAAAGTGCTATTATCAAGAAAATCTTCATATCATTTAGCAGCCCAGTGACGGCATCCTGATGTCCATAAAATTATAATGAAATGCCTTCTCACTGTTGTTATTTCTATTATCTCTGAGGAACGATAATATATCTAGAATAAAATAGAGCATTAAATCATATACTAATCTAATTATTTATATTTCTGCATCACATACTAAGTAGTGACTGAAACAAAGCAGAAAGATGAATTGTCTCAGTCCACTTAGATGGAAAACAAAGACAGAGAATTCCCAAGTATAAACTTGGCCTAACCTTTTTGGAAGCCAAACTTGCCTATTGCTTTAGAAATTAATGGACTGCAGATGTTACTATATTTTAACAGCATATTGTACCCAGATCAGAGACTATGCATGGTCCCAGTAGGACAGATGTTTTGTGCAGTCAGTGGAAAATTCAATCAAATAAGCCATAATTGCAAAAGTAATTAAAGTTCATTACTTACAGTAAATACACTCAGAAAACTTCAATAGCTAAGGAAAAACAACATTCTTTTTTTACTATCACTTCAGACAAAAATTTAAAATGCAAGAATTTGATCACCAGGGCAAGGCAAAGGATTCTTTTTTAGTGTAGAGATAAGTAAATATTTATAAAGAAGTTAATAAAAGTTAAATAAAGATATCCAGGGGTGCTTCTTATAACAAACACTTAAGTTGACAAAATTATGGTCAGTGACTATTGCCAAACACAATTGATGACAGATTTGGACATGTAATAAACTTGAAAATAGTTATATAATTTCAAAATTGTACCTTTGGGAATGTTACATAAGAGGCTAAACTATGGTAGATGTTTGCCAATTTCCTCCAAGCTCAATATCTGAACTTTTATAATAGGTCTGATAGTCTTTGCAGGTTCTTTGACCTTAAAAGTTCAGAGAAGTTTCAACAAATGCATGTTTTATAATAGTATCACAAAAACTAGTATTTTTATTGACTTCTATATGCCTGGCGCTATGCTTAAACTTTTACAGCAATCCAATGTGCAACGTTGTGTCACTTTCTTACTTTGTGGATGAAAATGAGATTTAGAGAAGTTAACCAACATTCAAACACCACACATAACTGACGAGAGACCAGGTAGTTAAACTCCAGAGGCCATACTATACTTCTTCACTATACTGTCTCAGAAGGTCAGGATCCTCATCAATTTAAAAAGGATCCATTTCTCATAGCTATTTGAAGTACCTACAACATTTGAAAATGTCAGTTTATCCACGAATATCTTAAAACTTTTCTTGAATTATTTACATTTTCTGCCTGTAGTGATTGCTACAGAAAGTATCCCTTGTGATAATGGTAATTTTTCAAGTTTCAAGATTCAAAGAGAATCTCTTTTTTGTGCATGTTCTGTGTTTTTGGCATAGGCCTTCATTCATTTTTGTCTTTCTTTTCAATATTTTTATTAAGCCCTATTTTATTTTCATTTGTATTAATAAGAAACCCCTTTATCTGCTTTATCAAGTTGTCATTTTTCAAATTATTCTCTGTGATTTTATAGTTCTTTTATTCCTTAAGGAATGGGAAATCAAATTCTTAAACTTGGAATAAGACCAAATAGAGGTTTTCAGTTTTGTTTCTTTCCTGGAACTCCTTTTAATTACAATAACACATTGAGTTAGAAAAATTAAGAAAGAGGCAGTTACTTCTTTCTAAATCTTCCCTGTACCATAATTTATAATACATTTATTTTTCATTAATGTTTGTATTTAAAGTATCAATATAAAAGTTCAAAAATTTAAATACTGCCATAGTAAAATTTTCAAAATGCATTAAAACAACTGTTTTTTAATAAAAATGCTTACTTTCGATGATATTATTATGGATGATTCTTTCAAATTCATTTCTCATTTTGTAGCTTAATAAACTCTCAGAGCCCCATGAGGGTCAAGCAACGTCATTCTGTAAACTAGGATCAGATAGAAATATAGAGGACTCAGGCTCAGACAGAGAATTGTTCACAATGGCTTATAAACTAAAATCATGGAATATCCTTCCATCTCTCCCTCCCAGTTTTGCTACTCTAATCATGCACACAAGCCAAATACCAGGATGTGCCTTAGTGTTACCCAAGAGTCTTCTCTCAGCATCTTGATATTCCAAGACACATCATAATTTTAATCATTTGGGCACTGTGGCTCCAGGATCCTATACTATCTGAATGTTACATGTTCCTGGGACATAAGAATGTGATATGGGATGGGGGCAGGGATCCCAAAGTGATTACCTGTCAATTACATTATCAACAGGGGAGCCAATTTGCACATCTTGTCTAAAATGATTTTGATTTGAGAAATTATCAGAGAAAAAACAGAATAGAAAAAGGGAAAAGTTTGAAAGGTTATTTTTCCCTTTGGAGTTTACTTTACTTCTGTTAAATATTTACCTACCATATATAATTAACAGATGACTTTCATAATCAAATCTCTATAACCTTAATGTATTACTATTTCACACCAGCCATTAATTTTGAGATTTTTAACCCTCTTTGTTAATAGTAATAAAGTACTAAATCTTGGAAATAATTTTCTTTATATAAAATAGAATACCATATGACATTTCTACTCACATTCCAATGTGCTCGCTTAAACAGGTAAGAAATGAGTGATTTTTAAATTTGTTCTTTTTAGTTATACATGACTGTAGAATGTATTTTGACATATTATATATACATGGAGTATAACTTCCCATTCTTCATTCTTGTGGTTGTACATGATGTGGAGTTACACTGGTTGTGTATTCATATATAAACATAGGAAAGTTACGTCCAGTTCATTCTATTGTCTTTCTTAATCTGGTGGACCTTCTCTTCCCACCCATTTCCCCACCCGACTCCTCTGCCTATTGTGAATCAACATCCACATATCAGAGAGGAATGAGTGATCTTGAAGATGCCCTGGGAAGGAGTCAGGCATATGAGTGTCATACATTGAGTGGAAATTGACAAAAAGACTGAGAACTACCACTGCGCAGAATAGCATTTTCTAAAATGCAGAAACATGTGAATGTCCATCACTGTTTTTGAAGTATGTTATATGTTAACAATAAGAGGGTGGATTAGGAGTATGCACAACAACAAAGACCTAAAGACACTCACAATAATTCTCATGAGATACCACACTTTCATAATAGCTTTTCTTTACATTACAAGCTGGATAAGTAGACATAAGCATACTGTAGAGAGATGGTAGAAACTTTGCAGAGATGACTCTCCTTTGATCTGATCTTTTCTACTTCTGAGAACCACTTAGGAAAACACACACATTTGTACTCACCTCAAATTATTTGTATGCAAGCTTTTTGGTTGATATCTCAAGGAAATTTTGTTTTTAATAAATATTCCTTCCAAAATCTTTCCTGCAAAACTGAGTATTCAATAGGAAAAACTGGAGGTTTTAGTTCTTCTGAAATTAGAAGCATGCTTATTTGAATTGCTTTATTCTCTTTCTCTCTAACTTCAGTTTCACTCTTGCTCTTCACCTATCTGGCCATATCCAGCCCTCTCACTTGGGAAATTTCTATCTTACATGCTGCTTTAGAGGTTTTAAAAAATAAAAATAAATAAATAAAAGTTAACTGCAACTTCTTTCCATTCTCATTTCCATTCCTAGCTTCCTTTCAATCCCTAAATGTCAAAGTGCCAGGAAGGAAATAGCATCAGTTGCTGTCTAAGCAGAGCCAGGAATCAATAGTAGCAAGCAAGTTTTCCATGGGAAATCATGTGGACAGTGCTCCCCAGGACCCCAGATACTGCTCAGCTCACTTTTCAATGCACCTCCAGGGTCCTGTTCCTGAATGCCTCAAGACAAAGCTTGGCCCCAAAAATCTATAGAACTTTTAGGGGTGAAAATAAATAAATAAAACTCAATTTATGCCAAAGCTATAAAGTTTTATGGCCTTTGAAATCCAGATCTCAGCACATTACCTGGCACATAGTAATTATTCAAAACTGCAAGAGGAACTTATATTAACTTAACTGAATAATATTTAACTTAATATTTAACTTAACTTAATAAAATTTCTGGTTTGCTCCTTTCTAGCTTCCTAGCTGCATCTCTTGCTTGCCTCACACATGAACTTTTTGTCCCAGCTATACTAAGATAATTAAAGCTTTCCTAAATTTAGTCCAACTTGCCTAGTTTTATATCTTTGTTAAATACACTGTAAGCAGTTGGAATGTCCATCCTCTTTTTCTTTTATGCCTGGCTAACTCTTACTTTCTCTTAACAAGATAACTGAGGCATCACCTCTGCTAGGTTGTCTCCACTGACACAGTTTGATTCTGATGTCCTCCTCCCTTCCCTTGGTACCTTAGCAACACCTCTCTCATATTTCTCTTCCATGATCTGTAATCATTGGTTCACTTGCTTATGTTTTCCATTACACTTAATCCCTGTGAGGCTAAAGACATTGTCACAATCGTCCTTTCATCTAAAGCAAAACCTCAGTAACAAAAGGGAGCTCAATAAATGTCTGTTAAAAAAAACAATGGAAATTCTTATTATATAACTTGACATTATTAAATTCATTTTAATGTAATTTGATTTCCCTGTTCAAAACTGTTTTATTAATAAATATATGATATACTGGCTAACTCTATATCAAAGGAGTAGGCAATGCCATTACAATATTTTCTCTTAATATTATTTTGATGGGATATACTACAAATCCAATAGAAAATATTTCCTTCTTAAGCGATTATGAATTTATTCTTTAAGGCATACAGATAGATGACAACTATACATGATATAGGGAGTTATATATCCATCAAAATGGAAAGACGTTTATAATGATCTCCTGATTTGCAGACACCTTAAACCTTTAAAAAGGAATTAGGGAGCTATCTATACTATGGACATGGACAGGTAATATATAACAGACTACTAAGTGAAAATTGGAGAAAAATATAAATAATTTTATGCTATTTTATTTAAAATACAGGCAAGAAAGTAATCTGTACAGTTGTGTGTCTGTGGCTATATGTTTAGTGTGTACATGTAAAGGACTGGAAAACAAACAGTGAACTTAACCGTGGGGAT